>JAEAOA010000884.1:1987500-2567500 GCA_016746295.1 Potamilus streckersoni | reverse complement strand
AAACATCTTAGTTAAAAAATATTTAAAATATTTTGAAAAATTGCTTTAATAGCTTGAAATTCTAGTCCAATTTTTTAAAATTTATTTGCATAATGGTTTTCCAAATCTTGCTAACAAGTTTCTTGAAATGATAATGTGGACCTAACCCAGTCAAGGTGCCATGCTCCATGCAGTGGGGTCATAAAGAGTATTGCCTCAAAATATGCAAAACCAAGTGTATTTTAAATTTATTTAGGTGTGGGCCTTGTGAATGAGAAATGAAATGCTGAAGCATGTATAAGTAGGTTGATAAAAATTTATTATGTTGGGAGTATGTGACTGAATGCATGTTTTGCTGATATTATTCAATGCCTTAGGTACATTTTAAATTGAGTTTGGATCTAAAGTTACTTAAGCACTATAGTGGGATGACAAAGAATTTAAAACTTAAAAACATGAGTTCCTCATTGGAACTGAAGCTCTACTTGGTGAAAAGAATTTTAATGAATTCAAGATAAGACCATTTCTTTCTTTTAACTGACAAATGTTGAAACCATCTCTTACATTCTTCAACCAAAACACAATTTTCAAATTATCTGCTGTGGCATACATATTGGATGTCAGCTTGGCACCATTTTAATTTAGGGCAATGTACACATTATTAAATTGTCTTATGGTGAAAACACCATGTGATAATGGTCATCCATTCAGAGGGTGATGGTGACAATAAGATTTTTTAGACAGTCATCATATATGATTAGCACTACATATATTTTCATTTAGGACAAACTAGGTATTACAAGAAGTCTCTTGGTGAAAATTTTATGTTGATGTAGCTCTTATTTTGGAAAAGAGTAGAGATAATATTTTTTTTATAGATATTATGTTTCATTCAAGAGGAGTAGCAATAACAAGATTTTCAAGATGGCTGCTGTAAGAGCCATATTGGATATCATATATACAACATTTTCATTTAGAACCAACTGGACATCGTAAGAAGTCTTCTGGAGTAAACCCCAAGTCAATATATCAATATCAATAACATTTTGTTCAGAGTTGTGATAACATTATTTTTAAGATGGCTGCCACTGTGACCATATGGGACATCAGATCAGCATAATTTTTTTTCATGACCAACTAAATAAATTTTAGTGAAAACCCCATTTTAATTTGAATGCAGATTCAGGTAGACTCACAATAACACCATAAGAAGTCTTTTTGTGAAAACTCCATTTTCATATACAAACAAGTACACCATAAAAAGTCTTTTAGTGAAAACTCCATTTTCATATGCAGCCAAGTACACCATAAGAAGTCTTTTAGTGAAAACTCCATTTTCATATGTAACCAAGTACACCATAAGAAGTCTTTTAATGAAAACTCCATTTTCATATGCAGCCAAGTACACCATAAGAAGTCTTTTAGTGAAAACTCCATTTTCATATGTAAACAAATACACCATAAGAAGTCTTTTAGTGAAAACTCCATTTTCATATACAACCAAGTACACCATAAAAAGTCTTTTAGCGAAAACTCCATTTTCATATGCAACCAAGTACACAATAAGAAGTCTTTTAGTGAAAACTCCATTTTCATATGTAACCAAGTACACCATAAGAAGTCTTTTAGTGAAAACTCCATTTGTATATACAACCAAGTACACCATAAGAAGTCTTTTAGTGAAAACTCCATTTTCATATGTAAACAAATACACCATAAGAAGTCTTTTAGCGAAAACTCCATTTTCATATGCAACCAAGTACACAATAAGAAGTCTTTTAGTGAAAACTCCATTTTCATATGCAGCCAAGTATACCATAAGAAGTCTTTTTGTGAAAACTCCATTTTCATATGCAGCCAGGTACACCATAAGAAGTCTTTTAGTGAAAACTCCATTTTCATATGTAACCAAGTACACCATGAGAAGTCTTTTAGTGAAAACTCCATTTTCATATGTAACCAAGTACACCATAAGAAGTCTTTTAGTGAAAACTCCATTTTCATATGTAAACAAATACACCATAAGAAGTCTTTTAGTGAAAACTCCATTTTCATATGTAACCAAGTACACCATAAGAAGTCTTTTAGTGAAAACTCCATTTTCATATGTAACCAAGTACACCATAAGAAGTCTTTTAGTGAAAACTCCATTTTCATATGTAACCAAGTACACCATAAGAAGTCTTTTAGTGAAAACTCCATTTTCATATGTAACCAAGTACACCATAAGAAGTCTTTTAGTGAAAACTCCATTTTCATATACAACCAAGTACACCATAAGAAGTCTTTTAGTGAAAACTCCATTTTCATATGCAACCAAGTACACAATAAGAAGTCTTTTAGTGAAAACTCCATTTTCATATGTAACCAAGTACACCATAAGAAGTCTTTTAGTGAAAACTCCATTTGTATATACAACCAAGTACACCATAAGAAGTCTTTTAGTGAAAACTCCATTTTCATATGTAAACAAATACACCATAAGAAGTCTTTTAGCGAAAACTCCATTTTCATATGCAGCCAAGTACACCATAAGAAGTCTTTTAGTGAAAACTTCATTTTCATATGAACATTGATGCAGGAGTAGTGATAGCAAGATTATCAAGATGACCACTGTGTTGGTCATACTAGATGACACATTGGTACCATTTCCATTTAGGACCAATTAGACATAAGAAGTCTTGTAGTGAAAACCTCATGTTGATATGACCTTTCATTCAGAGGGAATATCGATTACAAGATTTTTAAGCTGGTCACTGTGATGGCCTTATTGGATATCCAGGTAACAAAAAGTTTTTTTTTAGGACCATCTAGATCAAGTGATGAATGTACATGTCAAGTTTCAAGGCAATACTTAAGGAGAGTAGCAGTAACATAATTGTACTAATGGACAGATGGACAACCAACAACAGACCATCCCATTAGCTCTTCTGGACTTTGACCAGTAGAACTCATATTAACCTCTTGGCTTGGTTCAAACAGAAAGGAAAACATTGACTGACCCATGGGTTACTTATCAGATACTAACATTGTCTAGTAAACTAAATTAAATACGGATTCCCAATAGTTGTATAAAGTTTTGTGTTATAGATATATGTGTGTGTGTGTGTATATATATGTGTATATATATATATATATATATATATATATATATATATATATATATATATATATATATATATATATATATATTGTACCTTCAATATAAAGCCATCACAGAGAAATGAATGATGGTAATATTATTATAATGTTGTAAGCATGATGCATGGTGTCTCTCAGCTAACACTTTTGATTCATGAATGAAGTAATAAAGTAAATATCATTTTATATTCAGAAAAATGTGTTCCTTCCAAACCAAAGTAACAACATCTATTGCAAAGCTCTCATGCACTAGTGCCCTAACCAGCATGGCCATGTGCCAGTCCCCAAAAGAATGATGTAAGAAGGTCAAAGATAGTGACTCAAAGTTCACCAGAATTCAATTGCAAGGCAAACAAACTTTTAACACTCAGCTATATGCACAAAAACCACTTGATTTCTATTTAGCAATATAAAGTATATACAAATTGATGCCAATATAAAAAAAATGAAAGTGCTTATCCCTGGATCCCACATTATGTTTGCGTACATGTTTAAAGGAAGAAAATTTATATATATCATGACATCAACATATACACATACACAATATTTTTTACATGATAACAGCAGGGGACCAGCCAAATTAATTTCAATGCAAGTACAAAGAACATTATATTAAATGCACACCCACCCCATGTTTGATAATTTAATAATCCTCTATGGAAATGGGGTTGGGGGTGGAGTATGGTTGACTATGGAGATTACTGACCAATGGTCCTCACTGAACTCGACCTTTGACCTGGGCATGCATTTCTAAATGAAACTTAATATGAAGAAGCCATTATTTTCTTTTCCAAGTTAATATGACTGTTACCGCCAACATCTTGACCAAATAATCTATTAGATTTCTTAGTACAAAAAGTATAGGCTTTTCCAAGTTTTGTCAAGGAGCTTACTCTAGAAAAGTTATTATACAAAACCAAGTTTTTCTTTGAATGAATGACCCAGACCTCCACCTCACCCAAACTGTTCCTACTTTCAATGCAAACCCTCCACAAACTTTGATCAAGTTGCATGGTCAATAAATAAAACATTTGTGCTGAAACTACATTTTTGTTTTTAATCAATGACCTTGACCTTTGATCTTTTAAACCCCAAATCAAGAGGCTTCCATTCCTCAAGTGCAAACCATTGACAAAGTTTTGTCTAGGTTTTGGTTATTTGTTTTTCTCTAAGAAACCTTGACTTTAGACATAAAAATCAAAAGGCTTCTTCCTTATCATAAGTATATGCCAAGTTTGGTCTAGGTCTATGATTTAGAACTAATGCTACTGTACAAATTAATTATTATTCTTCCAGTTCTAGTAATATTGGCCTTTGACAGTTTGATGCTGAAATTGACAGGGGTCTAGTAATATTGGCCTTTGACAGTTTGATGCTGAAATTGACAGGGTTCTAGTAACATTCACCTTTGACAGTTTGATGCTGAAATTGACAGGGGTCTAGTAATATTGACCTTTGACAGTTTGATGCTGAAATTGACAGGGTTCTAGTAATATTGACCTTTGACAGTTTGATGCTGAAATTGACAGGGGTCTAGTAATATTGACCTTTGACAGTTTGATGCTGAAATTGACAGGGTTCTAGTAACATTGACCTTTGACAGTTTGATGCTGAAATTGACAGGGTTCTAGTAACATTGACCTTTGACAGTTTGATGCTGAAATTGACAGGGTTCTAGTAACATTGACCTTTGACAGTTTGATGCAGAAATTGACAGGGTTTTAGTAACACTGGCCTTTGATAGTTTGATGCTGAAACTGACAGGGTTCTAGTAACATTGGCCTTTGACAGTTTGATGCTGAAATTGACAGAGTTCTTCCTTACCCCAAGTGGAAGCCATCCACTAAGGTTGTTTGTGTAAATGGTGGTGAACTTAAGTGAATAAACCATTTTTATTCTGTCATAGTTACCTTGACCTTTGACTTTTTGACCCCTGAAATCAAAATAGTTCTTCCTAATCACATATATGTCATGCACAAAGTCTGGTAACTATAGATGATGAACAGTTTGAGTTATTGTGCAGAAATCGTGTTGGTAACAGACAGAAAGATGAACATTATCATAACATAATATGCTTATCCACCTTAAGGCAGAAAATAAAAATCATGGACATAAGTATAAAAACATATATAATAATATTTAATTGTCATAATAAAAATTAACCTTCATGCCAAAATGCTCTTTGCTTAGTTAGGCTGCATTTCATCCAGTGGTTTTGAAAAAGTTAAAAATACCAATTAATGAATGAAGGTGGATGGCAAAACTAAAGATGCAAGTTGGATAAGGCCATAACATGAACTGATTTGGCTTTTCAAGGCCTGGTGGGCAAAAAATTATTTTTAGAGTCAACATGAATAGCTCCTTTAAAAGATTTATTCATAAAAATTAAGTAATCTGTCCAAACCCCATTTTTGAAGTTCAAGAAAGGTAATTGTCCTAGCTAAAAACTCATTACAGTGGTGTCTATTGCAGGAAGTGACTGTCTGGCTCCAAAATTAAAATGAAAACATAGGATATGTACTAGCTCATTTATGTGTCCTAACATCAATATCACACAATATACATTTCAGAAAAAAAACAAGTACTGATATCTGGCAAACTGCCACTTAAAACACTTTAAAACACAATAATATAACATTACAAAATATAACTTTATAATATTTTTGTAAATGAACATTTCTTTGCCTGTACTAATCAGACTTTGATGCAAATTTCCTTGAGACATTAAAAAAAATGTCTATCCTATATTTCTGATTTGAAATACTGACTGATACTATTGTTAAAAATAATTAAAACTTGAGGCTACTGTATACTTAAAATATTACAAAAATAATACATCTCCCAATTTTTAATAATTTGCTCTTGAATTTAAGCTATTTAGGTGAAAAGCAATCTCACTTACACTTGAAGCTAAGAATATTGAGAAAAAAAAACTCACCAAACATGAATAAATCAACTGAAATACTGAGAAATATAAATCCTTCAAGAGCAGCAAATTGATGCAGGTTTATGTGGTGATCTGTACTGATCAGACTTTAGTCAGTCTATATGATGACCTAATTTCCTTACTGATAAGGGCATTCAAGTGAGCCCAGCCTCTTTTTATACAGATTAAAACTTGGTAAGATCTAAGTTCAGGACTTAATTAGATTCAGACACTGCTTACAACTTACAATCTGGATAGTTGTTGGCTTGAAATAGCTTGCATGCATCATTAACTCAGTTTTTAGGTCCAAACAATAATGTAAATCATATTGCAAAAAAAGGAAACAACTAGTATCTTTCAAAATAAGACTAGTGATGAAGGTGTTATTAGATGAGTATAGTAATGAAATCATATGTAGTCATATGCATAGATAGCAAGAAAATGGTCACCAAAGCATGCCCAACTCATTAGCAACACACACACACATACACCACAACCATACACACACATACACACATGGAGTGGCAGCTGGTGATGCTTAACTCATTAGCAACACACACACACACACACACACACCCCACAACCACACATACACACACACTGAGTGGCAGCTGGTGATGCTTAAGTCATTAGCAACACACACACACTGAGTGGTAGTTGGTGAGGTGATGGAAATTAATTCTGAAAGTCTAACAAGTTGCCAGTGTGCATGTAAATATAGTGTTCTAACCTTTGCCAGTGACAAAATTGGTCAGCAGTCAATATTTATCAACATATGTTAGGGTCTGAGGTGTATACAGATATGGTAATTGTGTCAGCTGTGTGTGTTTTTAACTCAAAGAAAGGTTTATTTTCAATCTTGCTTCTATGCATGTCACAGTTTTGATAGAACTGCAACTTGGAAGGTTACTCCAGTGTTTTAAATTCATAAATTAATAATTTCATTTGGTTGCATAGGAAATCACCTCAGAAACAATCATTATTATTGCACAGTGACAAAATCCTTTAATGTAAAATATTGGTTAAAAATCTGTGGACACAGTTTTGCTATTTATTTAGGCTGGTAACATATTATTTTATAATAATTTCAGATTGTTACAGATATAAAATTGTATTCACCAACCCTTTAATGTTAAGCATTAAACATAAGCAACCATTTACCATATTTATTGTGGTCATACCATTAACACATGGCAATTTTAATAAACAGATAAATATATGTTAATAAACCCTTTTTCCCATAAGGAATGACAATGAAATTAATATTATAACAATACAAATGCTGTGGCAGAACAACGAAAACTAAATCACACTGTTAAAATATTAAGAAATGCATATCTTGCAAATTTTTATAAACTAATTGTGTAGTTCAAGTTTTCATTTATAAAAAAACAAAACATCATGAGTATGTTAAAACAATTTAACATTTTGGTTGAATGGGTTGTGGTATTACAAAACTGATTTATAATCCAACATGTTCAAAAAGGAGTCTAGCAGCTATTTCCTTCTAAAGTTTACTTTAATTTGACAATGCCAATCATTTAGAAAATGAAATCTATCAGGGTGTTTATTAAAAGAAATATAATTTTGTTTTGAGTTCAAGAAATTATCTATGTTAATGCTGCTTTCTTTTCTATACTTCAAACCCTCTGTTAAACAAGAGGCCCATTTAGGTTTAAGATCACCCACAGGGCTGACATTGGCATAAAAGTCAAATGCAAGAGAAAAAAAAAATCGGAGTTTGTCAAATATTGTTCAAATTTTCTTACTAGGTCATAAATACAGTTGTTTAAAAGTTTTTTCAATTTTGGTAAAATATTCATCAATACATGTATTTGCCAACAGATCAACATCAATTTAACAAAATGGAAAGGACTAAAGGCCATGATGCTTTCTATCCAAAATATGGAAAGGGCTTATGATACTAGGCCATGATGCTTTTTGTCCACAAAAATGGAAAGGAGTATAGGCCATGATGCTTTCTGTCCACAAAATGGAAAGGACTATAGGCCACGATGCTTTCTGTCCAAAAAATGGATAGGACTATAGGCCACGATGCTTTCTGTCCACAAAATGGAAAGGACTAAAGACCACAATGCTTTCTATCCAAAAAAATGGAAAGGGCTTATGATACTAGGCCATAATGCTTTCTGTCCAATTTGGTTAAATTTTCTTCAATTTTGGGAAAAAAGTCATGTATAGGTGGTTTTTAATAATTTGAAAGAGTGGACATATTGGATAGCAGATTGGTATAATTTGCATAAATCTGAAAGGAGTTTATGCCAAGATCCTTTCTGTCAGGGTTTGTACTATTCTATTGAGTAGTTCTTGATAATGAATCATTTAACAATATTTATATTGAGTAATGGTGCCTTGTTAGAAGGTAGATTGACATCATTTGTAAAAAGTTTAGAAGGTTGTCATTCAATAATTCCTTCAATTCATTATGGTCCAATTATACTGAGTGGATTGAGACATATAGTTCAAAACTTTAATCACTTTTAGCACTGACAGCAACAATTGCTGACCAACCAGCATAATCTGAATAAATTCAAAGGGCCTTCATACTGTAGCAGAATGCTTACTGTCAAATTTGGTGAAATTAGGTTACAATGTTTTTGAAGTTGAAGGTTGCCTAGTTTCAGAAAGGGCCATTGTATCTGTTGCCAGACTTTGAACACTTTCTATCTTTAACAGTGGCCATCACATCAGATAACAGATTGGCATCACATGTAAACAAGAGTCCCTCACATGGACTAATGTTCTCATGGATGAAAAGATAAGATCATTTCATTTTTTCTTTCATTCTTTTCAACTGCTGAGTATTGAAATTATCTCTGATATTCTTGAGACACTCCAATGTACAAAATTTGGTAATAAAAATAATTTCTTGCATGTCTAACATGTTCACAAGATACCTAGACTACAAAATTTTTTGCTATGGCCTTGACCTTGAACTTGATAACAAGAGTACTATAAATGTCACATTAAGCATGTTTAATAGTCTTCTATATGTAAAACCTAACTGGGCATGGTTGACTCAGATTATTGACTAATGGGTTTCAGTGACTCTGACCTTTGGTCACAGAATGCAGTCTTTAACTAGTATTACAGGGCCCTGAGTGGCTGAGTGGTCAAAAGTGCTGTCCATTACGGATCACTGCCATCTCACCTCTGTCTGAGTTCGAGTCTAAGATTCCTCGAATGTGGATATGAGACAAAGCTTGCCAGTAGCTTCTTGTGGGTCAGTGGTTGTTTCCACGGATTTCCTGGTCTTTCCTTCACCATTAATACTGGCAGCCATGTATAGCCTATTGTGTGCTGAAAAATGGTGTTAAGCCCCAGAACAACAACAACAACAACAACAACAACTAGTATTACTCTGCAGAAAACATTTTCTTATTTGACTTACCATAACTATGACCTCTAGACTCTACAGGTTGCTTTATTACACTACCTGTAAAATATCTACAAAGTCTGGTCAAGGAAATACTCAAGAATAAAAACAATTATGCAAAACCAATTTTTATTTGATCCACAATGACCTTGTATTTTGACCTTCTAACCCCCAAATAGACCTCATTCATACCTTAAGAGCAAACCGTCAACAAAAGTTCAGTTTATGACAAAAATTGGTATGTTAAAAAAAACCATTTATTTCAGTCAGTGATGTTGACCTTTTGACTCGCCAACACATTCAAACATAAGGCTTCTTTCATACTGCAACATAGCTGCCATGAGAAGTCAAGCCAGAAAACACAATTCAGAAAATATGATTTTCAGTAGTCATAAAAAAATATAGAATAACCAGAGAAGAGATAGATATATATTTTTACCACTACTATATATGTCCCTAGCAAATAGTCTATATAAACAGTAAACAGTTCTTTTGAACCCATGTAAAAGTATCCTTGGGGTAGCTTGTGTGATAGATTATCAAAAGGTAATTAAAAGGTAAGGTGGTCCCAATAAACATCCATCATTTCACAGATCACTTAAATGCCATGCCTTTGAAGATTGATGTCAGAAAACCATCAAAAACAAAAGATGATTATTTTGAGAATTGGAATAGTTTAGCAACGCCATCAGCATATCCCTTGCAACAATGCAGATGCAGAAAAATTAGTTTCTATGCTAAGAAAAATTCAAAAAGATCTTGCGGGAGTTTGAACAACATTGATATCTGAGACTAGATATCAATGTTGTTTAAACTCCCACAAAATCTTATTGAATTTTCTCAGCATAGAAACAAATGAGGACAAAGATCAAAACACAAATCAAACTTATATTAGCTTGAAACCAAATGAAGTACTGAGAGTAACAAAGACAGCATCAATTTAAAAAAGTATTCTACTCTCCAATGTTTTTTAAAGAGAGAAATGTGGTACATGTTTTATTTGCTTAAATGTCTGTATTGTTGTGAATATGTGAATGATGGCACATGTATGTGTGCACACTGGACAATGGCTCCAGTGGCTTAAGTGGTTAGAGCATCTGCCTCAGATGCACGAGGTTGCAGGTTTGAAGTCATACCAAAGACTTATACATATGTCACTATCAGTTGCCTTGCTTGGTACTTAGAGTTATGAGGATATCCTGGTGTCAGGATAATTTAAATAGGTTGGTCATAATGCACCTGTCTGACATCACAATAAACTACCAGACATCATAGGGATATAACTGAAAAGTTGTTAAAGCTGTTAAAAATCACACACATGTACGCATGCACACTAGAGAAATCTAAGTCTACCACCCATATTTTTAAGTGTATTAAATTCTAAAAAGAAAAAAGTTCTTTGATTTCTATCATCAGATTTGATTTTCAGAGTAATTTTCTATAAGCGCCTATAAAAATATAACTTTTCTCAATTTGATAATATCATTTTTGGGAGTCATGCACATTGACACTCCCTCTGGACCTCAAAACATTATGAGTCTTCAAAAAACTTCGTACAGACAGTGACCATGCCCATTGACCTTTTGACCCTGAAATCAATTGGGTTCTTATATATCTCAGTGAAAGCTGTCCTCAAAGTCTGGTGAAGGAAAAGTTCACAGGCAGTCACAGATTCACAGAGTACAGCAGGGTTGGCAACCTATTTTACATAGTATGCCGATTTTTTTCCAGATTAATTACACAATGAATCAATGAATGAGCACATGCCACCAGTAAGAGAGTAGCAGTTAAAATTAAAATTTTTCGATGTCCTTAGCATGCCACATAAAACCACTTGATGGCACATATACCGTAGGTTGGTAACCACTGGCATACAGTATTACACTTCACAAAATAGAAGAGAAAAAACTCTTATGTTCATAGTAAATGTGTTCATCCTTTTAATCAAGAAATTGAAAATCAGTTTGATTTAAAACTTTATTTTCAGCCTTGTTTCAATCAAAACTACTTTTCATTATTTTAATGAATATACTCTGTGCAATAAAGTATAATCTTGTCAATTTCCATCTTAAACTCTAGCCTCACATTTTTTTAAAACTTGTCAGTCACAGAAATTAAATCAAGTTCGATTCTCCCCTTCCCTGATCCCATCAAGAGAAAATAGTATAATGGTTTGGGAAAATATGTAATCTAGAGTTTGAGAAGTTTTGGACATGAAGTATTGTATATCAATTACTAAAGACATTGGTTTTATGACAGAGAAATAAATAGGGGACTATACAGTTGTGTAATTTGACCTCTTGTCTTTTGGTACTTTTTCCCAATGTCTCCACTTAGACTTGTATCATTAGTCTCTAATAGGGATAGGGTGTCAATTATGATTACCATATATACCATATTAAAACACACTGCCATCATATATTAATGTAAACCATCATTGTCTCACTAAATCAGGCTATATCAACTCAAGTTTATTTCATATAGGTGTAGATGAATCCCACATAATCCTAATAAACTAACCCTGAATGTACTGGTTTAAGATCAAGCCAGTACTGGTGGGTATGAAGTCTAGCAGAATTACCTATACAGATAAGTGTATGGTAAAGCCTGTAATGCAAGCTGGTGATTATATGAAGTACTTGTTTAGACTGCAAAGGTTGAACTTGAATAAAAACTAGCACATTGCATTAACATGTTCAAATGTCCTTTCTTATGAATACAAATATAATTAAGTTGTTGTTTTATGTCAATATTTGCAAACTTGCTGAACTCAGTTACATCTGAAACTCCAAAGTATGCTACTAAATTATGTCTGACCAAATCTTTTCTGTGGGATTAACACAAAGTAAATTCATTTACCGATGAATGTAAACTTTAATAAATCCATACAAAAAATTTTTACTGACAGATGTATACTGGACCTTACAGATCAATGAGAAATAAAAGTTAGCAAAGAGAAATTTTTCAGATCCCTAGTCCTGTGCACAAAAACACAAATGAACAGACTGACAGACATACAAAAAAATTGCTACTTTCATAAATCCATAGGAATCTAGGGATGTGAATTTTGTTTTGAAATGAAATATGTTAGTTATATAATCAAACTTAACTCCAGTAATGGTATATACATGTAGTTCATGAAATGCAATCAGAAACATGCATAATGTGACTGCAAACTCCACAGACCCAGATCTGCTATTGCATTCTGCACCAGCAGACCTAGATCTGTGCAGTTTGTTAGGAGTAATCTGCAGATAAAAATAAAATAAAGAGTGACCTGAAGGCACATTTGTAGATCAGGATCATTGTTTGCAATTTGAATTATAAGCAAGTACTTATGGTATTTTTATTATGTCAACCAGCATAAATTCATATTCAAACCTTTGCATTTATCAGGGCCAGTAGCTTCTCGTGGGTCGGTGGTCTTTCTTCGGATTTCCCGGTTTCTTCCTCCACCATTAATACTGGTTGACATGTATAGCCTATCGTGTGCTGAAAAATGGCATTAAGCCCCAGAACAACAAGCATTTATCAGGAGTCTGGAATTTTTTGTACCCTGAGATTTAGTCCTATTCAAGTCTAAGATTTCTAAAAAGGTATTGTTATGGGTATGGATTTGTTAGCAGTACCAACATGTCTTTATTTTGTTACTACAAGTAAGTATATATTTTGTGCTCAAACACACTGCTGTGCAAAAAATGTTTATTCCTTCAGGATCTAAAAATTATTTACTTTGAATACAACATTCATAGCACAATCAACAACAGCAATGACAATAATGATGATGATGATAATGATGATGATAATAATAATAATAATAATAATAATAATAATAATAATAATAATAATAATAATAATAATAATAATAATAATAATAATAATAATAATAATAATAATAATGACAGCAATAATGATGCCAAAATTAATGAGAAGGATGATTAGTGAAAAGATATTAAAAGAGTAAACAGAAAAGCAAGAGTGTGAGATAAGTTTGCACTCAACAGATACTGGTTCTTATGAATTTCATCCAAAAATCTATATAAACAACAGAAATTACTTACCTAGAATCAAGCTGAGCAGAGAAAGAATTACTGAATAGAATACTCTAAAGAGTAGAAATGTAATCCCACTTTTTCTGATTTGTAAATCTTGTTCAGAAGTGTACAATAAACCTCCTTATCATGTTGATCAATCGGTTGTACTATCCTATCTCCCACGACCAATTAGCAAGCACTTAACTCCAACATATCAGCTACAATCTGGCCTGGTATCCACCCCCTGTTTATACTTTAACAGTTCTCTCTTTTTAAGTGTTGTGGCTGTACTCACTATACTAAACAGTGTACACTGAGATACAGGTTAATGTTGTCATTATAATCTATGTTGAAATGTGCATGCCCCAAATTTAAATGTGGATAATAACTTCCTCCTAAAGCAATCCTACTTCTTTGTGGTAGTCCACAATACATCATTTTATAGTATGCATATTATATTAATTGAAAGTTTTCTCTCACAGCAAACAAGTGGTAGCTTAGTTGTAATAGTGTGGACTATTTATCCAAGGTTTAGGTGTGTGTGTGTGTTCAATACCTGCCCAGGTTAGCCATGGTCAGTGTCCCTTCTAAAGGCACTTAGCGCTTATATCCTAGGCATGACATAGCCAAAAATATGATAAAAAATGCCATTAAAACCAAGAAAGCCATATAAATTAATATAAACCAATATCTCACTGTAAACAAGAGTACTATGAAACAGCTTATTATGTGACTCCCCAATGTTAGATATATGTAAGTATTTTTATGCAGAAAAATTCTTCTTACCAAGTAAACTTAATATTTGCCTCCCAAATGCTAACAAAAAAATTCTTACCCTAAATCTAGGTCATCTACCAAAAATAGGCCAGGTCGGTAATGTAGTTCTACTGCTACTATACAGAAACCATTGATTTTTCTCTCAGTCAAATATGGTTACCTTTAGCCATTTGACCCCACCATGACCTTGACCTTTTATCTTTTAACTCTAAACAGGAGAGTTTTTCATTATATCAAATGCAAGCCACCCTCAAAGACTTGTTACCACTGATAATGATGAACTAGTTATTGTGTGGCAACCATTTTTCATTTACTTTAACCATTATTCATTTAAGCCTAAAATCATTGTTCTGAACCCCACGTGCAAGCCATCCACAAAGTTTGGTAACAGTAGATGGTGGACAACAAAAAATATTCTGCAGAAAGTAACTGGTAAAAGAGGGACAGACAGACAACATCATAAAATAATAAACTCTGCCATATGGCCGGTGTATAACAAACCAATTAATGTAATCAAAAACATTTACAATTTAACACTCTAAATATTACACAAACCAAAGTTATTCATGCAAGGCATCAACATACTGTATGTTCTGATAACCATGTCAGCATCAATTTGATGTGCACAAATAACACTTAATACCTACCTATTGCATGCCTAGGGTAACTACCGTAGTTGTTAATATGTTGGATTCTTGAATAGAGGGGTATGGGTTCAATTCCTGCCATTGGAGCAGTCCAGATGGGTTACAAAGGTGTGTCTTTGGGTAATGCACTTTACTCTGTAACATTTAAAGTGCTGATGTTCCACAAAACACCTGACCAAACCAAAACATTTTCATGCCCTCTTTCGGTAGCTGAAATATGTAACTGAAACAAAATCAAAATATTATTTGGTGCTGTGGTAACCCAAATGGTAGAGCACTGGACATGTAACCCAAGGGTAATTGGCTTGATACCACCATGGATCAGCAGCTGCCTTTGTGTCATTGGAAAAGTCACTTTACTCCCATTTCCTCAACATGATAATACACTGTATCTGATAATGCATTAAAAGTGCTATAAAAACCAACAGAATCCCAAAACATCTGTGGTGAAAATTTTGGAAAATAAATAGTGACATACAATTCTTAAAATAATAAAGTAACAAGTGTATTTAAAATCAATATGAAATAGAGATAACATAGATCAATAAGAGATAGTTTCCACAAAAAAAGAGACATGCAAAGCTATAGAAAATGGAGGAATAAAGCTAAGCACCTCATAAGACAAAAGAGAACTACTATAAAGAGGCTATTGATGAAAAGTAAGAGTACCAAGTCATTGTGGTAGCATCTAAAAGAGCTGAACCCACCTAAGAACCCCAACAAAAACAAAAACTGGTCATGAATGTTCATGAACATTCTTGAAATGTTCATGATCAGTTCATCATTGAGTTCATGGACAAATAGTCATAAACATTCATCACCTAAGTTCATGAACACTTCAAGAATTTTGATGAATCATGTATTTGAGTTCATGAACACAATGATGAACTTTTATGAACTATTATGATATCTAAATTGAAGTTTCTGAAATGTCATGAATCTACTTCATGAACAATTAAAGTACTTTGATGCACCAGCAAGATATTTCTGAAAAATGTATATCAAATTTCTATATCATTATATTCATAAAATGCTTATGAAAATTCATCAAACTTCTCACAAAATTAGTGAAAATAAATAAAGGTGAATTTTTTAAAATTATATCATAGTGTACAAATGTTCAGAGATCTTTTAATTTAATACTTAACTTGAGTAGTTCTGGATTAATACGGGAAAATATTTTCTGGCCAGCATGAACAAAATGTACTTGCTATAAAAGCTTTCAATGACTTTGTTCTAACTTTTTTATCCATTACTGTCATAAACTGCATATTTTATTGATTTTGTAACTGGTTGCCAAGTTGCAGTAAAAACCAAAATATGTTAACTATGATTATACTGCTTGGATGACTGGTGAAAGAAGATGTGATATGATTGGGTAATATACTCGTGTGATTTCAGCGGCTGAGCATCCTCCCTCTTCCCACACAAACGAAAGTGCATGCAAAGGGTTTATCGACAAGTAACAACCTCAAACAAAAATCGTGGACTCCTGTGGAATGGACAGATGAGAATATTTTCAATATCATTTCTTTTAAGTATGTAGAAGTGCAGAGAAGGAATTGACTTGGTGAGAGCAAAATTAGGTGGAAAAGCGTACAGCAGGATCATCAAAATTACGGTGAGCGTATCTTTTTCAAGGTCATTCATGACTATTTCAGTGGGAATTATATGAATATTTTATTGGTTTTTATGTCATCATATAAGTTTTAATGAAACTAATATACTTGGCTTTTGTCAGACCCAATTTAAACTTGCTCTTTGAATTTTTGAAAATCACTAAACATTATCAGTCCCCACTAAAATCACTAAACATTATCAGTCCCCACTAAAATCACTAAACATTATCAGTCCCCACTAAAATCACTAAACATTATCAGTCCCCACCCCCTTTTTTGATCTCGATACCATACACAGTACTTCATCTTCGAAATGAATTTAGATGTTTGGTATTGTTTTCTGTTTCATGGATTCACTATTTATATGATCTGATATAATTTGGTAAATTAAAACAAACAAATAACTAGTTAATGTGTCAAACTACTAACGCGATGAAACCTGAAAGCAACTATATGCAACATCCGGCATCAGAGTAGATAAATTTTTATTGATTAAAACATTTGACTCCTGTGACTTATAATACCCATGGCTAGTCAGTTTCAGTTAAAATACTAGTGAAAAAATTCTCCAATATTGTAAATGCTCAGTAAGTTATTAAGTGTAAGGGATTAAATAATTTTGAGTTGGATTGGTAAATAAAGTTTGGTACAAAAATAATGTGCTAAAAGCTGAAGACTGTTGATCAGAGGTTGTCTGTAATTAACTTTATCTTTCTTTCAGATCAGACAGCAGAAAAGTAAAATTATTAGAGGAAAAAGTTTGTAGGATAAGGAGGAAAATTTGACAAATGGAGGATCTTACAGACAAGATAGAATAGACATTAAAAAGTAACTGCTGCAGCAATGTTAAAGATCTATACAGTAATCATATGGAACAGCTTAAGCTGCAGATGGAGACATTCAGTAGTGACAATAGATGGAATTTGATTAAATTAAAATTAGGCCCTGACTGTCTTCAAAAAAGAGTTATCTGACAGGTCAGTTTGGGGGTTGGGGATCCAGCTCATTAGGGGAAACCCCAGTGGAATTAGCCCCATGATAATAACAGATGAATATGCTTCAGCAGTTGATTGAACACAACTGCCCCATTATCTCTTGTACAATTTTCAAAGAAGAATTACAAATCATACAAAAAGTATTGCTAAGAATTAAAAAAGAATATAGCTTAATGTCAGTTTACATGTTCTTTGTTGCATATTAGAAATGCATCTGAAATTAAACTGTTTTTTAAGATAATATGCTGCTTTTTATACTGTTTTAAACCCCCACAGCTAAGGTTATTTTATGATTCAGGATGAAATAGGTATTTGTGAGTTTGTCAGATAATCAATTTTTTTTATAGGAACTGTTCATGAAGTCATGAAAAATGAGGAACATATTCATTAACTGTGATGAATGATGATGAACCAGTTAGTGAACTTTTATGAACTGTTCATGAATTCAGTTCATGAATAGTTCATGAATGTTCAAGAACAGTTTGTAAAGTTATGGTTCATGAACATTCATTCATTAATTATTTCAAGAACTGACCATTATCAGTTCATGCACATTCATGAACCTTTTGATGAACTTTCAGGAATGGTTCATCAACAGGTTCATTAACCATTCAAGAACAGTTCATACCAGTTCATGAATTATTCATGATCATTTCATAGGGAAAGAGTTGTTTTCCCCCCAAGACTTAAAAACAAAATGAGGATATAGCAACATTTGTACAAGACATTGTGAAAATGATCAACAATTTCTTCATAAGCATCTCCAGTAACAGTATTCAGAACCAGACTAACATCTCAATTGAACTTGATGCTTTTCTGTCATAAAAATTATTTTTCAATAGCTAATGTTTGTGAAGCCAATGTTTTTAATATACTAATTAAGGTGAATATTAATATATCTTCTGGCTTGTATAGTATTGGTCCACAAATTATTAAAATTGCTGCATGATTAATAATAGTCATTAATGCATATCATAAATTTAAGTATAATGAGTGGTAATTTTCCAGAAACACTGAAATGTGCAAAGGTTACACATATCTTTAAGAAAGGAGAAAAGGTGGATCCAGGGAATTATTACAGATCAATATTAACACTATCTGTATTGTTAAAATTATTTGAAAAGCCATTCAGTTCTATAAATTCTTTTAAACATACTTTCTATTTCATGAAGCACGTTCAGGATTTTAAAAGTACCACTCGTGCCAAACATAACTTACCAAATTGATCTTTTGCTGAAGGAAATGGATTATTATTAAGAAAGCCATTTATCTCATTGATCATGAAATTCTGCTGCAAAAGTGGAACTGTTACAGGTTTGACAATCCTTTAAACTGGTTAGATCATACCTAAACCAAAGGTCTCAACACATCAGCATTGGCAATATTAGCTAACTCACACTATTTATTTAGGAGTCCCTCAAGGCTCAGCTTTAGGTCCTCTCCTCTTCCATAATCATATAAATGATCTACCATAAAATAATGAATCCACAAATGCAGATTTGTTTGCAGATTATGCAACCTTGTATACATCTAGTTCTGATACTTAAGTTATCCATATAAGATTAAACTCAGACCTTATGGCAAAACAAAATAGGATGGTAATTAATAAAGGTAAAACAAAATGTCTGATTTTGTGGACATCACAAAAGCTACACAAGTCTGAGAACCCAGAACTATCTCTTGCAATAAATAATCATCCATTAGAAAATGTCAAACAAGAAAAGCTTGTAGGCATGTCTGTAGATAATAATTTATTATGGAATGACCATATTGATAAGCTTTGTAAAACACTAATCCCAAATTGCCCTACTCAGTAGAATTAAGAAATATTTACATCTGGAAACTTGCAAACTATACTAAAGTCATATATTCTTTCAACAATGGATTATTGTTCAAATGTATGGGGAAACTGCTAAATCTGAGCTTGACAGGAATTATAAACTTCAGAAACGATCAGCACGTGTAATTTTAGATGCATCTATTGATCATCCCTCAAAAGCATTGTTTACAGAACTCAAATGGTTCACAATACATAACAGGATAGCTTTTCACAAGGCAATTCTTTTATATAAATGTCTACATTGAACTGCACCAGAGTATTTTCAGGACTTTTTCAGGCCATTTTCAACACAATACTAGTTGTGACCAATATCACATGGAAACCTTCTAGCACAATAACCAAGAATAAAGCAATTTAAAAAGAGCTTCCAATACTCTGGTACAGTTCTGTGGAACAAGCTTCCACTACCTGTAAAATCTGCTGAAAGTACTAGAGTATTTAAGAAGAGATATCATGAGCATGTATCTGTTTCTAATAGATAATGGAATTAAGTATTTTAATACTAAACATGTTAAAAAAAACCGCAGTAATTTTTGCTATCTTCAAATAATGTGAATTGTTAATCTCTCCTTAAGAGGGCCTTAAGGGAGAATAGTCCTTGACCAAAGAGTCACCCTTTATAAATAAAGCATCATTATTATTATTATTATTATTATTATTATTATTATTATTATTATTATTATTATTATTATTATTATTATTATTAATTTTAAAAGACTAAATGAAGGTATGATATAATGATGTACATATACCAAAGACATGCCATACTCATACAATATAAGTTTACATCAAAATTATGAATATCCAATAAGAGTCCCTAAAAGGTACTGATGTTCTACTGTCCAAAAAGAATTTCCAAGACTTTAATATAAAACCATTTCTTTTTATTAACTACAGTGTTAACATCATCTCTGACATTTCTGAGTGACATGATTTTTAAATTAGCTGTTGTAGCACCCATACTGTATGCAAGATCTGCACCATTTTCATTTTGGTAAAACTAGAGACCATTTTAAGAAAACTCCATGCCAATATGATCATTCATTCAGGAAAATTAATGGCGTGTTTGTCAACTTGTTTACTGTGGCAGTTGTACTGAAGATTTTAGACCGTCAATTTGGTGGTCATATTATGTACCAGATCAGCAGTTTTTGTTTAAGACCATCAAAGAATTCTTTTGGTGAACACTCCATGCTCAAAAGACTTTCCATTTAAGATGAGTTGCAGTAGCATGATTTTCAAGATGGTTGCCTAGGATACCAATATTGGACTTAGACATCATACAAAGTCTTTCAGTGATAATCCCATGTTGATAGGATTATCCATCAAGTTGGATTAGCAATAAAAATATTTTTGACATGGCCACTGTTGCGGCCATATTGGATGTTGTGGCAGCACTATTTTCATCAAGGACTAACTTGACACCAAAAAGTCTGCTGGTGATAAATACTGTTATAACCTTTTATTTAGGAAAAGTAATGGTAAGAATTTAATATGGCTGGTATGTAGGAACATTTTCATTAGGACAAGTTAGCATCAAAAGCCAGATTTTCAAGAGTGCCTCTGTGGTAGCCATATTGGATATTTGAGCAGAACCATTTTTATTTAGGACCAATTATATATCATAAGAAGTCTTCTAATCACCCCTCCCCCCTGATATGACTTCAGAAGTAACAAGATTTTCATGATGGCTGCCATGGAAGCTATACTAAATATCACACTGGCACCATTTTAATTTTACCCCAATTAGACCTCCAAAGAAGTCTTTTAGTGAAGAGCACATTTTCATATGACCATCTATTCAGGAAAAGTAGCAATAACAACAAAAGTTTCAAGATGTCTGCTGTACTGGTCATACTGGGTGTCTGAGTAGCAATATTTGGGGGATATGTGTGTTTGAAATTTTATGGCAATTCTCCAAGCAGTTTATAACGAGCAGGGTTAAACTGGTGGTAATGAACAAATAGATGATGGACAACATACCATTCCATAAACTATTCTGCTTTATGACCAATAAAACCAAAAACTGAAGTCCACTGTGCCTCCTAGTTTTTGTTTTAGTGTTTGCTCAAGTTCTTGAGATCACATGCATTGTAAATATTTCATGTCTTCCCTAAGCAAGTGGTTCAACTGGTTTGGTATGCTTGATGGCATTTTATTGCACAGCAATATAAAGTTATTGAATGCTTTGGAAACTGGAGCAAAGTGCTCTGTCCATGAACAAATCACAGCAGAAAAAGTAGGATTCAAACTTATACTGCTGGCTGCAAATACTGCACACTAACTACTGAACCACTCCAGCAAGTGGTTTAAGTTAAAGTGAGTTATAAAATGATTGAAAATTAAATTATAAAGGTTTTGCTGTATTTGCTTAACAAACAGAAATTAAATTCATTCACATAAACATTAAGCCATTTAAAATTGTCACTCAAAAGCTCTAATCAAGTAATTTATGTTTTTATTTAAATAAAACTAGAATGGTTAGTGTGCTGAAGCTCATAAGATAACTTTGCTTCTGTGGCATACATTAATATCTTTAAAACTGCAAAAAACTTTAGACAGTTTTGAAAGTAATTCTATGATAGGTTTTACTACATCAGTAATAATCAGCCATACCTGATGATATATGAATATCAATTTGCAGTTTTTTCCCCAGTTACACAGTTACAAAGGGTGACATATCATTGCTAAGGAAGAAGTATTTGACACAATATTGAATTTTCATGTCTTAACAAATATTCCTACCAAGTTTGACTGAAAAATGATGCAGCTGTCCTTGAAGTACAAAATGTCTTCCAGCTGGTTGCTAAGGAACCCATACCAATGCCAGGGAAGCCACCCAAGAATAAATTTTGATACATTTGCTAAAATAAATTTGTACCAAAACTGTCCATGCCATTTTAGTGATGAAGTGAAAAAACATATTGTTGATATGGAAGCCATACCATACAAAATTTTGGTAGAGAATGTCATGAGGAACATATCTACAACGTTTCACAGAAATTGGTCTAGTGGGTTTTAGAAAGTCTAAAATAGCAATGTTGATGGATTACACAATGGATGATCCATGCCAGAAACAGCTATACCATATATCCACTTGGCCTTACAGTTTGGTGACTTAAAATAACAACTGTCTGACTGCAAGTCTATAGATCACAGGAGACAAATGAGCCATAACAAAAAAAAAATAGGTATAGTCCATTATAAATTAAATCTCATTTACAGTGCAGAATCAGCTGGAGGGCACATTATGGTTGCATACTCAGTCGCATCTCTTACTGATGAATGATGATGCACTCATTTGCAGTTTCTTTATTTCTGAATAATATTCTAGAAGTACCCAACTCATATGGCTTGAGTTTCATGATTGCTTACTGGTATAAAATGAGTTAGTGATGGGAAATATGAGTTGAGCTTTCAAGTTTTTGCATCTTTTTGCAAGGGATATAAAGAAAATCAATAGCAAAACTCCTTAACTTCACATACATCAGCAGAAGCTATGTACAATTCCACAATGTTAAATGAATCTTGTTTTGGCATTTATTCCATTACCAGGAAATTTGCTGTTTAGCATGCAGGTGAATACTGTGACCATACATGTACATATGTAGACTGGGGCACAATAATTATTAAAGGTATGTAGGATACATAATCTTTTTTTTTTGCAACCATTTTAGTTATAAATACATCAATATTTCTCCAACACTGTCTGCACTTGATGACAATTTGCTGCTAAGTCTACTTTAATGACATGCTCTCCAAGTATTGTTTTTTGGTAAAGCTGATCTTGTTCCACAAATTATCCTGACTATCCAAAACATAATGAAAAATATCCCAAATATATTCTTGAAGCCAATTGTTCATAATCCCCACAAGGTGCACAAAAACAAATTGCCCATGCATATAAATCAGACATCATTTATGAGCAAGAGAAACAATTCAGCTGTACATGTGGTTGTTATTCAGAAAGACACTAAAAATTACAATTGAAATTGATAGAAAGTATTTAAGTTCCTTCTAGCTTCCAAAACTTCTGCATTACAGTATGTAAAAGCAATCAGTAAAACAAAATTGCTAGGAGAAATAAGATCTTGTAAGCTGATTATTTTGTCCACTTGCAAACAATGCAAGTAGCAAAAATCGCTACATTTTAGCTCTTTGTCCATTCCCTATTAAAGTAGTGCTTTTAAATGCTTCATCATCAGTATCCTCTCCAGTCACAGAATATAACCTGACCTAGGTTTTCTTGATGTAAGACCTCACATCACATATGGTTTCAATCTACGGAAAGCTTCAAAAGTTGCAAACCAGAAATTGACAATTGATAACTCAAACTCATGATCTAGCTCTTTTTTATGCAAGCTTCATGTCAAATCTGTTTTCAATCCATTAAGTCCTCCAAAGTTACTGTTCAGAAAATGAAGCTGTGATTGATGTGACAGAGCTGAATAACACAATACAACGGCTCTTTACAGATAGAAAAATGTTTGAATCACAATCCAATCTTGCTATAGACTAATCTGCATATTCTCTTGGTTAAATTTATTTGCTACAGGTCGAAGGTCATTCCGGCTAAAAATGTATTAAGCTAGATGGGTTCTTCATTTAAAAAAATGTTATAAAAATTGCAAATGCCCAAAATATGCAATGATTCTGACTCATTTCGCAGTAGCCATAAATCTGAATGCAACACATGTAACAAAATTTTGTTTTCTTTCAGCAAGAATTTATAGAAATTGTTTTAGAATATGGACTTTAAAATCTTTTATGCATAAAGAGAAAGGTTGGTTGTCAAAGCAGTTGAAGTGTTGTTTTGTGTACTGCCTTAACCACAAAGAATATACATTCTAGTCATGGAACATGTACAGACAAGTTGTGAAATTGCATAACTGGTCAAAAGTTATAGCCTGGGTATATAATTGATATAGACAGATGAATGAACATGCTCACTCTGGTAAACCATCACATAAGCTTTGTTCACAGGCATTTTAAGACAACAAAAAGAATAAGGGTCAAAATTTCTTTATTTTTAACAGACAGCACAATTTAAAAAGAACAATTTAAAATACTATGATGATGAAAAAACCCCAAATAAGAGTGCATTCATATAAATGGGTTGAAATCACAGTGAATATATGGAATACATGTAGATATGTATTCATGTGCAACTTGCACCCATTGCAAACTGCATTACACGATCCAAACCATTTCATTAAATTTCTCTCCTCAAGTGGAGATTTTACTCTATCTTGCTTATAAGATTTCAGACAATTTCATTCTTTTTGGCAGAAGTAGTTAAAAGGAAGCAAAATCATGTTTTGTTTTAAAATTTAACAAATGGAAACCTTTTTTAATATTGAAAAAGTGAGTTGAGGAATTCATTACACTTGAAGAAATTGTCCATATCTCCTTGGAGATAATGTAGGAATACTTCAAAATTTAAGATTTTATGACTGTACTGTAATCTTTAATGCATGCTAAATGTTATGTGAAATAATCAGTTACCAACTAAGCAATAGGATACTCAAAAATTTCCAAATGAGAACAAAATTTTCAGATGTTTAGTGAAACTGGAGCCTGACTGTTTGCATTTTCAAATCAGTGTGCATGCTATTTGCTAGAACCTATAAGTAGAAATAACAGTGCATCCATGACTGTTAAATGTATGTTTCCTGGCTAATTATGAAATGGAAGTACAGTGTGTATGCCATTTGGTTCAGACCACTTGAAGAAATAACAGTGATGACTGTTAAATGTATGTTTCCTGGCTAATTATGAAATGGAAGTACAGTGTGTATGCCATTTGGTTCAGACAACATGAAGAAATAACAGTGATGACTGTTAAATGTATGTTTCCTGGCTAATTATGAAATGGAAGTACAGTGTGTATGCCATTTGGTTCAGACAACATGAAGAAATAACAGTGATGACTGTTAAATGTATGTTTCCTGGCTAATTATGAAATGGAAGTACAGTGTGTATGCCATTTGGTTCAGACAACATGAAGAAATAACAGTGATGACTGTTAAATGTATGTTTCCTGGCTAATTATGAAATGGAAGTACAGTGTGTATGCCATTTGGTTCAGACAACATGAAGAAATAACAGTCATGACTGTTAAATGTATGTTTCCTGGCTAATTATGAAATGGCAGTACAGTGTGTATGACATTTGGTTCAGACCACATGAAGAAATAACAGTGATGACTGTTAAATGTATGTTTCCTGGCTAATTATGAAATGGCAGTACAGTGTGTATGCCATTTGGTTCAGACCACTTGAAGAAATAACAGTGCATCCATGACTGTTAAATTGTTAAATGGATGTTTCCTGGCTCATTATATAATGACAAAACAAAGTGTCGGTCATTTACTTGAGACCACATGAAAAGCAACAGTGCAGTCAAGATTGGCTAGATAGATGTGGCTGGCACATTATATAATGACAAAACAAAGTGTCTGTCATTTACTTGAGACCACATGAAAAGCAACAGTGCAGTCAAGATTGGCTAGATAGATGTGGCTGGCACATTATGCAATAATATAACAGTGCATGTCAGTTGCTTGAGACCCCAAGCAGAAACTACAGCATAGGCCATGAATAGTTAGATGGTTGTGGTTGACACTTTATGTAATGGCAGGAGAAAGTGTATACCGTTTTATTGAAACCACAAGTAGAAACATCAATGTAGACCTTGGCAAGTTGGTTAGAATAGTATGTGACAGCACATTTAGGTCTATGCAGTTCACAGTTGCAAATATGTTATAGTTGTCAACTCAGAATAAAGTAACTCGGAATAGCAGTCTCTCATATAATACAGTTGTAATAGACCTCATATAACATATGTAATCATGGACTTCGTATAACAGATGTAATCATGGATCTCAATTTCAGGATGACTGCATTTTTTAAAATACTGAACCTACTTTATTATAGAGTAGCATCACTTACAAATATACTCTTTTATTACATTTTTAAAGTTGTAATGACTGTTCATTATGTATATGAAAAATGTTAAAGTGGTCTTGTTGTTTTGGTGGGTCAACTTATGGAACTACCAAAATATGTTCTTCAAACGAATATTTATCAGTACACCACTCCCTCAATAACTTGCACCCTGATAACTTGTGAATCTGCTTATAAAGCATGGTCAGTAGTGGATCCCATTTTTTTCACTAGAAATTACCCAAACTTTTACCCCTATTTGTTAAACATGAAGAAAATTGCAATCAAAATTGGTAATTGAAACCCTGATATACCACTAGTTTTATTGTTAAAAACGGTTGATATTACCTGCACATTTCAATCAACATTATGAAATTATTAACTTTTAAAATGACATATATTTTGTTAAATTTCTTTCCAAGCAACATTCTCAGTACACTGTAGATAACAGTATGTAACAAAAATTTGATCAATGAAAATGTCACTACTGCTTACTTGAGGCAGCACTTTAATAAATATCAACAATAAAATAATATCAACAATAAAATAAGTTTTTTTTTATTATGCAAAATGCCTGTTTTAGTTACATCTTTTAGTTCGGTTTATGTGTAATAATCATAAATACAATGTGCCCAGTAGTATTTGAACATGAATGATGTCAATCTACCTTAACAGTCATGTCTGTGAGCATTTCTGTGAGAGCCTAATTAAGTGTCAACAGTGTTCTGATACCTTATTTGCCTAAGTATTTGTTGTATTGTTGCACTGAATTTTAAGCTGACCTCCTTGTATTAGTACATGAATTAGACTTTTGTATCAAATAAAGGGTGGTGGAATAGTTAAAAGGCATGCAAATTCAACCTGTGTAAAGAGCTAGCAGCCCCAAGCAAGAGTCATGTCAATTTGTGTCAAGTGACCAATCAAACACTGTTAAAAGATTTTGGTATGAATGTAATTTAATTACGCTACCTTAAATTAGCATACTCAAATGTGACCAATGATAGCAAGACAACCAACAGAATACTTGATGACATAAAATTTTGTTTCAAAGATGCGTTTTATTGAGAAGTTAGTTTCAGTGTTTGTAATTAATTTGTAATTATTGAACTGACACTCAGAGATTTCCTCTTGAATGAGAAGACATTTCACTATTGAATGTAATGAAATCATGTCACCAATATTTTGCTAATAGAACAATAAGAAAAAGTTTACTGTTGATGATAATGTCTGTTTCATGAATAAAATGTTCTGTTTTTTTTTAATTAATAAAAGGAATCTTGTTTGATAGTGAATATAAATCAATAACTAGTTTAGTTCCCTGCTTAGTATTGCATTGTATTCCACTATAGTAGAGACCAAAGCAGGGAGTATACAGTCCGGGAACCAGACTACACAACATAAAGCAGTGATGTAATACACAATGTTTTTGACTGCTGAAACCAGTTGGAATTATGTTACCGATCTATCAGCAGTTGGGCTCTTGAAAATATAGGTCATCTTTTTTTTCCACATAAAAACAAATAACTTAAGGAAAAGCACTTAACATAATTTTAAAATGAGTATTCCTCTATTAAACAGACCAGTCCCCAGTTTTCTCAATGTCCAGTGAGGATGGCATCATTTGACATATTGTTATGGAAGCCCTTGATAACTTGTGCCCTTGCTTATAATGCAGTCCAGGTTCTAGGACCCCCATTGTGTAAGAGTTATCAAGGGAGTGGTATACTGTTCAAAGATCAACTTATTATATATTTTAAACCATATAATTTGATTTCCCTGCCATCAGCCTCTCTCTCTCTCTAAGTCAATGAATGTGAAGTCATACAAAGACTTTTCTACACAGTAAAGAGCTAAGACTGTAGGAGTTTTAGTCCTTGTAAATTAGTACAACATATGAAATGAACCACCCATGTAGAATGATCTGGACATGACATCATTTCGTGTCTCCTAATGCAGAAAATAATGAACATACTTTCTGCAGAAAACTTTACTGTAATGATGATGATGATAACATGGAAGTTGATTCTTAGGCAAAGTTAAGGAAATTACATGATGTTATTGATATGACGTTTTACCCAGGTGCATTGTAGCATTCTGAATTCCAAAACAGACTGGACATAAATGAAATAGTTATGACTTCTTTCAGCTTAACATAAAATTAAGTGAAAATATGTTAAGGAATTATTGAGATCACAATAAAAGTCCTATAAAAGAAAATGACAGTCAATGTAAATATAGAAATGTTTAAAAAAATCAAGTACTTCAACATTTCATAAGTAATCAGATGTGGGAACCAAGTGGACACAAGATAATATGAAGTACATATATGATAATGACTCTCAAGGAAAAACATTAAAGAATTTCAATAAAAATTAGAAAGGTTTATTTATCTGGTCCTATGCTCACCCAAAATCATTATTTAATGACACTGAAAATGGACTTTCGCAGTACAAACTGATGATACTATCAAAGGTCAAATGGAAAAATCGACAAGATATAGATTTAAGTGTCCAGGGTTCCACAAATCTATTAAAACATGTACTAAAACAAAAAAAATAAATAGACATTATCATGCATTTTATGTATAATGACTGAAGCAAACTTTAAAATCACCAAACTGAATAACTTAATTTTCTATGCAGCATTGTACCTTACAATCATATTCTGGCAAGACCGTCACCTTAACTTTACATCTAACATCAAAATTACTCTGTCTCAAAGTTAGGTATGCCATAATCAACTGTATTGTTTTGTACATTATAGATGCATCAAATAGAACATTGACATTAGTTTTGATACTTCACAAGTCTGCCTCACTGTTTTAACATGTTTTCACTGCTTACTAATAAATATTCAAAGATATAGCCCATCGAAGAACTTCTAAGATAGCCATGAGATATTTGTTTCCAAACAATGAAAACTGAAGTTATCTATAGTGCGCAATGTGATAGGGTGTAGACTAACCACATTATCAAAGAGGTCAGAGTTGCTGATATCAGCTTTTTATTATTCTACATCTAGTTTGTGTACAGTTTATACACAAACCTTTCAATTTTTTTAAGTAATCATTATCAGGCCTGACATGTGGTGTTTTTCTTGTGTGTGCCATGAATGTTTGGCACCTTTCCAAAATTTTTGTCCAAATAAATTGCAAATAAAACAAACAGGAAATGAAAATATATTATTAAAAATTTCCAGAGGTCAGAAGGGTTGGCACATTTTATTTGGTGGTAGCTCCTTTGTGTATTGTGCACTTTGCACATGCAACCTGCTGGGTCTGATCATTAAATGCAACAAAAGAAACATCACTGTGTAAAGCTTTATATAACAAAATCGTGATGGAAAAAAATGGGTACCCTCATTTCTCTCTGACAGACTCTTCGTTTAGATACACAGTTTCAATCTACATGTACCACACTTGTGCTTCAGGGCATATGGCTTTTCTTCTCATTATGAACATGTTTGTTCTTATCATGTAAAAAATTGTCAGTTTAATTTCACAAAGGTGCAAGCTAGTCAAGACCTAAAAAAACCTTTTTCTTTAATTTAATTATTCTGCATTCCATGATTTCTGTGAATCAACATATATGCAAGAAGGTAAAAGTTCAGAACTTTTGTCTGAAAATGGTGAAAAAAATGGTATATATAACTTTAAGGTAAAAAGTAAATGTCTTTCTTTGATTTGTGTAGCCATGACAATGGAATCATTATATTCGCAATATCTCACATACACCATCCTCCCAAGCTTTTTTCAGAAACAAGGTCTTGCTATATTTGAACAATCTTGATCTCCGATTGAAGCTAAAGCCATGAATTTTAAAAATTCTAAGCTCTTAAATATGACACCTTTTTTCCGATTTTTATTTATTTCTGAGCACAAAGCACCATATCCAAAGTTTTTTATGATTCAGATGTTTATTTGTGAATGAGAATGACACTTATTTAACCATTTTCGTATTTCATAATCTTGATTTCTCTGAGTTCTGTCCTTGAGTTTTAAAAGTCTAATAGAGTTTGATTGGTTATGAAGAGTTCTTTGACAACCAGACCTCTTTTACTTTTACAGATGTTGATTCTAGCATTAAAAGGTTCCTGAACACCTATACCAATAAAAGAGTATTGGTGAACCAATTTGAACAATAGATTTTGATCTGGTGCTTCATATTTTATTAAAAGAATGGCACATTTTTTGTAGTAAAGCAAACAGAAGTGATGATGTAATAAAGACTTTGTAAATAATAATTATTGTACAATATTTAGACATGTTTTCACTGCTACACACAACCTACATTTTTGCAGAAATGCATCAAGTCATTATGATGATAACTATACTGAAATTATATGCTAAAAATACAATTTTAGATCAAGTGGCTTAAATGAGGCGGATTTCAAAATACAATTGCTAAAAACACAAGAAAATTTAGAAACAGCATGCAATAAAAAACTAATCAAGAAAAATGTTCAAAAATAGTTGCAACCTCATTTGATAAAGCAGTTCAATATCTGTTTTGAATGCTCTCACAACTGATACATATGTAGACTATGATCTGCTGGTACATTATGCATGAGCAGATATGGGTCTACATAGATACAGCATGATGAAGATATGGGTCTACCCAGGTAGATCATTATAAAAAACAGAAATGGGTCTACACAGCTGTAGTCGGATAGTGGTCTCCCTCTTATATACCACCCCTTCTGCAATGGAAAAATGTCATATGATGGGTGGCCTTTCCAGGCATGTCAATATTAGTGAGAAGTATGTGTATTATGTACATCCTCATAGTAAAAAAACTACAATTCACTTAAAAGCATTTAATATCTTCATTTAAATGTGCCATTAATTATTAAAAGGTTCTTCTTGTCTCAAGAACAGACTTATTTCAAGTTAAATAGTTCTTATTCTTAAGTGAAGTTTGAGTTGGGTATTAATGGCATGCATTTAACATCATTCTTCTTTCATTTAATCTATTTTCCCACTACTGCAGAATATTCTCCTTATCTGTCACAATGTTTTTTACTAGAGCTCATAATTTTTTTTTGCAAAAACTCTTGAACTTTCCCCAATGTCCTCAAGTCAACTTGTGCTTTTTCTTCTTAAAGAATTTATTCTCCATGTATGTGTTGACATGTTAAAGTTTTGTAATGATTTATTTTTATTTGTTTATTGTACAGTACAATTTAATTATGCTGATGAAACTTCTATGGAGTAGACAAAATGCCTCATGACAGAAGTGGTATATATATATACTGTCACATTTTTGGATCTTTGTCTTCTACCCTGTTTCATTCAAGGTTAATTTCTCTCTGTGCAATAATCCACAAAATATATTTAGCTTATGCTGACCGTCTTGGCAATTAAGTCCAGTTGCAATCACCAACCAAAAAAACACTGCTGTCTGAAGCCCAAAACTCTATCACAACACTGTTGACCCCATATCCTCTAAAAGTCAGCATTAATAAAATTAACCCTAGTGGTACATGTACTTTAGCCAATGCTTCTTTCAGTAACCCAAACCTGACTTTGGGAAACAGATGTCGGTAAAGATAAACAAATTACTTAGCTTATCAAATGATTTAAATACTGGTTTTGGATACAAAATAAAATCTGCTTGTGAGGGGGTAAATTTAACATTTTTGTACTAATATGCTTGCCACTGGTCATGTTAGAGGGGTGGCCCTTCCTGAGTAACACTTTTGAATGCAAACTTGTCGTTGTCAAGGATTTTTGCCATAAAAAGTAGGTGGCTGCTGGTGAGAGGGGCCATGCATGAGGGGGTACAGAGTACACACTATATATCATGAAATATGACAAATATAAAATTGGCACACTAAAGTCTCTCATTTACATGACATCTGAAATTTTAATTCACATGCAATCAATAATGCATTTATAAATTAAATTAGCAAATAAAGACCTTTATGTTGGGTAATCTATACATATTGTCTCTAATTAAAATAGGCAGAGGGCATCAAAGTTTTAAAATGCAGGATTTTTTCAAATTTCATTATCAGCAAATCTGAAAGTATTCAGGTATATACTCAATACTGCAAATGAGTACTTAACAGTTAAAACTATGTTGTTAAAATATTGATATACAAGAAATCTGTCCATAAAAAACCCCTGGGTAACAACAAAGATAGCATGGATAAACAAGAATTACTGTCTCATTTTAAAATGCAACTGAGCATTATTGTTGTACTATTTCTAGCATTAAGAAACAATATAGTCTGTAATACATGCCTCTGCTGTCAAAATTATGATGGATTTCAATTCTTGACATTTTCTCTCAACCTTCCATTCAGTGTACAAAGAGTCAACTTGTAATAATATTAGCTTAAAGTTTGAGTTCAACTGAGCAAAGAAGGGGAAGATGTATGACTTTCACAAAATTTAAGACAGTGTCACAGTACTTCAACAATTTTTACAATGATACTTTCCACTCAAGCAGTCAAAACAAGAACTACTAGCATATCAGCACATAATCTTTACAACTATCATAACACTGCAACAAAGTTTCAGTAACAATAAATGTAGAAGATACACGACTTTAAAAAATGTTTAACAACAAATTTGATCATTATTCCCCATGATGCCTGAGCAGTTGTGACAGAAAAGACAAAAACTCCAACCATAAAAAGAAATACTCTTTATACCCATAGTGATATTATTAAAGTACTTCATTTAAATGAAACAACAAGTGTATAAGATATGTAACTTTAGAAAATTCTAATGCAAAACCAACATTAATAACAATGATGACTTGATGAGGGTGGATGGAGGACGGAGAGACAGAAAACAATTTGTAGAAAAGATAGATTCCATGTTTAGCATCTTCTTTCATCAAATGTACAGATTATGTAGAAAGTCATGTGAATTTGAAGCCATCAACTCAGGCTAAAAATACTTCTATGATGCTTCTTTAACATCATTAGGTAGAAGTTACCCCCAAAAATGATTGTACCAGAACAAGCCAAACTATTTTTATACAATTTGCTTTTGGTCTTATGAAGAAAGTTATATATTATTTAGATTATGAGGTGTAAGAATAATGATGATATGTTCAAGTCATAATTATCTATTTTTAATTTTATACAATGCAATACACACACACACATATATATATAAGCAAATTCAAATAACTACCACTGCAGGATGCTTTTACCACAATCCATTTATTTACACATGAAATAGAGATCTTATATCTATACTTTATTTAAAAGTAATGAAATATGAAAATAAAGGCAATTTGTTTAATACTTTATTTATACTTTATTTAGTACCAGTTGGCTTAACAAAGGATCAGGTCTTTTGTCCAAATCATTAAGTGGGCATGGGCAACTTCCTCCAGGGTGGAGCAGGCTAAATAAGAGATTTTAAAGCCACACCCTATGATATAAATTAACAGATAAAACCAGGTCAGTTGTCAAATCTGGTCTACTGGCCATATTTTACTCATACCTGCATCAAGCTGATTGGAACTATGGTAATATGTGCTTCTATAACATACTTTATGCTCAAGAAAAATAAAGACACTTGACAACTGAAATAGGCCAACCACAACACCTCAATGAAGAACAAAAGGATTTAAATTATCCTTAAAAAATGAAGCTGATAGAGACAGTTGTCCAAGTTTTTCAACTGTTAGTAGAGTACCTGTAGCAACTGTTGTGATAATGTGGTGACTGGAAACATTAACAGCAATGTTTTGATTACAGGTATTATAAGAAAACACAAATAAGATTATTTTATCTTGAGAGAAATGAGCAAAATGTAGTGTTAACAAGTACAAGCTACCTGACAGACAATAGTAAACAATGACAATGTTTGCACATGCTTGACTAGCTTAAAAGAATGACAACTAGAACATTAGTCATATTCATATGAAGTATTACTTTGTTGGATTCATAAGGAACAGAAGAATGCCTTGAAAAATCAATGATTGCATGTCCATTGACAGTATAAACAAACACATAAATTTCATTAAATTGCCAGACTGTGAGTTGATACATTATAATTTTTCCACTTCTCTTTTATTACTGCTTGAAATGCTTCACATCCAGGACTGATCTTGTGTCCTAAAGCTACAATGATAATGGTTGAAGTTTCAATTTTTCTCTTAAGTTCTTGCATTCACTGGTCAGGATACTGCAGATAATTCTTGAAATATCCCAGACCTAATGGTGCCCTTGTGAATCAAAGCTTTGATGATAGTGGCCATAACTGTTTGTTTGTTGTTGATGTGGTCTCTGATTTCCTCCTCTCTGTAGAATCATTACTGGGGAAACATTTTGACCTGGGGAAATATATGACCCACCATCATTTACAAATGATCCCATATACAGCTGACTATAATTGCTTCCCGACTGCGAGTAGCCTCCTCCAATGTGCATACCAGATGACCTTTGACTGTTGGCATGGTGATAGTGTCCTGAGTCATTATGACCTCTATTACCATGGAAATGCCCTCTATTGTGACCTTGGGGTTGTCCTTGACCATAGACTGCCTGGAAATGACCTTGAACCTGGTCAGAGAAATACTGAGTCTGGCCTTGAGTTTTGCTCTGAGAATAAGCACTTAATGAAAACATTCCCTGATCAGGATTCTGCTGAAAGTCAGGATAATATCCATCAGTTCCCATTGTGACTTCCACCTGAATATCTGGCTCATTCTCTATACTGTTCTTCTTTTGTAAAGGAGACCAACCTTGACCATGAGCATCTGAGCTGAACTTCTTCTGAAATGTTGGAAATCTCTCCCAAAGTTTTATCAGCATCTCTCCCACTGCTGGTTCTACTTCCTGTGTAGAAAAGAAAGACAAATTTAAGTCACATCCAAGCCAGTTTACCCAAACAGTTGTTTATTAAAAGTTTACTGAAGTCGTGTTTGTAATTTAAGTCACCTGTTAATAGTTACTCATCCTAACACTCACACTGATACAATTTTGAAGTAACTCAACAAGGATCTAAGATCTAACATTGCTGACTTACAATTCAGCCTCCCCCCTTTCCATACCAACTATGGTTTGCAAGAAAAGACTGATGCATGGTCAAGTTTCAAGGGATCTACATTTCTATTCAAGACCCTCTTATCTGTTCATGAGTAAAATCCTTTGTTTTCTGTGTAAACAGTTCACCATTACTTCAAAACTATGTACATGTAGTCATGTGGTCCAATTAATATAGACATGTGAAATATACCATGTTACCATCAAACTGGGCACATCAGTAATGTATCACAGGTATGGATTCACCATGCAAGTTATGCTTCTATTCATTCTTTCACCTTTTGTTGCACATTGACATCACATTTCATTCAATATTCATCAGGTTTCAGCTCCAATATAACTGATCACTAGGTTTCACTTCATTTTTGTTTGTTTTATCATACCATGACTTCTATATCACTAATTAACTAAATATACCTTGAACTATCATATTCTACTTATCCAAGGATAAGTGCTTTAATCATCTGCATAATATACTAACAAAAAGACCTGCTTGACCAGTTTGTTTTATGACCTCACCCAAGTTTAGCATATGCAGAACTGTCTTTGGCTCATTTCATTCATACTGAAGGTGTTAGACTCAACATCTTCTCAACATTTACTGAATTACTACATCCAATATATTTAATTTTACCTACTTATTTATTATAACAGGTACATACATATTCATTATTTTCTTTTTGTTTTTGTAAGATAATTTTTTTGAATATTTTTCTCATATAGTTATCATTTACACTTAAACTTGACTTTAAATTGCTGTCATGCTGTCTGAATTGTTTATATATCAACTTTAACTCATAACAGTTGGCATATCTTGTAATTACTGAGAATTTTACTCTGAGACAGTGTAATGCAGAAGATAAAACAGTTCTAAATAACATTTCTTGACATGTTTAATTACTTTAGATTATAGAATTTAGCAATTTACTTTAAACTAGAGGTGTTAATACTCAGCTTATCAGGCAAGATATTAATCCTGTTAATTAATTCAGTACATGAATAATTAAAATCATTGTATAATTAGTTAAATAATCTATGATTAAACATACTTGTCCATCCCTGCTGATTTGAACTCTCTTGTTTTCATTCCAGGGATTCAAAAGATGGTGGGTATTCTGGAAGGGAATATTGCCTCTGTAAAAGAAGAATGTCTTATATGGCACATGATAAACCCATCTGATGATAAGTAACTATTTAACATTTTGTTACAAGATCTTTAGCAGTTCAGAATTTATTCAAGGGATAAGGATACAAGACAGAATACACTTTCCATTGTTGTGACTGTCTTTTTGTTGATGGTGGTGTGATTATGGTACATGATACACTATCCAATTATGATATACTTCATTTTGGTATGAACATACGTTTTGTACACCTATTTTTAAAATTTTCAAAGGAGGATACATTTGACAGCAGAACAGAAAAAAAATTGTTCTTTTTCTTTCTCAGGTTGATTGGAAAAGACAGCCATGGCAATAAATCTGACAACACATCAAATCCACTCCTTGTGAAATAATGAATTTACTGTATTTTAGTTATTTTGTTTCTACCCTCACTGATGAAATAAATAACACTTGGAAAACTTGATAATCCTGTTATTTGACTGCTGATGCTAATAAACTGATTTGTATTTCACGTTTTTTTTTATTTTTCTAAGATTCAGCTGGAAATGCACAGGAGACTGGTATCTTGTTCATGTCCTCTGACAAGTACAGGTAAACTGTCAAGCACTATTTAAATATAAACCCCATCAGTTGTCACATATGGTAACCAGTTCACTATCCAAAATGGCAAATATGCTATATGATGAAAATGGAATGAAATCAACATGATTTTGAAATAAGACAATCACACAGCACAATATATAGCAGAACCAAGCTTTTCACCTCACTCTAGGTCAAAATTGGGGTGCTCATTATACACACCAAAATACTGTATATTTGGGCAAAGTTTTATGAGAATTTCTTCAAATGTTCCAAAGTTCAGACCCAGCTTAGCCAATATTAGATGGATAAAGGGAAGAAAGGACAACAATGATTTATGGAGCTGTGCTTACTCAATTGTTAATGAAAGGTTCAGTTAAATGTTGTGTCTTGCCTGCGAATAGTGTCAATGCAAAGATTTCTGATTATGAAGTTAGTAAGGTAAGTCCAGCATCTCAGGATGCAACCTTTGGCCTCTGTGTAATATTTGAAAATGTATGAACTGAGCACAGTGACTAATGTAGATGTATGACTTTCAAAAACTGTAAAAAGATTCCACACAATCCTGATCATGATACAGCCACATGAGGAGGATATATGTCTCACCGTTTACATGTATGAAAAGTCCCATACATTTTGTCTGACAATGGAATCACATAGTTTTTAAGGCAGGAAAAAAACTGTACTAGTAGATGCTGAACATAACTGTGTACCAGTATTTCAAACAATTGAAGAGTTATAGGGTAGAAAGATAAACTGTTCAGTAAAGATAAAGAGACAGTGATGGAAGCACAGAAAGTAACAGAATATATTATCAATCCTCTTTTTACGATAAGTTATAAAACAATGAAGATCAATAGGATTATTTAAATAGAATTAAGAACATAAGCAAACTGAATTTGTCTGATATAACTGGTTTATTTTGTGTAATAGAAAGAATGTGCCCGACATCTCTGAATTATTTCAAATGTTTCATGTTTCACACCTCGAATGAAAAGAATTGGATAAAAATATTTGAAAACATGTTCTAATGATGAAAAGTAAATGCTAATCTGCTGAAAGTCTAAGTTGACACAGAAAAAAGTCACATATTTGCCATTATCAAGCATAAACCCACAAAATTGTAATGTCATTTCGAATAACCTTTACATTTCACCTCTGTGTCAGAATCAACAGGTAACTGTCCATGTCCAAATGAAAACTAACCACTAAATTTGATAAGAATTAGGTCAATGGATTCTTGACTTTCCAAGCAGAAAGGAAAATCTCACTTCAGCTTAGTTGCTATTTTGTTCCTGTAGGGTTGAATACCACTTTTCAGCACAAGATAGGCTATACATGGCGGCCAGTATAAATGGTGGAGGAAGAACCCGGGTTCAATGTTTGATTTATAAATGAATTTAGTCTCTTCACCCAAACATTATTAATAATAAGATGTAATAAGTATTTAATATTTAATGAAATTACATTTTCCATTACTTCTGCTAGAGCTTCCTTTTCTATCCACTTTGACTATTCATTGTCATGCATGATACGCCAAAATGCAACTATAACTACAACATATTCTTGCATATTCACTATTCCAACAATCATAACACACTTTGCATAAATATTTCCCGTTTTTTTCCTCCACCATTAATACTGGCCGCCATGAATAGCCTATTGTGTGCTGAAAAATGGCGTTAAACCCAACAACAACAACAGCATACATATGACTAGACAAACAACAATCATAATGTACTGTCATAATCTGTAATATGCTGGAGTATGTCATGGTACTCTAAACTCTTTAAAAGATATGTACAATTTAGTTAGGAAAGCCACTATGTGAAAAAGCATTCCATTGGTTTAATATTTCGTACATGTGCACAGTTTCAAATGATATGAAAGATTAAAGCACCTTTACCCTATGACCCCATGTAGACATGGCAATCAGGAAAATAATCAAATAGTTTTTACCTTTTGATCCACTCCACTGAGCACGCATTCGAAAATTTACTACTTGTAAAGTCTCCTGTGTTGCCCTGGGTAACAGAGGAGGTCACCCTGGAATAACCCTGGAAATGTCCACTGCCTTGTACTGAGAATATTAGGTACACAGTCTTTCCATCCTGATAAAGAGAGAAAAATGGGTGACATTTATACAAATTCATGAATACTGTTAATTTTGACACTTTTTAAAGATGAAAAATGTAACTGAACATAATCATTTATTAATCATTCTATAAAGAAACATTTCAACAGTTCTTGCACATTATACCACGATTCTGGATATAATGTGCTAATGCCATTGACACAATTACAAAATTGTATATAATTTCCCAATCGTGCAAGAATGAATATTTATATGACCACTTCCATCAAGCCAGGTATCAACATTCATCTCACTTAATCCATTACTATCTCCTGCAATTTTTGTCAGCAATTCATAGAAAAATAAGTCATCCATGTATTGCCATCAGCAAAAGGGCAATAAGTCAGGTTTGCAAGTCAAGTTTTGCTTTTATATCATTTCTATTAAATCTATATTACTAAGAATGTAGCAATTAATCCTGTCTTCAAAAAGAAACAGTGTCTCAGCAGCACCTAGGCACATATATACAAGGGTGTAGTTTTCTAATATTAAAAATGTTTTGGCATGTCTCATATAATGTTAATAAAGTGATGTAAGCAGAGATGTCTTCGGCAAGAATATTAACCATATAGGAATTCTGCTAACCTATGTCAGAACTAGCTGAGGAATAAAGATGCCAACAGGTACCTGGGTACCCACCCACACTTGGGTAATAAAATGTCCAATTGGGTACCCCTTTAAAAACATCAAACAAATTTTTTTTCTAAGTTCAGATCAAGACACGGAACAAAGATTACACTTATCGGTTTGTGTCGTGTGTGTGCATATATTTCACTGTCATTGGGGCTCATTTCCTTGCTTATAATTTACTTGTTATACATGTATAATATAATAATACAAGGGAGGACACCTCTCCTTTCTTGCATGACCTATTTGAGAATCAACGCTGATATTTCAAGCTAGATTTCATATAGTGTAATAAATTTTGTTACCAATGCTTAGCTTAAGCATTTGACTTTGTATGCCTGTACAATGTCTGGCTTATTATCATATATGTAAGGAATGCCAGATCATTTTCCCATGCTACCACTCAACATTGCCATAATTGCACCTGCTTAATATGCAAGTGCAACTCACTCAATGGAATACTGCCCTCTTATTGGCCTAAGGAAAATGATGTACTGCACCTATTTATAACTTATTTTTGTATTGTCTTAAAGCACATATATGACAGATCGTTAAACTGTAAACAACAATATGAGCTTCGTGTTCTTCATTCAACCTCCATCTAATTGCCTTATTTTCTATTTACAGTATGTACATAAAACAGTTCCAAGAAAATATTTCTTGAATGTGAAACCAAGTGTCACAGATTCATTCCATTTTAATACCCACATGTGTAGCAGACCAGACTACTTGAAAATGGTGCTGGATATCTTAATAAATGCATTTTATCGATGTCACTGATAGATGTTATATAACTAAAAAGTGTTACAGGAAAGCGATTTGTGTAAGTTAAAAAACACATTGCATTGAGGAAAGGAAAGATCAATAGCATTTCAAAACTTTTGAAACAAAAATTTGACAGTTATATAATACAGGAATCATCATTTATGGACAATTATTTATGAAAGTTACTGCAGACAATGTAAAGTGTTATGCATAAATAATTTATCAATTTCTTTTGTGTCTATACTCATGTACTAACTATTAATCCACCTGGAAAATGGCGATTTGTGACAAGAATTTTACCTTCAAGGCCAAATAAATAGAAAAAAATAAATGGATGTTTTTCTTACAGTTCTATGTAATTATGGCATGTAATATATAGATTGCTCTTTTTATGTTCAGATTACACTTTTTTGTCACTTATATTAGTATTAATTATGCTTATACCTCTCATGAGGGTTGGCATGGATGAAGTTACAACAAAGCAGTTCAGGTTCACTTTTAATATAATTTCCCTTTGATTGGTACCCAGGTAACTAATCAATATGATGATCAATCGGTATCTGGTAAAAATTTCCTAAAATTGTAACATCTCTATTGAGGAATAAATGCAGACTGAGGTATTTACAAGATGGAGTCGTATGATTCATCCCACCACAATGTGTTGTAGATGACAGATGGATCTGTCACAGATTTCATATACATGCACTTTCATTTACAAGTATAGAAGAAAGTAATTGACATCAGATGTTCTGACACAGAAGCAGACATGAAAATGATAGTTGGATGGAAGAGCAAAGCAACAAAAATCATTAATAATAATGAGACTGAAGACATGTGAATAATCATAAAATGATGAGTAATATCTTATATTTGTAAGCCACTGCAGTTTCTCATCATTTTAGTACTTACAAAAGTATACAATGTATACTTTTGTATCAACGATTTTTAAAAAATGTATAAGTACAAAGCAATATGAAATAATACCACAGCAATCCCAGATATGTTCAAAAGAGGCATGTCTCAAAAATGTTGATACTAAAACATTAAAAGATGCAGAACATATGAACAACTGCCAAGTTGAGCAGGTGCAGAATGTGATTAAATATAAATATCCATCAGCCTAATGTGCAGAATAGAGAAAGTTAATTTTTAAGTAAATTATGTATTTCCCAAAATTCTTATTGGTCACATTAACATCAGGATAAAAGCCTGCTACCTCCTAAATACAGCCCTATTAAAATGATGAAAATTTGTCTTTTCTCATATAGACAAAGGGCAATAACTCTTGCCCATTAACTCCCCTAGCCACCACCACCATCAGGTGTTGATGGTTTTTAAACTTATCAACATACCAATGAGGATGCTAGCATGACAGTGGTTTGGAGGGTTCTTAAGTTATGTGGTAGAGCAAGTATTCTTGTACAAACATGGTTACAAATTTGCTTTCTTCTTTGAATACATTCCCTGATGATAATAACGTTAGGAGAAAAGGTAATAGTATCCTACTTATACCACAGGTACCCTTTAAGTGAAGAACAATTGCATTCCTTAAGTGAATAATAACCCACTCTCCTACTTATCTTGACCATAGCCCATTAGATTCAGGTTTCATCTCCACCAAACTAAACATTGGCAATAAAATTCAAGAAGGTGGATGCGAGGCTCACAGAGACTGCTCTTATTTCAGAAGCTGAAATTCTCACAAGGCAACCCTCATCTTTTGCAGTGTCAGAGTACACAGAGCATATAACCCACCTAAGCAATGAAGAACTGGCTTGGGATGTGATGACCTGTTTTCTCACTTTCACAGGGAGAAAGAATCCTTTGTGCATGCCATGACTTGTCTATGTGCGCTTCAAGCAGTGCTAGAGGGCACAGACAGGATCTTGTAATACCAATGTGATCAACTATCTACAGATGAGAAGAATCGTATGATGTCACCCCTCATGGTGACTGATTCTTGGCTACTACACCTGGTTCAGTCATGAGGATTATCAAACCATCTGAACTGAACTAAAGATATCTTGGGTCAAACGAAAAGGCAAGTGGCTCCACCTACATACTGAAACTAAAATTATCAGGAAATAGGTTAGTATTATAACAACTTCAACTAAATCTGGACTAAGGGTTAGAGTTTTTCTGAAAAGAGCCAGGATAAAATCCAGGACAGATTCCAGTCTTAAGAAGGGTAGGTCTAAAAGTTTTCATCATTACTGATATCTATTCTGCCATGATGGATGAATGTGTCAGATGTCATGAAGTGGTAGCCATCAATAAAAACTGGTGCCCACTTTTTCTCTTTGTAGAGCCTGAGAAAAAAGTCAGTTAGATGAGGGATTGAGGGGCTATCAGAATTATCTTGCAATTCTGACTCCTAATCTTTTGGTTATTTTCAGAACTGTGTTGGTTAGGCTAATGCCCATAACCCCTCTTAACTAACTGACAGTACATCCTTGGCCCAAGCTTAACTTAAGACACCCCCAATCTCTCTCTCTCTCTCTCTCTCTCTCTCTCTCTCTATATATATATATATATATATATATATATATATATATATATATATATATATATATATATATATATATATATATATATATATATAATATGCAAATTTTCATTACTTATTTCTTAGGATGATCAGGCTTCAATATGAATGTGAACGAAAGGTCTAATTGCCAGATCAAGTTAGTTCAGCTATAACTGGATGATTTGACTTGCATACTGATCCCAACTTTAACAATTTAAAGAATTTCTTGATAGTTTGGGCAGGCTCATCCAACAGATTCTACTAATTATTACATAATGGAAATAAAACAAATGGAATAGACAAGAGTCTACTACTTATTACATAATAGAAATAAAACAAATGGAATAAAACAAATGGAATAGACATTAAATAGACTCCTAAAAACTCATCTTGATAGATTTTAGAAAACTTAGGATTTTTTAATTGGGAATTGGTGTATATGAAACTACCCAACTTACCTCTAATGCTTTATTTAGTTTCCTCTTATTGTTCCCACTAGTGGCCCACAGACCTGTACTTTGAGAGACCTCCAGATTCTTTTGACTATTGCATTTCATGATAAAGTATCGACTTTGACTTGTGGTATTTGCCCCTGGGTCATGGAGTGTGCCCATGGGGTCATTTTGTGGGCTCCCTGCTGGAGTGCTGTCCGTACTCCCTATATGACTGTTTGCTGAGCTGGTACTTCCTGAGGAAAGATTGCTGGCATTGGAATATACTGGGGAACTGTCCTGGCCTCTTGATGAGCCTATCATGTAAGTCTCTGCAGAAAGAAAAAACAAGTGAAAATTCATTACAACAATGTAACTAAGCTGGCCATGGTCTGCATCTCAAGCCTATACAGGAGCTTTTGGTACCATCTGTACTTGCTTCCAAAGTCGAGTCAAACTGCAAACAACAAAGATCCTGATCTGGCATAGCATACTGTCCTGCAGATCAGGGTATATTTTGTTTCTACTACTTACTATTTCTAACAATAAATAGTCTGCAGTCAGACTCATTCAGGTGTGCATACATGATCTTTCTTTTCCAGGAAATATATTTGAAAAAAATGAGCAAACTATTACACGACTATATTATAAAGGAAAAGTGGCTTAAGTAAATTTGACAAAATTTTATGTTTTTTTTTTTACTGTCAAGGCCTTTCAGATTTATATAATGATGTTGAGCTGCAAACTTTACTAAAGATAGAGAAACATTAAATAGACTCCTCAAAACTTGACCAATTAATGTAGTAATGGAATGTGTATTTTAATATTCCTTGTGATAAAATACAAAAATCTTTCAATAGGAATGTGCATTTTTTTTTCATTGGTATATCAGGAATCTTGCGGTATAAATGGTGTGGCAGTACATTGTTAAGTTAACTGGGCTTTTGAGGTTTTTCTATAGAGTATACAAACATCGCAAGCTAAACACAGTAATAATTTACCTGCAGCAAGAAAATCTATACTGAAAGCTAGAAACAAAGTGATCATTTACTAGGAGCTAGAAAATCCTCCCTCCTGGGTGGGGTTGAGACTACTTTCTTTGTGGAGGGTCCTCTCTGCTTTGTTTCACCAAGTTCCTGGCTATATTTTCCACCACCTCCTCCAGACATTATTGTCTCTGCAGCTGAAAAGAAAATGTTAAAGTATAAAATAAAATTCCAACTCTTATTTCCTGCAAGAAAAAATACTTCTGTAGATAATATCCTTAAAATATTTTAATTTTATAAGACATTCAGACTTCTGCACAAATCATGCCCATTTATGTGCTGGTTTACCTTGATTAAAGATCTTGCAGGAATAATGGTACCAAATGAGTAGAATCTGGTGACAAAAGGGTAAAAAAATTAATTTTAATTAAATTAATAACATGACATGTTATTCATCATAAGGAGTGCTTGTGCCACAAAGTTGCTTACTTGTGATTCACACATTATTCATTATGTCATTAATAAAATTTATCCCTTGTCCAAAGAAAATCTAAGAAATGTTCAGTTCAACAAACATTAAGTTTCATTTCTATCAACATCAGAGATAATATAAAGGCATCTAAATTTAATCATCAGAGTTGAGTTGAATACAATTAAACTAAAGCTGGAAGTCGTCAAAAACATGTTAACTATACTGCATACAGCCACAATAACAACAACAACAGTAATATCCTTGGAGGAAAAATACCAATATTTCACCTATGTTTATATGTTAAACAAACAACCTACACATTGGCCTGGGTCTCTGTCCTATCCCAGCAGGTTGCTGTAGACCTAGTGCCTGCTCTTCATTGGTAAGAACAGCTACAACAGCTCGTATTACAGCCTGAAACAAATTAAATGGTACAAGTTTTTGTGAATCATTAATAGGTGTTGGAGTATTTTTCTTAATTTTATTTTTTCAATTACTGGTATAGGATTTCAAGATTTCTGCAAGATTTTGCAATTTAAGCAATGGTAATGCAAAGAATTTTAAAGTTAACAAGGATTTATAGGTGAATTAAAAAACGCAGACTGTGATCTACAAAGAATACCCAACAATGTAATCTGTATATATGCTTAATTTTTCTGTTTCCTTATGAGACTTAAAACTCTTTACTGGTTGCTGGGTTTTACAGATACTTTTAACACATTAATGGCTGTAAAATATATTTAAAGATCTCCTACCTCATCTGCCTGGGACCAAGGTTTGGACGGTGCCCGCATTCTCCTCATCAGCAGGCAGTACCACTTTTGTCTCAAGTGGTATACAAGATTTGCAGCCTGATTAAAAAATAAAATCCGTTTCAATATCCTGTAAATGCAAATCTTTTAACACATCTGCAAATTTACACACACACCAACCCCAAAAAACATATAGGACAATAATACCGTTTCAAAGACCATCTATTGCAAATCTTTTATAGCTGAAACCTACTGCTTTTGATAATTAAAAGATTACAACCCAAAACAAAATGGCATTATTTAAGCATTCCATCTGCACATTATAAAAAAATAGTACTAATCTCCTTGGACTCTAACTGTTCCAACAGAGCAACCACTGGTGCAATGATGGGTGCCATGTAATCTGATTAATAATTGTTACATGATGACTGCTATGTATGCAACAGGCTGTAGATTGGTTACTTTGTTGTTGTAATTTGCCAACTTCGTGGTAAAATGTGGGATTTTTTTGAGGTTTTATGTATAATAAATGAATTAATGGTGATCCATTATGACTTTCATTAAATACCACTGACCTTAGGTAAACATGATATAAAAAGCAGAGACCTGCCAAAATTTGTTTTTGCTGAAACGCTTGCTCAAGTATTTTGATTTTTTTTGGTCTTGTCTAATTATGTTTTTCATGATGTTTTAAGAGTAAAATCTTTTCACAGCTCTGATCTGTTTTCACAAATTTAAGTCAAACATGAGCTTTCTCAAAATGCTAAACAACAGCCTATCAAAGGGACAGATACTCTACAGTGCAAAACGTATGTCCAGCAATTCAAGGTTAGATCATTTCTTATTTTTAATTGCCAAGTGTTGAAACCACCTCTGATAGTCATGAGTGATAAGATTTTTCAAATTTGGAGAAACTAGATGCCATTAGAAGACTTCTGATGTAAATACCATGCTAATATGACCAACCCTTCAGGGAGAATTAGTGAAAAGATTTTTACAATGTTGTGTCTGCCATTTTTTGGGTCAGAGTAGTACCATTTTCATTCAAGACCATCTCGTTATAAGTCTTCTGGTGAAAACTTCATATTGCCTTTTCAATAAAAAGCAATAACAAGATTTTCAAGATGGCTGACATATTGAATGTCAAAATGGCACCATTTTCATCAACTATTATTTAGACACAATAAAAAGTCTTCCTGTAAAAACTCAGCTTGGATAAGTCATTGGCACAATCCAGACATTACAAAATGTATTCCTGTGAAAACACCATGCTGATATAACTTTTTGTTCTGTATGAGTAGCAATAACAAAATTTCCAAGATGGCTGCTGTGATGGCTGTACTGGATGTGAAACTTACACAATTTGCATTTAGGAACAGCTACACAATTTAAGAAGTATTTAGTTTGAATTCCATGCTGACAGTAGTAATAATATGATGTTATAATGGATGTCCAGGCAGCACCATTTTTATTTAAAGACCAGTTACACTTAGTAAGAAGTCTTCTGGTAAAAATCTCATGTCAAAACAACTTTCAATTCTATAGGTGTAGCAGTAACAAGATTTTATAGCTGGCTGCCATGGTGACCAAACTGAATCAGCACCATTTACATGCAGGATGACCTAGACATCAAAGAAAGTCTTTTATTAAAGACCCCATGCTTATATGACCAGTTAGTAATATGAAGCATTCTCATGAAAACCATTTTTAACCCAATCTGGCAGCCCACTGGGCATATGTTCATATCTCTGCAGGATTACTTTCTGGCATTGCTAGCCGGATCATACCACAAGTTGTATATCATTCTTCATATACCAACCCAGTTAATAACCAATCAGTCCAGCCATCTAGACAATTAATATATGGCTTTGGCAGTCATGAGTTTGTCATCTCAGACTAGTAAACAATATGTCTACTGACAGTTTCAAGCAATCCTGGATGGCCAGCTGACCTGCTAGACTGACCATATCCAGTACACATTGATCCAGCATCACATTTAGAGCCATTCTGGCCTGGACAAACCAACATTGCCAGAGAAACACTCAGCAGTTGGACTAACCTCAAAACCATACATTTCATACTGGCCGTATTTGTATATCCAACATGTATAACAGTTTTTAAGCTTGATGATGCTTTGGCAGCATCATTTCTGTATGGAACAGTATACCCATGGACATAGAACATACAGGAGGACAACCCATGTGTCAACATAGGGGGTGACATGGATATTTAGGACCAACTAGATCATGGGATGAATGTGTGTGTAAAATTTCAATGCATTCCTGCAAGTAGTTTAGGAGAAATGATAAAAGTTATGCTTATGAAAAAAAAGACGATTAATCATAGACAACAGACATAACACCATCCCATAAGCTCTTCAGTCTATGACTAGAACTTCTAAAAAAAATCCGGGTCTAATGGAATACTTCAGTAATTAGAAGAACAAAGTTAACAAAGAGGCATTAGGGACAGACGGCTTGGTGTACACCTCCATTCTGTCAAGATGTCTTCATAATTATGGATTTCAAAACTGAGCTTCACATTGGCAAACTTTCTTTATGCATACATTTGGACTAAACATGGATAAAGAAATTTTAATGCATTCAGATTTTTATACATAACAATTTTATTTTAAGATGTTAGTACAAATCTATCAGTGTATTGATAAACCTGCTGTAAGCACAGTCCGTTTTACAATGCTGCATTTGACCAATATCAACCATGCTATCAGGACAAATACTGGATTTTCCACACATTTGAAATGATAGTGCTGATTGTGAGAAAATTTACTGAATGCAAACTGAATTAATCTCGGTCACTAAGAAATCTTGTACATTTTAATAGGCATATTTAGTGTCCTGGAGATTAAAACTCAGCCCACCACTGCAAATTTGTGACTGACATGTTCAAAAAAACATTCCATCATATTTCGAGCAATGTAGCCTCATTTTAGACCATGCAGTAAATAACCCAATCCAGTCATTCTTATCTAGAGCGTGGTCAAAATATTCATTCTGGGACTTTACTATAGGACTGCTCTACCTCAGAATCAACTCTGAAGTTGAGCCATTCATCCAGCTGCAGGGTGGAGTTCTTCAAGTCATCTTTGTCCTCATTTTCACTATCACTATCATCCTGAAAACCCTCCGGATTATCTGAAATAAATTCATAGCCCACTAACTTATTCATAAGTGCAAGGTCTACAACATGTTTATAACTATACAGATCTCCTTGTAAGGTATAGGAAAATGGTCTTTTATTATTGGCAAAACCTAAGGACTTGAAACTTTTATGAAATATATGGCAAGTTATATTCAACAAATAATCTTCAAAACTAGATAAGCTTACTTAATTTGTTTTAAAAAAAAAATATACAATAATCAAAGTATAGTGGTCACTCTCTTATAAGGCCAACCCATATGCAACAGGAAGGTGGCCTTTTGAGAAGGTGGCCTTTCTGGATCCTAGGAAATCACAGATATGAGTAATAATTACATTTAAAGTGAGAAAAGCATAACTTATTTAAAAGATTAAATATATTCCTAAACTTAAATCAAATGCATGTTATACATTATCTTTCAAAAACATTATATCAATATTATTTTTAAAAAAATTATGATTCATTGTTAAAAGATTAAAAAATCTGATAAAATCAGTGAAGAAACATCTGGCTGTAGCTATCATTTCCATTCATTTATTTTCCCACCACTGATGAATGTACAACTAATGTTTATTTGAATCCTTCTGACACAAAATTTCTCAACAGTGATTAAACTAAGTCTTGCTCCTTTTGCTTGGTCAAGTTGCTTCAATTTTCTTTTTAAACTGAGAAAATCTGACAATATTTTACAATTTGCTTGATGGGCCACTATATAAAAATGCTCTTTGTTACAAAAGATGTGAGCCTGTTACTAAAATTATTAGTTTTTGTTTGATACCCTTTTCATTTACATTTTATGACCTAGCCCTGGGAAGTTACAATGTCTAATGCATATGTTGCAATTGTACCACCAGATATGCAGACTTGAGATGAACAATACTGTACTTTTCAGTGATAATGTTTTGTCATTTTGATAATTACTGGTAGTAATAATAGCCAATAATTATTTTAGTGACAAACAGGTATCTAAGGAACACACAGCAGGAAGGATAATCAAATACTTACCTCTCCCTTGATAAATCATGCATAGGGTTAAACAAAATAGACACCACAGTATACATGAGGGCACAAATTACCAAGGGACTCCTGACAAATTAGGAAAAGGATGCCATCCCTGCTGAGCATTGACAGAGAGAGGACAGAAAGCAAGGACACTATTTAATTGCTGACTACTCATTTTATATTCACATTGGGAATAAATGTCAATAAATAACTTTCTCTAATTGTGAAAATCATTAGTCCAAGAGATTTCAAGACACATCACATATGTACCTACTAAAATATCATGCATTACACATCATTGATTTGAGCATGTAAATGTGGATATATTCAAGCATTATTGTTGAATATTTATGCACATTCTTGAAAAAAAACCTTGAGTGGCAATTTGGAAATTTTAAGGTCACTATAAACTTTGGAACTCACTTCTCCATTATGAAACATATCTGTGAAAGAAAGCTTTTCATACACCAAGTACACCTTTTGCTTGGTTCACTTGATTACATTTATCAATGATTAGGATAAACTGGTTACTGTTAAACTTTAGTTATGTCACTTTCATAATAATACTTCTAACAGTATTCAGAGGAGTAGCTCTTTGCAAGCAGGATTTGCATGCCTTTCAACTTTTTTTGTTTACATCCTCTTTATTTAATTTGATACAAAAGATGCAATTAGTGTGATAATACAAAAGTCTTCACAATGAGATAATTATTTCCTCATATAATTAAAACTGACTGTTACAATACAATACAATAAACACTTCTGCAAGTTGGAGATTGCAACACAGTTGGCACTGAGTTTCTTGCAGAATCACTTATGGACATAGCTATGATGGCAGATAGACATTTTTCATCTTTGAATACAACAGGATATATTGCATTTATGATGATTACATTGAAACCAGATTAAAGATAAAACAAATATGATTTCACTTGAAGAGACTTATTTAATTTATATTTATTTGTTAAGGTTTCTTTCCAACTGTAGGCATTAATGACATTTTAACTGATCAGTATTTCATCATTTATTGTTATATATATTTACTGTGACTGAGAATTTTACTTTTAAGAAAATGAAACAAAATATACAACTTTATTAAAAGCCATGAATTTTAAAAAAATCTGCATAAAATTTCTGGGCTGTTTTCAACAATAAAATGAACAAAATATTAATTTCCCATTTTTGATAGTAACTTTTTTCACATTCAAGAGAAAGATGCATTGTGTACTGATCAAACAACATTTAATCAATGAAAGTATAATTTTAACATATATATATATATATATATATATATATATATATATATATATATATATATATATATATATATATATATAGGCCAGTATTATCTTGTCCATGAGGTCATGGAATGGTATCTTTTGATTGTGGTAGGGTCAAGCTTCTCGTCAAGAAGAAAAATAATAGCCAGTTGTGGAATGGAAGTTGAGAATGGCTTGATGTAATTAATGTGAAATCAGCCATTGAAAATGCACCACATCCCATCAAATACACTTTAAGTGAAGGGCCATTTATCTGTCATGATTCTCTCCATAACTGAAGCACATAACTCCTTTTTGTACAAGGCATTCCTGACAAAGGTTAGGCATGAAGGAGAATCATAACTCCCTAGGCATGAAAAAGTATTTTCTCTGGACAAGGATGGGATATTGGCCACCCTGACTGCTTTAGCAGCACAAGGGTCACTATGATTTTCCTAGGTATATTCTTTTGCTAGATCAAGCATACTGCAGATGTAAGATCTGGTCATCAGAGATGGGCAATCAGAACTATTTTGCAAGCCCTGCCACCCATTTTTTGCATGTTTTGGGTATAACAACTGCTGGAGTGAAGATATATATCCATATTCCCTTCATAGTTAATCCAAACAGCATTGACTGGCCATGCCTCTGGGTTGGGGAAGGGTGGACAAAGGTGGGCACTTTGTCCTTCAACTGCTTCATCAATTGGACCCATAGGGTGCAGACTGTGGAAAATATATGAATGGAAACACCACTCTGTACATAGTTGTCCTCTCTCAGAATCGAGCATGGTCCAGCTGGGCAATGCCAGTCTAGTGCAGTTGGTTGGGTTGGGCTCATAAAGCAGATTGGTTTGGGTTTGTAATGTGAAAGTTTAATCTTTTAACATCAAGACTATATGTGGTCACCAAGTGGAAAAAAAGTGGAGAAAATCTATGAGTTACTTCCCTTACTGGGCTGAATTTGGATGAATCAGAGAGCATTTTAATTGAATAAGATATTCCATGGAGAAATACAAACTGTTCTTTGCAAATGAGATTAGACAGCTGACTTACCAATTGACCTGAGACAAATACAAAACAAAAAACACAGCTTATCTGCTCACTGAATCAACTCACCTTAACTGGTTACAGTATGTAATATCAAATACAATGAAACTAAAAGGAAAAGTTTCAAAATCTGTTACGATTCTGAAAGGAGGATTTACAAAGTGAAGTGCTGATAGATTTGGAAAGGCACCTGCTGTATCCATTCCTCCACACCAACACAAGCATATATTCATTCACAAACTGGAGGCAGTTTGGTGCATAATTTGATCAGTAGTTATCTACCACACTAGTGGATTTTAACAAGAGAGAGATGCACAATTTTCATGCTTACTTTGAACCTGGGATGTGAAATAAGTCAATAGCATAAAACCATGAAGCCTAGCTATCACATTTGGTGATCTGAAGGCTCATGATTAGGTGAAATTATTTTCTAAGCATATCTGCACTGGTGTTACTGACCAAAAAATATCAACAAGATTACCATACAAATCTGAATGTACATGACTTGTCACCTGTAGAGAAATAGATACCTGAGCTGTAAACACTGTAATCTTTCAAAGCATCAGCTGGTAATTTGGCAGGTCCTGCAAATATGGCCACTGTGATTGGTGAAACAAGAGTGCATGTTCGAATGAAGGCCATCTTATTAAATCGGGTCATTTCCTCATAAAGAAGCCAGTCTGAGGATAAGTCTGTCACAAATTTCTTAAATTCTTTAATCCTGCTACCAGAAGGATCTGGGTTTAGAACTGATGACATGTGGATCTTCACTTTCTCTGCATTCCTGAAGAAAAATAAAGAGATTAGTTATTATTTCATTCAGTAATTTCTAAACAAGCACCAAGACTCTGGAAAGGAAAATATTTAGACTTTTAGTTCTATAGAATTAGTCTTTCCAAATGACCTGGAAATACATTGGGTAAAGTCTTGATGATATTTCTATTTACATGTCTCTAAAATCACAGCAGTTGATGTCACATAATTGTACACAGTAAAGCATTGGAAATATATCTAAATGAAAGGACTGGAAGAAAGCAGATTTTATTTATTTCTGTCAATGTCACGACATCTTCATGTATAAGCAGAGTATATTAAAATTCTGGACAAAGTAGAGATACACACACACACACATGTGCGCGTCATGTAAAAGTATTCATTCAGTTATATTTGCAAGTTAAAAAGATTAACTTTCCAAATCTGCAAAAGTCCTTTGTAATGTATCTACGCAACATACCACAAGTTTTGTGTCCTTTGCTTACCCGTGACCTTGATCTCTGAGCCAGGGGTTTGAATACTGCATGATAATGTGTGGGCCTGGATACAATATCAATATAATGTCGGGGTTAAAAAGTGACTGCCTGGATAACAAAACAGGCCATCTAAACACAATATGAATGGCTCATGTTTTTTAAAATTATCTTCAGTGGTTCAAAAGTTATAATCCAGACAAGGATAAAAATCACAGAATTACAGTATCCCTTGCTAAAATCTTGACTTTGAGACTGGGGTCTGGCTATGGTATACAGGGGTCTGACTAATAAGCAAATGTTAATAAGTAGATCTCATGGGCAAAAGCAAAAGGCAAGGTCATGTTCTGTTGACCTTTCAAGTCACCAATTTGATTGTAGCTTTCATATTTCTGAAAGTGAAAAATAAAATTTTTGAATATACTTTCTTGGCAGACAAAAGTAGTAGTAATACAGTATAATTCTACAGCATAGTGGCATATCCCTGCACTTTTCTCAGTTGAGTTCCATCCCCTACCTATAATAGTCCATCAATACTCCTGATACTCCAGCCATGGGAATATTTTCCTGGGTATATTCTTTTGCTAGATCAAGCATAAAAACTGTTAATTTACTGTGCACACCAATAGACTATCCAAAATCATATTCCAAGGTTTCAAGTCTCTATCTTGAATGGTGGGGATGAGTTAACTGACATAATTTATAAAAATGATTGCTTATCTCCACTGGTAGTTTCAAATAATTAATTTTCTTTAAAAAAAACAACAACCCACCCACAAAAAAAACAAAATAAAAACCAGGAAGAAGCTGAAGCATGAGACCAAAATTCAAGATGAAGTTCACAAGATTTAAAATAATAGTATTCAAAAATTTCAGTGAATACCATTCAATCAAATATGACTGATACTTATGCAAATTAGAAATTTTCAAATTCAATATAATCAGCAAATTCATAATATATGGTACAGTAGGTTACAGCAGTAGTAGTTAGTAGCAGTGTTGCCTTTTATGTATATACAAAATGCTGTATGGTATTTTTGAATTAATGTTTAGCTACAGTTCAGTAGTATATAAAATGTTATGTTACTATTTTAACTTAAACACAGAATTACAACAAATTTGCTTCATTGCTAAATAGGTAAAATTTTCATGAAAAGTAGATGATTTTAATAAGCACATTCAGATCAAGTGTTGACCTTGTGACAAGTGATTTCTTTTGTCTGTCCACTCGGACCAGGTTAGGGTACATTCCAGCACACAAAGCAGCTTTAACCACAGCCCAGTTCTCTGAGTTGGTGTTTAAGTCTCGGATGTCCCCTCCTCCTCGTGCACGAACAAATCCTGAGGCTCTCAGCTGACCAAGAAGCTGAGCCCTGTGGAGACAAAATAAAATTAACTAAGTATTCCTTGCCTTGTTAAAGCATACTTTATTGGGTACTGAAATTCTCAACTTTTTAAATATTACATTCATAACTAAATGTGGATTCTTCTTGACCTTTATAGCATCCACCAATATGGGGGGCCTTGAGTGGTCTAAAGCACTGTCTGTTAAAGATCACTGCCATCTCATCTTTGTCTGCGTGGGTTCGAATCTAGGATTCGACGAATGTGGATATGTGAGAAAGCTTGCTAGTAGCTTCTCGTGAGCTGGTGGTTCTTTCCTGGGATTTCCCGTTTTTTTTCCTCTACCATTAATACTGGCTGCCATGTATAGCCTATTAAGTGCTGAAAAATGGCATTAAACCCCACAACATTTTGGTAACAAAATTACTTATATCAAATGAGAAAATGTTCAGCATTATTGGTTAATAACTATGTTTCAAATTACCTGTGTGTAACTCCTTTTTACAAAATGCTGGTAGAGCTGCTGATTCTTTATCTTCTACCACATTGTCAAGGTGTACAAATTAACCATTGAAGTTTCACCAAACTTTTAATCCAAAGAATGAATTAAAGTGCCAAAAGAATGAATCATTTCTAATTGCAGTTTTGTTTGGTGCCAACAGATGAACATTTACCTGTACACACTTAGGGAACACCATGGAGGAAATTATAGGATGTGACCTAGGGGTTGGGAACCATTGCTTTATACCCTGAAAATGGTGGATATTGCAGCTATCAAGCAACAAATGGACGATTTTCCAGAAATTGCAGCAATATTAGCACAATCTTTGGAAGTGCATAAACAGAGAGAATAAATATCTTCCCAAGCTTCTATGAGTCAGGCTGTCACTCGTATATTTCAGTGCTATAGTAATTTCAGGGTTTAAGTGGCCATTACTAAGCCCCAGTATTATAGTGAACACATGAAATCTCTCTCATTTCGCAATGTGTGATGCCTGTAGATGAAGTCCAGCAATTGGATATCATACCCAACAATGTATGATTTATGCTGAGAAAGAATACATGATAAGCACATTTATCATGCAGATCCATGGAATGGATTCTTACTTGGAAACAAAACTTTTCAACCACAATGGAAATCAAACTGTGTGAAAGGAGATAATTCTAATGGGAATTTCCTTCTCAGGGCATTAAAGTCTGATCAGTTCTGATCTTGGGTGCAGACCAGACTCTTCGCAGATCACCATACTTGCCCCTTGAAAGCTGTAAACATTTTCTATCAATCTGCAGCAGGTTTTTAGTCTGCAGATCTGTTACTGGAATTTCATTGTATTAAACCACTTTTTAGTTTTTAGAGGTTATACCTACTCCTACCTGTGCTAAGCTATTTAATGACACTTCAATGGTCACTCATTCTGGATAGGGGCTGCTACTATGGTAGATAATGGTAAGAACAAGGACCACCTTATCAAAATGCTGTGATCTAGAATCTCTGTTAATATATACATTATATCAGAACCTCCAATGACACCGTTCACCATGTGCATCAGGTCATGTGTAGATCCACTCATTCCTCAGTGTCACTGTATTCCTCTCAAATGTGATAATTCAAACTGTGTAAGTGTCTACACAGTGCTTTACAGCAAACACTTCCCATATTATGTTAAATGCAGCAAGTAAATGACTGAATAATAGCTGAAATTACTAATTTATCAACAGCAACCCTAACATGCAGGCAATGTCCAACTTCCACCTGGATGCAATTGATCCTCATAATAGAGTCCATCCTAAGAACAGAACAAAAGTACAACACAAGCACAAAAAATATTCACAAAATACAGTACTCTCATTATAATTCAGTTCATGGCAGCCACAGAGTAGCCATCTCACTGAAACCACCTAATAATGAAGTACAATCATACATATCTTTTTACGACCACACAAAAGGAGAACAATTACCATACATGTATTGTAATTAGAAATATTTTATAGTAAAGAGCCTTATAGTTCTGTATCAAGTAGGGATGAAATGTCATGATCAATTAGTTAATAATCAAATAATATATCCAACTTATATCTTGCCTAAACCAGGATTGTCTTATAAACAGAGGAAATGGCAGAACAAAATTACAGCAATAACTGACCTCAAAAATATACTGTAGTAATCAATTAATTTTAGTGACAGTGAATAATATGTAACCAAACTGATCAGTTGAAGCAGCATCGCTGTCACTGCTAGAAAAACAAACTGTACAAGTCATAGACTCACCTCATGCCTACAATCATCTCCATACAGGCAGATGAAAGGAAGTTTCTATCGCAAAATGACCTTTCCCAGCCATCTGTCCTTGCTTTCTGCCAGGCCTGAAAGTTTACATTGTTTACTTAAAGCACAACATAAACTTATGATGACATCATAAAAATTAAGTTATTCATCTAATTTCATATCCTTTATATATGACATGTTTAATTACGATGTTACAAATGACAAGTGCAAAGTAGCTGGGTCATGTCCAAGTATCTCAATGTATTTCAAAAAGTCTCTCTAATGCATTATTTTGTAGTTTATTAAATTTTTTAATTTTGAACATGTAATGGATGGAATCTAAATTTATAATACTTGTTGAATAATTTAAATCCTTTATAAAATATTAAATGTAAATATTCTGTACTTATCATGGTCAATACCTTGAAATAAAAAATACATGCAGCAGAAGAAAAAACAAAATGAAAGAAGAATATATGTATGTGTACATAGGTTTAACAGCCTATCAGCAAAATAATGGCCACACAGTTCTGTTGTGATTCTGCCATTTTGGTTTCCTGTGTGGCCCTTATTTGAAACACATTTGTAAAACTTCCATGATAAAAGGTTAAAACTCCCATTCATGTCAATTTAAATTATCCTGGCAATGCGAATTACGTCATGAAATGCACTTTTAAAGTTAAAAGTTGAATAAAAATTGCATACTGTGCAATACATATTTCATATCCACGATGTTGACATAGTTTGCAGAACATGTATTACTGCTTTAAAAGTATGTGAATTTGTACAAATTAGGTGCACTCTCATGTACTGGCATCATTTTTTGACCCAATTATTTATTCACATTAGACAGCTAGGAGGTAGTTAGATGCGATTTTAAAAATATATATTTTTTCTGACAATTCCACCAGCATTTTCTCATTTTGTTAACCCAACCCACAACAGAAGTGATTTTCGTAATCACTGTCAGAATCAAAATAGTTTGAAATACAACCTCCTTCAGAAGTTTTTTTGAAGTGCTTTCACAATAGGGTGGGGTGGTGTGTATATGTTTAATAGGAACAGCCCTTACCTGAAAAGCTCTCAGAAGACACATATGATCACTAAAGGTTCCTGCAGAAAATTTCTTTTTGACAACAGTTGCTTCTCTTTTCTGGTAGGGCTGAGCTGGCAGGATAACTACAGAATAGTAATTGAGCAATCAATGAAACTGAACTCTACAAAAATAATGATTGATTTTTAAATATATTTAATGAGCATTAGAAGAAAAGTGCAGAAAAAGAGACCTAAAACTGAGGGATGGCAGCATCATATTTCAGTAAAAGATACAGATAAAATTAGGACATTAATCTGGTGAAACAACAATTCAATTGGTTTTCATTAGCCAAGGATGAAAAGTAAGTGACATCAATTAATTAACAATCAAAATTAAACCAAAGTAAATGAGATCCATGATGACACTCAAAATTATAAAAGGTTGTGAACTGAACGGCCCTTTAGTAAAGGAGCAGTGTACTATCATTTCACCCCAAAAAACGGACAAAGAATCTTACATGGCTCCCTGTAGGCCAAGGCACACACAATTGTCAGCACTGGATCCAGACACTTCAGTACAATTGCATTCAGCACCATCTTTCCTAGCCTTGGTTCCACTGGCAGGTCAGCAAGGTGATGACCTAATTCTGTCAAGTCCTCAAAGGAGTCTAAAGCATCCATTTGCTTCAATGACAATAAAGTATGCATTGGTTTCTTGATGAAAATGTATGAACTTTATTTAAATGTTAACAAATACAAACTGTATACAGTAAAACCCGTTATGAGACCAACCCTTCTGCCAACAAAAAACAGTCTCTCATAACAGGTTTGTACAAAAACATTTTTTCATGATTCAGTTTCAGAAAAATTTAAAAAATAACCAATCACTGTACTTATAATCTATTCTTTATTAATAATTGCTAACATATTGTACATTAGCAAATTATACAGCAATAAAGATATACTTCTATTATTAAACATGAAATCAAATTTACATTTGAAAATCACATGCAAATGTATTAGCATATGAAATTGTTTCTGATTTACTCCTTTTCCTTTATAACAACCCAAACTTGCATTATCATTGTTTAAACTGCTAATTTGTGAGCAGTCTGCTCTTTTTCACAACTTTCAATTACAACAATTATTTTCTCCATTGTTAAAATTTGGCTTTTTATTTGGAAGTTTGTTTACTGTTATTAAGGTACTAGATGTTAACACTATTAGTACTCAGTGTAAAAATAGTTTTAACTGGGCTTTGGGAAAATATGAAAAATCAATACAATTATATTGCATATCTAGCAATTAAAGAAATAAAAAGAAACATTTATCTCAGCCAGAAACAGAATCATTTACACAGAAACGAAAGTCAATGGCCTAATTCAAAGGAGATTAACCCTATAAACGTGTGTAATTCGGTCACACCTACTTGAGTAGATGACATCTTAGTGATTGGGATGTAATCACTGTAACATTGGACCCTTTCCCATAAATATCAGAAGCCTTTAACACAATCAATCAAATTCAGCAAAGATTCTCTCTTGCTAATTCAATACACAAAGACCTTATTCACCCAGAGGCCATATGGATTAACTCTAAAGAAAAATAACATACACAACCACTTCCCTTAACTTTGACACTGCAATGGAGATTCACAATATGTACATTAGCCTTGCTTATGGACTGTATCATGTCACCGGTAGCCAGAATCTTTTTTATTAATAATAGTTCTTTTAATGGTTGTATTTGATCAGAACATTCTTTACTAATCAAGTGGTCATTATTACAAATGGTTACACAAAGGTCAGTGTCTTGCGACATGGTTGTTTATAGGGCTGGATACTATGTTCTACTCATATATAATGTTATTAACAGCAATAGCTACGATAAGGATGGGAACCAAACTAAGTGATGGAATAATCTACATGTACTTTAATAGTCTGGTTTACAAAAGAAGGTACAAAACACAATAAGCATACTTGCAACCTATTTTGCTTCCTTTTTTTTCTTTCTAGTTTTAGAACGGTTTAAGTGGTCATTGTTAATGGGATTAAATAAAGGTTTGAGTTTATCCCTGTTTTTGAGATGTGGTCATTCATACCAATGTTGAAATGAATGTTTTACCAAGACATTGCTGTCGTTGGGTGATCGCTCATAATAAAGCATTAGATCAATAAGATCAATCTTTGCATTATGTTTCTGATTGGAAATAACAGGTGGTTGCTCATAGCAGATGTTGCTCATAACAGGTTTTGCTGTAATACCAAATCTATGCTCAACAAAATGAAGAGAATTTGTGTGCATATTGTCATGCAATTCTATCTCTCTATTCTTCAAATTAAACTGACTGGCATTTATTGACTGTGTAATGGCATTCATCTGTCGATTTGACCTCTTTTACTCAAGTCTGAATACAGTTATTTTCAAGGTAAGGTATAAATAACATACATAGCTTCTTTCTTACAATTAAATTCAACCAAGATTTTCATGATATAAACCAATTTACCAAATGTTATCAACGCTGAATGAAAAATATCAGCCAATTAGATGCAAGATTATCTCATTAATATGTGCAGATCTCATTCATTAAAGAACCTAAGAAAATCTTGACATAAGTTTAGTTAACAAATTTGAGCAAAACTCATGGAATCTGTCTATCGACAGGTAACAAATTCAGCCAAACCAAATACAATAATATCTCGCATGTAAACTCATCTAACATTATGATTATATATTAACCATTTACCAAGTTTGATAAAAATCCAATGAAAAGTCCAACAACAGAGAGGCAATAAATTCAACCAAAACAAATACTATATTTGCCAGTAAATACCTTTTGACCAGAAAATCTCATCTTTTACTCTGAATTTCTTTTATATATATTATTTCATTAAAACTGCTTTATATTGTGTCATGTAATGTTTTTTAATGTGAAAAACATTTCTTGAAACGTATGTGTAAAAATATTTTGGGGAAGTGATCATGTATAAAAAAACAGGACCCTACAGTGAGAAGAATTTAAAATATTTACGCAATCATCAGTATTAAATTCACTTACATCAGATACAACTGTGCTAAAGCAGCATACACTTGTAATATAGCTGTTTAAATTTTGTATTAGAATAGTCAACTTAGAAAATGAATAACTATTAAAAAAGACTGATATTACGTTGCATTTTGTTTTTGCACCTAGTGAACAAATAAAATATGCTCAGAAATGTGTGTGTAAGAGAGAGAGAGAGAGAGAGAGAGAGAGAGAGAGAGAGAGAGAGAGAGAGAGAGAGAGAGAGAGAGAGAGAGAGAGAGAGAGAGAGAGAGAGAGAGAGAGAGAGAGAGAGAGAGAGAGAGAGAGAGAGAGAGAGAGAGGTTAAAGGACAATTGTAATCTGTATTGTTTATTACCAGATGACTATGACTTGTTCATATCCAACAGCAATCCTATATTCCATTATTAATTAATACCACTGAGTAAACAATCCTTCTAGTTTTAGTTATGGTACCCATTGTAAAACCATACGGCTTTGCAGTGTTATTACATGCTAATTAAATACGCTACAGCCATGGTCAAGTCATTTTCAGATAACACGTGTCTGTATAAAAAAGATCATCTGTCTTTAAATTTCTTTTTTCTGTTTTGAAGTCATGTCTTTTTGCTGTTGTGGCATTAAGGAAAAGAAATTCTAAAAAGTTGTTTTCTTTAAGCAATTCCTATGATGTACAAATAAGACCTGTGAATTGTGAATTCCACATATATGTATCGAGACAAATTTCATGCATCAATTATACAGTGAAACCTTATCTTAATGGACACATCAAATCAAATGAACACAGACATTTAAGAACCCTTTTCCTTTTAACTTCTATATATAGGATTTTCGACCATAAAGAAAAATGTTATGATTCTTGAGTGTCCTTCACCTTGTCAAACAGGCTGTGTTAGGTACTTACATAAAGGAGCTGCACTGCATTCCTGATAAGTAGGAATGGTGGGGCATCAGGTGCTTTACTTAAGAAGTCCGCTATCTGTAAGTTAGGTGGAGACAAAAGCTTGGTATGCAGGCACAACTCCTTAAAGAGAAAGTAGAAAATAGTAAATGCAGAGTTGGTTTTTAATACTTCTTTTAACACTTAATCGGCTTTATCATGGTGAGGAAATGTGAGTTAAATGACACTCACTAGGAGACACAGAGGCATTTGATCCAGCCTTGCCTGGAATGGGTACAAAACTTTTGATCCTAGACTTACTTACCAGGCTAAATATGTTTGCATGGATGTCAATATTGTTTTCTTTCTGAATTTGTAACTGGAAGATTCATAGGAAACAATTCTCATGATTTATCATCCTGTCAAAAACTATGGCAGAAAATTATTCCCAAAATGATGCATATATAATTCAAAATATTAAAATAACAATAGTAACTTTTTTAGTTATAATTCTAAGGCAGCATGTATAGAGTTGTAAGGTCAAATATTTTCATCTTATTAATTAGAATCCTACATTGCAACATAAACTCATTTCGTCAAGAAATGAATTTAAGATCAACTCAATTTCTTTCAAAACATGTTTTGCACTGTGAAATAAAGCCTGGTGGTGAACAATGGAAAACAAAGAAACTGTTTTGTCTCACTTTTAAAAGATAATATATATTAATCGTACAAGTTGTAACTACTACATCACAGTGGTGCTGATGGCTAAGGTGGAATTGTGAGGTACCATGTATATATGCCTAAAAATTGACATTTTTAAAAAGAACATTTAATTCTGATAAGCAAGACAGTTTCATATATCTAGTAGTAAAAATTTTATATATCTAAAAGTAAGTTTAAACTCTAGATGTTTGCACTATATAAAGATTCTGTAAATTAAAATATAAAATTACTGCAAATTAAAATATTTTTGTTTTTAAACTACTATTCCCATCCAGAAATATATATATGGTATGCAGTGTTCATCATTTAATTACATTATGCCTTATGCAATACTTTTATCAACATTTATTTGGACCTTAGTAATTTGAAAATATTAAATATTATTCTTTGCAAATATGAAGTGTCAAATGATTTTGTTCATCTTTGGGAGCTTCCATTTTTGCACAAGTCTAAACTATACATATATAGGTCCAAATTATAGAAGCCTCATCTTGGCCTGGCATGAACTGTATGGTCAAAGAAAGAGTAAGATACCTGTAGTGGAACCCTCAAAATCTCTGGTGTTGCATAGTCCTGCATGCTATGATGTCGTACTCGACTGAAGAGATGATAGCATAGTCCAGGTCGACAGCGTCCAGCTCTGACAGAATTTGAAAGTTAAAAGAAAACAAAATTATACAAGTTTTTTGCAACTGATTCCAAATTTGCAAAGCATCAAATAAACTCTTCATATTCTAGACAGTTACTAGTCAGGCACTCTTAATGAATCTGAATGCAATGAAACTATTAGATATAAGTAGTGCAGTGTGAAACCATAGAACCCGACTGTGTTATAGACCGAACAGTGTTATAAGCAACCAGGTCAGTTAGCTGAAGAAAATTATGCATGTATCCCCAAAATGTGGTGTGTGTGTGTGTGTGTGTAATAAAAGCTGGTGCAAAATTACGTGCCTCATTGGCACAATTATCATCTTGAATCAATGCATATTAAATGAGAAATACACCTTTAGTAAAAACAGAAGGCACGTATAATATTTTACTATATTCTGAGAATCATGCATTGGTACATATACGTGTATACTGTTTATATATATATCAATGAACAGCAATGAATAAAGTATCAACACAGAATACCCACCCGCAAATCACGTTACATACATTGAATTCCCAATACAAATAATTCCATCAAAAATACGCACACACAGAGATTTAAAATATGCAATAATTTTGTCACAGGTCATATAGGTCTGAATTAGAGCAAAAAAAAATAGCACAATCATGTAACGAATGATGAAGCACATTTACATTTCAGTATATCCCAAAGTCAGTAAAAGTTTGTTAGAGTTCATAAGCATAAACTTTTTTCCTGGTAAAAAGGAAACTTTCATAGCACAGTAAAAGTGTTCGTCACATTACAAAATGAAAAAATCCTTCAGATTCCACTGCTTTTTTTAAGTTCGGTACTGACTTCCTTTGAAGAAAGGTTCATTGTTTATATTGAAGACTGTAGTCAACTTGCTTTGATGATGGGTGCGTGCGTTATTGAATTCACCACTAATGCACAGCTATGGTGAACCAAACAAATGCCTATTTCTTATTGTGGTGGCAACATCAAACAATAAAGAGCTTAATTATTGCTTTTCTTTACATTTGTGGTAGTGGAGTGATGCTGCCTTCCAATGCATGCATCACAAATTTAAAGAATGGCTCCATTGATGATGGAAACACAGGTGTTCTGGTCTGATGACAGGGATTACTACAGAAAATATTAATGTTCTGAAGGATTTAATTCTGAGTGAAAAGAAGAAGAATTTTACTTACAATCCACATACAAATGCTAGTCTTTATAAATATATTAATTACTAGCGAGTGGCCAAAAAAAACGACGATAGTTAAATTATGAGATAATGCCTCATCTGGTTGATCTCCGCTACCAGAAATGTAAATTTCAAAAAAGCCAATATCTCAAAACATACAGTACTCATGCTAGACGTCAATATAAGTGGATTATGATATAACAATGTACTGTTAAGATGGTTTGTCAATATGGACATAGAATTTGTTTATGTAGCAACAGAAAAATTTCAGTGCATTTTATATCAACCATGCAGCTTCCTTTCATGGAACCTCTGAATTTCTCCACTCCATACCAATGGCTGTATATACAAATTTAAACTGCCAACAATGTCACCAATAAAAAACAAAATCGCCTGATGGTATATTTTGCCGCCAATAAGAAAAAAAAAATGCAATTTGCAACATTGGCAAAGCCCTGCACAATCCCTGAATAAACTTTTTACATATTATTTTTTGTACTTTTAGGAACACTATTTTTTGTGTATGAGAAAAATACATAAAATTTCAGGAGCTATGCCATGATTGTCTTGTATTTGCTATACATGAACTCTTCCCTAAAAAGAAAATAAAGTTTTTTTTATACTTTTAAGAAAATAAATGTATATGAAATTTGGGAGCAACACCGTGACCATGTTATATCTGAATTCATGTTATAATGGAGCGTACTATAATGGGGTCACAATGCATTAGGTTATCTTTAAATACATGCTGATTTGCACTATACAAGTGAATACACCAACTGAGTAAAATTTCATGGTTGATTGAATGATTTGTTGTAAAGACCCTTGTGTGTGTGATATGCATTTTATGAGCATTTTAATTCTAGTCACTGTTCATCAAATGAATGTTTAGTTTTCTATCAGTAATTCAATGTATTCAGTGTGTACATCTGCCAATTGCAAGAGTTATAGTTCTTGCAGGTAGATTAGTGAAAAAAATAATTCGTCTTTACTAATCACTGCCACCTCACCTTACACCCTTCACTTAAAAAGACAATTACAAAAGAGTTGATTTTATATTATAACAAAAAGCTCTATAAAATTTTATACTGCTGTATAAAAATAGGATCAAATTTCCTATAAAATTTACTCATCTCTGCATGTAATTCAATAATCCAGTCCCCAAACCTGCACTAATATTCACAGGGGTTCATATTGTTTCTTAAAATTTACCTAATATATAATATAGAAGAAGCACTTCTCCTATTTGTCTTGCAACCTATTTTAGCATCAACACATATATGTCAAGCTACTCACCAATTAGCGTAATAACTTGGCACCTAAATTCGACTAAGAGATTCAACATTTTAGGCCTACTGGTACATCAAATTATTCTATTTACAAGGAATGGTAGCCAATTTTCCAAGATTACTGCCAGACTTGGACAGGATCGTATACACATAATATGCAAGTGAAACATGCAGAATGAATACTGCCCTCTCAACGATCCACAAAAAATGAGGTTATCAGCAGATGAAGTCATTTTGGTCAACCAGCAAATTTGTAGATTTCAGAATATTGAGCAATGTTTGGTAGTAAATTTCATCTCAAATGCAAGTTGTAAAGGTTGTCATTGCCAATAATGACAATAATGTTTAAGATGGTTTTCCCTTTGCAAATTACCAAATAAAAAAATTTATCACAACATATCTTCAATAATTTCTGATATCAAACATATCACAACATATTTTCAATAGTTTCTGATATCAAAATTGCTCTCTTTAACTCACTGAGATCACATGTCACACAAGACTGCTTGTCGTGACTACAGATTGGTCTTCACCTTATAAATACAGAAAGATAATAATATGGAGTTGTCTGTTGACAAAGGAGTCTACTACATGAATCTAATTGACTGAAGATATCTACTGACTTTACAAATATATTTATGTCTTCACCCTAATAATCCATGCTGCATTTGCCAAGTATTCCAGTCAGAACTCAATGAATTTAATTCACAATTAATTCAGTTATAACTTAATTACTCATCTGTTTCTGCCATCACATGGTGCCAAAAACTTCATGGGTTTTCCCCTATGTGCAAAATTCAAGGACTTTTCCCAGTCAGGAAAACAATGTACTCTAAACTCTTTCCCGATTTTCTGGTAGCATGGTAACCCTAATAAATTCATGCAGGTTTGGTGACTTTTCAAGGTAACTTCTCAAATCCAATTTCTTCGAAATTGCATGAACCATGAGATGTTCTTTGTTCAATCCATGTTAGTCTCATTATTCTCAAGCTGGTAATAACTCTTATGAAGTATTGCATCCATGTGGCATTTTGGTAAATAATCTGTTTGTTTCATGCCATTCAAAATAATGATTCATTTATAAACAATATAGAATAATAATTATAATTATACATGTTTAATGAACTAATGGGACTAAACAGAATATATGCACTACACTATATTCTGATGAGGGTAGCTTATCTAAACGCTTCTTACCTCCCTTTTCTTTGCAAAGCACTTGCTTTGGAAATCCAATTGCTCTTCAACATACTTATGGACAATAAAGCATCAAATGTTTTCTGAAAACACAAAGAAAAAATTGTTGCTAGAAAAATAAACAGCAAATGCAGCACTGACATTCATAAACTTAAATAGTCTCATTAGATGTAGTATAAGAAGGAAGTTATTTCTTCCGAATAACATGAGTACCAAATTGGCATGATATCACTCACTTGGCGTAAGTACCTTAACAGAGGACTGTTTCACTAAGTAGGTATGAGTAGTATTTTCAAAACACAACCTCAGTATTTTAACCATGCTACATCTTAATAAAAATTTCTTCTAAAAATAATTGTGCAATCAGATCCAAAGAGCTTGAAGATACATACCCATTTACCAAGTTTTATAGAAAATGAATGAGAAACAAGCTAGTCAATGAGATGCCAGGTATTTCATTAATATTAACTGATTTCACTTATTACACAATGTGTCTATGACAACGATAATATAAGCTTAAGTTGAGCAAACTCCAATTGGAATTCAGTCTATAGAGTGATAATAAACTCAGTACATCAGACACAGTTAAGTCATTAATATGCATTGATCTTGCTCCTAATCAAACTTTTCCAAAAACTTGACTCGACTAATTAAAAGTATTGTTGCCCGACTGTTGACAAGCTCAGCCAATCAGAGGCAAGATCACATTAAATAATATTCTTGAATTGTACTAAGATACTGATGATGTAGGCCTGTTTATCAAGCTTAAACCTATCCTCTAGTGTGAGAAAATCTTTATCTTAGAAGCAAGATGTGGTACATCACACGAACAAATTTGGTAACTACTAACATTTTCCATGTGAACTTAGTTTTGGAATTAGGATCATTTGAACAAGACTTTATGTGAATCATGATTAATTGAATATTTAGGCTAATTTTCACTTGCCATTTAATACTACTATCATTGTTGTCCTTTCAACATTCTTTGTTGTCAATTCGGTGACACTTTTCAAAAGTGCTCTGATTGGCTCTGTCACTGTAGACATATTTGGGATAAATTTTGCTAGGTAGTTGACTATACCAATTCCTTTCTTGTCTGTTGGAGAGGGCATTTCTGTGGTTGCTATTACTTTTTCTGGGTCAGGTTTAATACTTGATATTATTGTTTTTGTTGTTGCTGTTGTTGTGGGGCTTAACGCCATTTTTCAGCACATGATAGGCTATACAAAACGGCTAGTATTAATGGTGGAGGAGGAAACCCATGGAAAGAACCTTATGATGTCAACATGTATCACACAAAGCACACTTCTGTTAGTCCAAACTGGCATTTTTTCTGATTCAGCGTCAGATTTATTTCCTGGCATATCTTTAAAACATTTTTCAGTTTTCCATCATGATCTTCCATTGAAGTTCCCCAAACAATTATGTCATCTATAATCAATCTCCACCCCAGGCAGGTCCTCAAAACACACTGACATGCATTGCTGGAACACTTCTTGAGCAGATTTAATATTAAAAGGCATTCTTAGGTAGCAATATCTACCAAATGGGGTGTTTAATGTTGTTAATAAATGCCTTTCTTCATTCAGTGGTATTTGCCAGTAACCATGATTGGCATCTAGTTTGGAGAAAACCTTAGCTCCGGCCATCCTTGTGATTATATCTTCAACTGAAGGAAGTTGATAATGTTCTCATTTGATAGCTCGATTCAAATTTCTTGGATCTAGACAAATTCATACTTTTCTCTTCTTGGGTTTTTCAACAACCACTAATGAACTGACCCATTCTGTTGGTTCATCTACTTTCTGTATTACATTTTTCCCTTCCATCTCTTCCAAAGTTAATTTAAGTGGTTCTCATAAAGCTGTAGGAACTTTCCTTGGTGGATTAATTACAAGTTTCACACTTTTGTGTTTCAGGCATCCTAGACCTTTGAACACATTGGGGAATTCTTTATGATATGATTGTCCTAATTTCCTGTGAACAACTTGTATTAATTGCAAATCTTGAGATGCTTTGAACCCAAGAATAGGCGGCTTTTTTGTTTTTGTGATATAAAAATCAAGTTCTTGATTCATGCAGTTTAATTTGCATTTGCCTATGACTAAACCAGAGTAGCCTGTGAGGCAGGTCTTGGTTGGTTTTACTTCAATGTTGTCAATGTTCATTGTTTCAAAAATGTGCTTTGAAATGATGTTTACTTGTGAGCCAGTATCAATTTTAAATCTGACATCAGTACCATAAAGTGTCAGAGTGACACAGGATTCTTTGTCACTGATTTCAGTGTTTGCCTTTGTCACTGCTCCTATAAAAGATGTTTCTTCTTCTTCACTTGATAAATCTTGCATACCATGCACCTGTTTTATCTTGCAGTATTTCAGAAAATAATGCTGTTTTCAAAACCTGTAACTTGTTTTTCCATAGGCTGGACACCTACCTTTTGCATGTAAATTGCCACATTTACCAGTTGAATAATCTGGAGTCTGATTTCATATATAACATTTCCAGTTTCTTTGGTTGTGCCATTTTCTTTCCTGTTTTCTTCATTTTTACACCATGAACTTCTGATGCAGCTGCTTCATTTTGCATACTTTGAATCTGCTTTTTGGATTCTTCGTCTGCTCTGCAGATAGCCATTCCTTTTTATAATGTTAGTTGATCTTCTCATAAAAGTCTTTCTTTTACTTTTTCAGAATTAGTCCCACAGACAATTATATCTCAAATCATTTCATCCTGTAGATTTTCAAATTAGCAGTTCTTTGTGATCAATTTGAGTTCAGTTACATATTGGTCAATGGTTTCTTCTTCTGTTAGATACTTGTATTGAATCTGTGCCTTTCTACTGTGATGTTCTGCTTCAGACTGCAATAATCCTCAAACTTTTTGATCAGTGGATCAATTTTTTCAGCTTCATTGGCCTCAAATGCAAATGTGTTGTAAATGTCTCTTCCATCCTGACCAATAATGTATAGGAAAGCAATGAATTAATGAATTTTTCTTTGTCTTCTTTATCTGCAAGCGCAACAGCTAAGTAAAACTGCATAGTTTGCTTCCAACTCCTCCAAGTTTCTGCTAGATGGTGGGAATTAAAGTCCATTTCAGGTGGCTGATTGAGTATTTCCATGATGTCACAATTAACACATTAACTTGTGTAATATTTCGCTATCATTACAGATATATACTTCTAATGGCATAAATCCAACCTATTCAAAAAATTTTCACTTTTGACACCATGTTATGTTCTGCTAAAGAGCACAACACGCGGTTTAGTCTACTTTAATGGTTAGACTACAACAACTGATTTAAAAAGTGAAAACACACGCACATTAGTTTCTCTTTTCATAAGGCACATATGATTACAACTGAGTGAGAGCCTGGAGCTGACCTTAGGTAACCTGTAACTGTGAGATCATTTGTAGCAGTAAAATATTAATACCATAAATTACCACAAATATCACAAAGAAAACAAGGACTACAAGTGCAATGGCAATTTGTGCAGTTACAAAGTTATCTTATTATCATATTTATCTAAGGAGCCATGTATCTGAACATAATATTCTCCTGATTTTGATTTAAGTGCAAAAATGAACTAAAATAGTTAAAGTAAAACTGTAAGCAATGTAGTGGAATAATCTCATATCCTTTTTATTGACTTCATCATTTTCTTTTAAATGACTGTTACTGTAAAAGTTGACGATTTCATTAAGCAGACTTATGTATAGCATTGTAAGAACACATCCAATGTTAACTATCTCCCAACTTTGTTTCTGTCCGAATTTTTCTTTATTACTATACCGTCATAAAAAACTTCTAACTATAAATGATAATGGTGCCACTTGAAGGTTATATTTTTAAAAAATGTAAAAATGAATCACAAAAAAATTTAGCAAGATAAACCCATTCAAAAAGTTGTAAACATTAAGTACAAAAGAAAAAAATATATAAAACAATGATGTAAAAACATGTGACAGAAAATTCATATACAACAGAAGGCAACAGATATAAAATCCATAAAATATAGTCAAAATATCATAAAAAACAAAACTGGAGGTACTTGAAAGCTGCTTGTGTTTTGTACATGGCCTTGACAAAGTTCTTCATCAGACAATGCTTGATGTGCAAGGGTGGTAACAAAATCTTTTTTGATTCAACAAGTGATGGATGCTGAACACTTTTCCTCCCAGGTTCCAATGTATGTCAGAGTGGCCAATCATAACTAGAGCCAATCAACAATTTTAAGCATCATTTTCGTTCTCAGTTGACCCAGAATTAGTAGTTTCACTACATTTAGTTTGGAAGCATTTTGGCTGTAGATCAACGTTATCAGACAATCTGATGTAAAATTACCTCTTCAGTATGCACAAATCTTATTCATGAACCCATTCAAAATGTTCATATTGCAAGTTGTGACAAAATCAAATCAGAAAAATGGCTTCCAAAGGTGTAACAAGCACATCAAATCAGATGCAAGATCACCTCAGCACTGAACATGTCCAAGACATTACTGATATGGGCATACTTTCCATGTTTGATCAAATTTGGGTGAGAAATTCTGATCAGCTTCAAAAGTGGTAACAAGCTCACCCAATTTGACGCAAGATCATCTCATTAGCATGCATGGATCTTGCTCATTATCAAGCTTGCCAAAGGTCATAACATAGCATATTTTTCAAGTCAGATCAAAATCATATCACAAATATGTCCTCCAGTATGAAAACAAGGTGAGTCAATCAGGTGCAAGATCACCTCAATCATATGAATGATTTTAGTCATTCCAAAAATTTTTGAGATATAAACTTATTCCAAAAATTTGACTGAATATGGATTCCAGAGTGGTAACAAGCAAGTACTGACAGCTAGATGTGCTGCAGATGATGCACAATGGACACTGGACCACACTATGAGCCAACCTGGTCTTATGGCAAGGTGAGCTAAAACTTGAAGCACAAATAAAAACAAATGTAGAATGTAATATCGGCTTTTAAGACAATTTAAAAAAGGTATTATAAAAAGATAAATTGATACCTCTTTCACTTTTCCAGAATCTATTACAAACACAACATCATTAATTGTAATGCTGGTTTCTGCTATGTTAGTTGCCAATATCTGAAAATAAAAGATAATTTTTTTAACAGTGTTTCTTTTTCTGTGCAACAAACTTGACTGAAGTAAATGGATGGCTTTAAGCAGAAAATGAATTAATCTACTTGAGAAAAGAAGCCATTTCAAAGGGTGCCACAATGCATTTGCTTAAAATTCTGATTAAGTTGAACATCTTTACTGCGACTGACCAAAATTTATTGGATCATTGATTCTTCAATGAATAGGGCTACACGAAAATGCCAACTGACCTTAATCTGAATGTCTTGCTGAAAATATGCATTTGCAATGATTTAAATATATTTTCAACACAAATATATATTGCTTAAAGAACTATCAGAGAAAAGTTCAAGTAATCTAAACCTATAAGACACCATATCATGGAAAATAGAAATGGAAAAACATCTTAAATTACAAAAAAATAAGGAAAAGGTGAAACTTGAAATAAAGCACACAGAGAAATTAGTTTAGCCCTCTAGTCAAGCAATAATTAATAGTGATGTAAAAATGTGACTGGGAGAATGTAAAAATAGAGTAACTTATTTTGCAACTGTTCTGAATTTAAGGTTCTCTGAATTTATAAAATTTTAGTAATAAAAATTTTCAATAAATTGAGAGAATATCAAATATACAAAACTCAATCTAACTGAAAATAAAGGTTCAAAGAACTCTATCTGCAAGTCATCCTGTTACTCACAATTTTCCGAACACCATTTGGTGGTGTTTTGAAGACTTTCTTCTGGTCTGAGGATTGCATAGATGAATGTAAAATGTACAGGACATACCTGAAAATTGACAAGTGACAAAGTAATCATTGTATGGACTGTTACCATACAAAACTTGTCCCTAACAAGAATACCAAGACAAAGATTACAGGAACTTTATTACGTTGCTTGACTCGTTTCCACTTCAATGTTAAATACACTTGTCTGGAGTTAAAATAACTGTGAAAAATGATCTTTTTAAACATGACCACTAGTAGATGTGCATGTAAAGTAGGACCATCCTGTAGTGATTGTTTATTATGACATATGTCAATATTTCTTATTTGGATGATGTTTTTAATTCTAATAAAAAAATATCTCTCAATCTGGAGGCATGAACTATATATTTGTAAAATTGTCATTGTAGTCATTATTTGTAATGGACCAATATCAAAATTCTCCACATTGTCCTTCAGGTAATGACTTTCATTTGTCTTTCATTTTAAACACTTTGCTATATTAAAAAATATCAAAGAAAGTTACATTTTCTCAATAAATCTAAATGTTAATTGCATATTTTACTGCTGTAAAATCCAATGGACACTCATCAATCCAACCTTCTGGACCTAAGTGTACCCCATCTGTCATGAAAACAGAACGGTTGTTATTTGCTGACTCAAGCACAATACACAAATACAAAGGCTGGACTAATTATAATTCATCTACTTTTTCAAGGTTTAAAACATTCAATAGTTAGGACTTACATTATAGTTCCATAGCCAATTTGGCCATGTCAACAATTACCTGCTACTCTGCAATGATGTGTCCTCCTCAATCAAATCTCTAACTGTCACAATGTCATCATAACCCGGAAGAAATATCAGAATTGCACCTGAAATTAGTGTCAGTGCATGTAATTATTACCAGTATAGAAAGGAATTGCATTCCAGTACATGTATACTAAGGTGAAATATAAAATCTACATTTGTTCAACCTAGAAAAGTTATACAAATATAAACAAACATATTGGCCTCATATCAATGACAAGTTTCAAATGTACCTGAGATTACAGTAGATGAATACTATTAAATACACACAAATTATACTGCAGTTAATTTCTGGACATAAGCACAATACTCCTTTAATTACAAATAATTTCACAAAATATTTAATCCAGTTTTAAATCAAATTTCTACTTTACAAAGAAAATCAATTTGTGCCCTGGGGTTCTTTATACAAGTAATATTGTGCCACATGTTTTTGATAGATAAACCTATGCCTTAGGACATAATAATTAAATCCATACCAAAAACAGACCAATATGACTCTCAAAAAATTTGTATACAAACAGTATGAAAAATCTTAATATTATCTTAAATTTTAAATATATCAATCTGAATCTACAACGAGTGATTGCTTAGACTGTTGTTCAATATGAAGCTAAAGAATAAGTCTAGGCATTTTTAACTGAGAATTCTGCATCAATGAGACTCATTCCTTTAGCTAAATTGAAGTGAACAATCAAGGTGGATTTCTTGCAAAATATTTTAGTGTACAACTTCTACAAAACTTATAGGGATTAAAAATCTATAACCAAAGAAAGGAATAATATAGAAAAGTATGGAAAAAGTACCATGTCCATAAATAAACACCAAATGAGGAAAATTCTGCTCAAAATTTTACAAACTGAAGATCATAAACTATACTTAATGAATACACAAAGAAAAGGTATGTTTGTTAATCACTTTTTCAATATAATATAAACCTTAAGATCATACTGGTTTTCTGCATAGAATGCCAGCATGGCTTTGTTTTCATCACTGATTTATCTTTAGTCATTGCTCATAGTGCAGTATAGTTCCCCAAAATTTCATGTACCTCATTTTTCCTAAATCTCCCCCCCCCTCCCGAGGTCCAGTGCTTGGCGATGCAAGTTAAAGAAGGTCTAATACCCATCCTAACTTTACTCTGTAACACATATTATGTTCTTAACCATGAAATAGACACTAGATCAGGGATTACAAACTTAAATAACCCTAAGAACCACATGAGGACTAGTACACTGGCCCAAGGGCTGCATTAGTAATAACTGCTTCATACAGCAATACAAAACGTGTAGGCAAATATGAGAAAAAAAATGTAGAGTAATATAGTATACTATTCCGTTATGCTAAGCGGCCAGGAATTATATGCCCATGTTATTTTTATTCTGAGGAAACAATTCAAATTGTTATCAAAACTGGTTGGCTGTGACAAAAATTGCATTATTAATTATTGTACAAATAGTGTCATCAGGAAATAACTCCACATGGGCTGCTTACTTGAGACCCCTGCACTCATAAAACTGAATTTGCTTATTTTTGTGATTTTACACATGTACACAAATAAAATGAAAGTTGTACAGAAGGATTGTCACGTGATCAATAATTAGTTGATCGTGTGACACCAGTCCAGATGTTATTCCTTTGAAAGTCTTGTGAAAAGGTTGAAAGATTAGGAGTTAAACAACCTATTTATTTTTGCTACAATAGGTATCTATTTTTAGTTTCATAAACTGCAAATGGCTGTAGCAGGTACAGAGGTCTCACTCTTATATGGCCACCTGCTGCGCCAGTAAAGTGGACTTATAAAATAGGCAGCCTTTCCTGAGGGAGTCTATATTTGTGACATGTGTGTGTGTGTGTATATATATATATATGTGTGTATATAGTAGGAACACTACTTATAACTTAATGCGGTTAACATCTTCATTTAAAAGTATTATTAAAATTTTCTTCTTGTCTTAGAACTGAGTTATTTCAAGGTAGCATAAATTAATAGTTCTTATTTTTAGGTGTGAAATGTTAGTAGAGTATTGCTGGCATGCACATTACAAAACCATTCAAAATTGTTATTTAAATCTATGTACATATGTTTGTATTTAAAATGATTATTTTTCCATTTATTCCATTTTCCCACTGCTACAGAATATTTTCATTATCTTTTACAATCTTGTTTATTTGAGACTTCCCAACATAAACTTAGTTGGCAAGTGAGCAACTTTTACTTTTTCTTCTAAAGTATTATTTCTTTGCTTAGGTGATTACATGTTAATGTTTTGTAATCATTTATTCCTATATTGCTAACTGTGCAGTACTGCATTTTAATTTTGCAGAGAAAACTTTTGTTGTTGTTCTTGTTGTTGTAGGGTGTAACGCCATTTTCAGCACAAGATAGGTTACACATGGCAGCTGGTATAAATGGTAATGGAAGAACCGCTTACCCATGAAATGCTACTGGCAAACTTTCTCACATATCCTCATTTCACCGAATCCAAGACTTGAGCCCACACCGACAGAGGTGAGATGGCAGTAACATTGAGTGCTTTAGACCACTCACTGTAACAGTGAGTGCTTTAGACCACTCAGGGACACTGGAAACTTTTGTTAATGAAAAACATTGTTATAAAGGAAGTGATTTCTGTGTGTGAGTTTGTATGCATGTTAATCCACAAAATCTATTTTTAGCTATTTGACCAAGTCACGATCTTGACAAAATAATCAGTTTTTTAAATAAAATCTGCTGTGTGCGAGTCCAAAGTTCTATCAAAACATTACTGACCCTATTTCTATCGGACCATGTCATGATCTTGACTATAATATCTAGCTGTAGTCATCAATTTTTTTAAAAAAAATCAGCTGTGAAGACCAAAACATTGCTGACCCAATGATATGATAACATCCCTAGTGGTAAATGTACTTTAGCCAACACTTTCAGTATTGAAAACCCGACATCTGAAAGACATCGGAAAAGATAATCGGATTAATTAACTTACCATAACTAAATATTGGTTCTGGACACGTATGAATAATAAAATGCAGCCACTTGTGAGGGGAAAATTTTACATTTGTGCACTAATATTTTGGCCACTGATCAAATTAGAAGGGTGGCCTTTTTTGAGGGGTACTTTTGGACACAGAATCGTTGGTGCCATAAACATTCATTCTATAACATTTGTGTCAGTACTTAATTACTCAGATTTGGGAATGGGCTTCTGTTTCTTGTGTCTTAACTGAAACTTGCCAAGAAATACTTTGAACTATTGCCAAAACATACATCTAAGTGGGTAAAAATTTTATGTGTGTTATGGCAGTTGTGAGGTAGGTTACTGGCCTTGTAAAAGTACAATATGTTTACAACATACAACTCTGGGTACAAAAATAAAGCAGCATTTATCAATTTCATAAAAATCACATACCATCTGCCTGGGTGGATAGGATCTTGTTCAACAAGGAGATAATGAGCTCCACATCTACCTTTTCATCATCAAAACTGTGCTGGTAGATACTTAGTAGGTCTCTGTCTTTGTCACTCAGCAGCTGAACATCTATACCAAGATTTGCATCCCCTTGATCAACACTGTTTCCAGTTTCTGAAGTGACCCTGATTGATATAGAAGATACTGAATATTGATTTTTGTATCATATTCATGGTTGGCAAAAAGAAATATTTTCTTAGTTCTTGCACTCATACATACATCATGTATACAGCAGCTAAAAATCGTATCAATACTGGTAACCAATGAATAAAACCAAATACAAAATAACCCTCTCAATTAATAATTTATACAAAAATGAAAATTAATACAATTCTGAACAAGAGTTATTTGTTAATAGTTTATCGATAACTCAAATTTATGTTGTGGAGTCAACTTTCACCCTATGAGACAATTTTTTTTTACATGAACTCAACTAAAAGCATGTATGATGATGCACCAGCAGGAAAAAATCTTGGACTTTTTGTGCTTGATACAGCAAGTTCTGAACTTTTATTTTAATAATTTTATATTATCTTTATCTTTATTTTAAATACTGTTTAAACTTTTTTAGCATCCTTACCTTTTTTTTATCTTGTATTACTGCATATTTACATCTATTTTGGAAGCCTTTTTTCCCCCTCAAGTTCTTTTGCAACTGTTTAGCTTTACAATTTTTAAAACTTAACTTTAAATCAAAACTTTATAGCCATGTTGTGCCGACACAGACACACACACAAAGATGTAACTATCAGCTTTGAAACTTGGCTAACATATTAAAGAAAAGAAAATAGGTTAATCTCAGCATATCAGCAGGAATACTTGGTCATTATTATGTAGTCTGCTATAAAATACAAGAATCCTTTACAAGTTTTGTTCTTGCACATAGACTTTCTTAACCATGATGTGACCTAAGGAGCCAGAGAAAGTAACCATCATGAGAGGATGGGCTGTGTATTGAGGGAAACACATTTGTTACAGATATGGTCTATTATGAAGCTGGGTGACTAAACAAGGCTTTTTAAAACTTACAAATTAAAAATTTTAGGGCTAAGAAACAGTTCCATGGAAGACATTAACAAGATTTACAGAGACTTTCATGCCTTATTCTTCAAAAAGGATCTCATTATTCACATACATGTGCTTTTTCTTAAACAATGGATATCTTGTTTAGTGATATCATTTGCATCAAAAAACCTATTGCAACTGAAGTGTTAGTGTTCTATCAGAAATGGCACAATTGTTTTTGTATGCATTTATTTCCACATATTTGTTAAGGAATATGCAACAATGCCACTGATGATTCAAGTCAAAAAAAAGGAAAATAAAATCAAAACAAAAATAAAACAATTGCGGTCAACCAGGTATAAATGGCTGGCAAACAGAAGCAAACACCATGGCAGGTTTTAAATATACATACATGGCTGCCTCTAACATGTCAATAATCTCCTCATGTTGAAACTTTTTGGCCCAGTCCAGTGCCGTCCAGTCATTGGATGCCTTGAGGCTGGGATCGGCCCCCAGGTTCAAGAGCTGTTCCACAATACCAATTAAACCTCTTCCAGCAGCAACCATCAAGGAAGTGGCACTTGTGTCTGAGTGTTGATAATCCACTAGGGAAAAAAAAAATAATACAATTAATAATAATAGTAATGATAATAATAATAATAATAATAATAAAGTGTAACAACAATAGTAGCAAATAAAAGGCTACAGGGTCTATTCTAAGATGTATTTTTGTGGGTTCCCAAGATTCACAATAAAATAACATTTGTGGTAAGCAAATTTTATATTTTATGTATTTACACAATTTCACTGTTTACTTTCAGTACATTTTCCATCAATAAGATGCATCTTTGCAGTTTCATAAAATTTGTATACATGTCTGCAAAATTTCATTAGTGTTATTCAACTAGTATTACATATAGAGTGATTTGATTACATGATTGCATGAAAGAAACCAAGGCTTAAGTGTTCTTGAAATAGACCAATAGGATGCTTTCTGCTGAAATTTCTTCCATTGCAGTTGACTGCATGTCATAAAAATAATCATTTTAATGCCTCCATCGATATTTAATGCTACATCAGCGTCTTTTGTCCAATACTGAAAGATTGCTATGTCAGTACACTTTATATCTACACCAACAAAATTTTCTTCAGCAGTTGTATCAGTAAAGTTATAAAACTTTTCTACTTTTAGTAACACAGTCATATCTCATGGCAGATCAGCATCATTTGTACAAAGCCTGTGATGATACAAAGTGTTCATGTTTGTGTCATTATGTGAAAATTTGTTTCCTTCGTACACTTCAGGTGTTGTCTTGCTCAAATGACTTTATGCACCAACATCTGGTTGTACCAGAAATTATACAGTAATAAAGTTTTCTATATCACACACTAAACTGCACATATTTAAATACAACTAAAGCAATGTGAGGGGATGTACAAGCAATCCATACAGGTATATATCAAGTGCACATAAGTGTATGAGGAGGGTAAGATGTTGGTACTGAAAAGCCAGAAACTTTGTTGTTGAAGAATAAAAAGAAAAGTTGGAAATTTATAAGAAGGAGTAAACTTCCCTTCAAAGAGAATAATAATAATAATGAGGACTTTATATAGAGCGCCAAATCTTTAGAAGTTCTAAGCGCTTTACATTTGACAATGATTACAAAAATAAAAACATACACCACAAAAATTAGAAACAGGAAAAACCTGCTGCAAATTTTTAAGGTAAGGATACAATGTTAGGTCTTTATGAAGAGAAACCTCCTCCTCCTCGAACTTGCTTTACAGATGAGAATTTCAAAAGCACTTATATGTGGATTGTGAGGTCTCTGTGTGTGCAATGAATGACACTCAGTAAGAGTTGTAACTGAAGTAGTAACTGCATCAGAGACGCTACCAGGATTTTGTCATAAGCAGGGATTTCCCACCTTTTCACAAAAATAAGGGGGTGTAGAACAAAACTGAAGAGAAGGAGAAAATGGCCACACTTCAATATTTACATGACACTTCAATATCCATCTCTCTTTCTTCCTTATCCACTCTGTAAGACCCCTATTGAAATCAAAATCTTTAAAAGATGTTGCCTCTAGTTGTATAAGCATTAATCTGTTCATTGTTTCTCAGCTTAATTGGTTTCATATCAGTGTATGAATACTGTTCTGTACTGAGAACACCCTTTTACAGCTCACAGATATTGGATTTTGGATAATTCTGCTCCAAATAAGATTTTTCACTAACATAAGATCTGCCAAAGTTTAACTGTCTTGAATGAATACAATGCCAGACTTACTATTCCATAATGCTGAATTGGGATTTTAAGTCCATTATTGTCATAGTTTACTTATTCAAACAGCTCTTTTGATCAAATAAATATCTTTACTTTTCAATTTCATTTACAGGTTCTTATTCATTAGATTGGTCATAGCTTCTATGCAAAAGCTTTATGGTTTGCAGCACATGATACCACATGGAGTAATAGAATAGAAATGAAAAGTACTCTCTATGATTATACTTTGTATATTAATTTGGCTTGTTTTTATGGTTTTTCTATATTTAATTTCAAAATATCACTGAAAAGAAATAGAGACTGCCATGCTGTCTGCTTTTGTCCATCCAGCATCTACATCGGATTCAAATGTAACACAATTTTTGGGTTCAAAATCGCTCATTGTCATCTCCATTAACACTTTTTCCCCAGTAATATGATATTCTTCCCAACTTTAAAAATAAATTGCCTTAATTAATATGATAAGCCAGTATTTGCCAAAATAAATTGTCATCTACATATGAACAATGCTGGGAATTGGCCATATTGGGTTTTCTAGATAGCCCATATTACAAACATGCAGTTGTAAAACTTCTTTATGCAAGGTTCAAAATTCAACACAATTTTTGCTACAGGGCCCAATGTGCAAATCAAATTTAGTTTAAAAACAATTCATGTCATGCCAAAGAAACAAGACACGGGAACAATTATGAAAAATATATGAGAGCCACAATTTTTCTACCATTTCTATAAGTACTTTAAGGGTGAATAGCTAAATAAAAATGTACACTGTGCAGAGTACTTTTTCACATGAGTGAACTAAAATTAATTTGCACAAGTTCTCATGTACCACCATTTTCCAAGTGTTTGAATTTGTACAAATTTTGCAGGAATACAATCAAGCACCCTAGCAGCATTTCTACTGCATGGGATTTGCTGCTAATCCCTGTATTAATGGGAGATCACTCTAACTGCCACCTATGTAGGCATATAACTATCTTTAAAACAAATGGTTTTAGCCTGAGAGAGATGAATTTGGAAGGCTGAAGTAGTTTTCCAATGATTGAGCAATATATTGGAAAAAGAAACCAGATCTAACTTCTAAGTATCGACTTGATTTGTATTCACATTTATCATAAGTCAGCTCAAATTCCCAAGTGATCTTTTCCAATTGCACATGAGACAATAAGCCCTTATTCTGTAAAGTTAGCACCAAATTTGTTTAGGACATGAATGTAATACATGTTCAGTACCCATGTATGGTCCAATATTCAGTTAACTGTGGGTACTTCTTTTGAGTAATTTAATGACTCCCACTGTGTGTTTGATCATAATCCCATACTTTGTAAAGGCAGCACTCACAACAATTTCCCAGTTGACAAACTTTTGATCAGGTCATGAATTAAATACTTGATCAGTGCTAAGTAGAGCAGAATATTCAGTCAACTGTTGGTGCTTAGTTAATTTCCATGTCATGATTAATGATACATGTCTGGTTGTGGTAACCTTTGATTGAGATTTCCATATAAATAATGACACCATTTTTTCATAGTTGTCATTATTCTGAAAGTTTTTGGGTACTAATATGGGGAAAAGAGAAAATAATGCTTATATAGGAGTATTAATTCATAAATTAATGGTTATGCTGAGAAACATAAAAACTGCTCTGCAGAACATGAATTTGGTTTATTTATTTTTCCACAAGTGCAACTCTGATTCACTAGCAAGAAGTCACTCAATTCTGAAAGCTTTGGTTTCCAAAGTACCCCAATTTATATGAGGGTAAAAAAGAAACTACCATTTTGAAGCCCTAACAAATGTGGACGGTAGTATTGGTGGGGTTAACTTACAGTCAGGTTCATTTATAATCAAGTATATATGGTATGTGTGCCTTTCTGAGGTTAATTATGAAATAACACTTAAGGTTACAGCCTGATGAACAAATTGGGTACATTCAGTGTACAACAAGTACCTGAAACATTCTCCGTCAGTATCAGGTGGAGTATCTGTGAGAATAAATCTTCATCCCCAGTCAACCAGACTTCACCAATAAGCCTATCTAGTTCCTGTGCAAGCCAGGGTTCCACCTCTTCTTTCTCCTTCTCCTTTCCAAGGCTGTCCATACTCTCAGCCACATCCTCCATGGCTGAATCAGTGTTGGTCCTTTTGAACCCCTGATTTAATCTGTGAGGCTGGTTGGGCCCAGATGCTGCTTCAGACACATTGGTAGTTTCCTTACACCACTCATCCAGTTGGACTTGCTGTTGCTTTGCTGGAATTACAAACATGCAGTTTATTTGTCTCACCAATTATACATTTGTTTATTAAAATCCTCCATTTCTACAACTCAAGCCACACATGAAAACAAAATAGAACAAGTAGATCAAAACAATGAACCTCTAATAACAGCAGTATGTGTTCAATTAATTGGGGTGGAGGAGGAAGGCTGGGGGTGCTGAGTGGTGTGTACTCATCCATACAGATCAATCACACATCTCACCACTGTCTGCACAAGTTCAAGTCTCAGCTCAAAAAATTGTGGGGATGTGAGAAAACTTGCCACTTGGTTGGTGGTTCTTCATGGGTTATTCCTACACCAAAATATACATCCTGCCATGAAGAGCCTATCACGTACTGAAACATGCTCTTAAACCCCATAAAACCAAACTATCAATTAGCATGATTAATGACAATACACTGAACCTCTTTTTTCCAAATTGAAACCTCAGAAGTGTTCCTTAATCCAAAATAACAGCTATACATTTTATGAAGGTGGAATTCTATTTACTGTAATATTACCATGATGTATAAGAAAAGCATACAGATCACATAGAGACAAGCATGAATTTTGAACAGCTATGCAGTATTATAATGCATGTAACCTATATTTAAAAACTTTAAATGAAAGATCATACAATTAATAAATTCAATGCCATCCCTGCCATTACTTCTGAAAATGTAATACAAGTCTCTCTACCTGATTTGGTACATGAAAAGACTGGCTATGTTCCATGACCCTTGACAAGATGACATGGCAAACACTCAAGTAACAAAGGATGAGCCATCAACCGCATAACAACTTACTTTTGGTATATTCCTTCTTATATTTTTCCATTTTCTTGTTTGTATATCCAGTCCTACAAAAACAAAATGATTCTATTCAAAATTCAAGAATATTTTTATCTTGAGTATTAATTATAATAAGGAATCAACACTAAGATTTTGCATGCAAACACCAAATTCCTAAATAAAAAGGAGTAGTTTTTATGAACAAAGTACAAGGTTAACCTAAGCTGCATTTCTTCCATGGGTACAAAATTTATAGCCCACTATTTGCAGCAGAGCATCAAAATTATCGCCGCAAATCTGGCATGTCCATCATGTTCCTGGTTATAAAGTCATCCCTTTATATCATCATGAGCATTAGGCAATTTGTCATTCTGTGGCTGATGGTTTAGTTAGACTAGTTATATAGCCATATGCCAGCAAATTTATATTTAATATAATGATAAATGATAACCATTCATACCAAATGCCAACAGACATCTTCAAGAGAGTTGATTAATATGTTGATGCCTCTTTCATGGAAAATTGTTTAAATGAAAAAATTAAAGTGATAGTATCCCAAAGTCCTCGTTTTTTTATGCATCTGAACACTTACTCTCACTTTTCAGAACTATTCTCCTTTCATAGTGATACCTCTTATTTTATTAACAATATTTCCTTAGCAATGCATGCATATCAAACAAGAATAATATATTCAACCCTATTGTTCTTGGCATTCTTTCAACCACATGAACCCTTCTCTGAAAAAGTTTGTGTATTGCATTTTGAGGTGAAATGATACACCTGTGCTGAATATCGATATGGCTAACAATATGCTGCCTGTTATACAATACATTATCAATATACATATGAACTTGATAACCTTTTCCATCTTTAGTAGGTCAGTCTGTGGGAGGTAGTGCCCTTTTTATGGTGTTGGCATACTGGTTTTATTTCCAGTATGCAGATTACAGACAGACAGACAGACTTGATATTGATTAACATTCCATTCTAATCCTGGACAAGATAACAAAAATGGTTTCAAACACTTGCTGTCAGTGACTTTTATTGAATATTTTAGGCCATTTAAGAATGCTTCATTTGATCAGATGTAGGACTCACTTTCACTCTGGCCATCATGACCTTTGTTTTGCACTGCATGACTGCTTTAAAAACATCTTATTATTAATTTCATGTCTCACTAAAAACATGGAAGATATTGTGATGTCATCTTCAAATCAGAAGAAATAATGCAATTTCTTGGTGCAAGGAAAATCTGATCCTGAACATGTACAAATACGGTAATAAGGATGAATAAAACAAAATCTATGACACTGTACTTTCTGCTGTTGCAAAAAAAAAAAAAGCCTTGGCCAAAGGTGCTCGTTTTTGTTAGTCAAGAAGAAAACTATTAACAGCATCCACTTCCATTCTATACAAGAATTAAACATTTACACAAGGTGAGAAACTCATCTGGTTTGAAATCTGCCCCCTCACTGATTCAGTTGATTTTTTTTCCCCAGTAAGTTAGACCTATTTTCAGTAAGGTGTAACAAAATAAAATGTACAAGCTGGAAAACTTGTGTTTAAAAGTCCAGAAGTGTAATTTAAGACCAATGCTGTGTTGGATAACATTGTGTTCTTTTAAAAACTTGTAAAGTATACTTAGGCCTTAATTCGATCCAATACAGTTTCAGTCTACATTTCCAAACTTTATGTAGCCCCGTGGCTTCTTGCTATCTCTCGCTTGATGTAATCCTTAAAAAATAATTCACCTGTGCCATGGCAACCACCTATCCTGCCATGAGTCATTCTCAAATCCACACAAGATGTCTACTAAATTTGTTAACCCTTTCTGTTTTTCCCCCAAGAAATTGAATATTCCTTTTCATTCTTTGGCACCAACTATTACAACTTTATATGAGGTTTATTTTCCTTTGAGGATTGTCAATTTCATACTAAAAATGTAGCATGCATTGGATACCATTTTTTAAGAAAATAAGCAACATCTTGATCATGCAGACATTTTGCATCAAACAATACATACAGTTTAAAGCATCTGAACCATTCCTGTAAAGTTAGTCTGGTATCCCAGACAAATTCCACTGAATCTAAAAAGAAACCAAGATTCAAATCAAGCATAGACAAGCCAGTATCTGGAATTTACTGAAAATTTATTTCAGCAATTTGTACTTTTATTGTTAAACATCCATATTTTCAGGTCTACATATGTATGTTCTCCTTCATTATAATGTACTTTGCTGTTACAAGATTTCAGATATAAACACCATCATATTTTGGACCCTATGACTAAAATTTGTTGTTTTTAGGAAGTACAATATAGGTTGAATGAAAATATAAAGTTCAGTGTTTTATCTATAATGCTTTTCTTGTGACACCAGTGTGTTACATATTATGTCACTTACTATAACACCAATCTGTACACAATACTATTGGTGTTTACTGACCATAACTTCTATGCTATAACGAGGGAGACCGTGTGTGTACTATATTTTTGTAAAGGTTTATGTATAAAGATATATATGCATCCATGGGTGGAAGGATAGATGACTGCAAATCCATTATTGCAATATGCAAAAAGTGAAAATAAATTAAGAGTTGATATATTGGCTGTTGTTAAACCTGGTAGTTCTGATCCACTCATTTTGACATAAATTGTTACTTGAGTCCAAGTCCACCAACCTTTGCACAATATTGCATTATGGCAGGCCTGTGCAACTTCCACCAGAGTGCAGACTAGGTAATTGATTTTTAAAGCTAAACCATATGATGCAATAAGTGGATAAAATCCAGATCCAGCCCATGGGTCATAGTTTACTACACCTGATCTTGGATATAACAAAATAAAAACTGCATTATGAATATGCCTTTAAACTTGCAGTTTGCAAAGAATTTTCTTTAGCTGAGGAAACTTAATTTTATCATTCAGTATAAGCAAGATGTTTTTGTTTTAAATGCTTAAAAATGTATTTAACTTCTCTTTAATAATACTCACCAATTAAGAATATCTTCCAGAAAAAATTCCTGTACGTTGAACAAGTTACCAGGTACTGGTTAAAGAAAAAAAAAAAGAAGAAAAAAGTAAGCAAATATTGGTGAGCTAGAAATATGCAGACTTCATTTACTGATGATGTCCCAGCCTTAGGCAAACATTCAAGACTGAACACATGTAACTGACAGTATAAGAATAAAAACTATAGTAATCAAAATGGGGAAGGTGATATGGGTACTGTACTTGATAAAATGCATGTTAAACCATTCCCCCCCCATGTTTCTTAACTGTAACATGAATGGCAATGAATAACCTTAGTATCTGGTGAATGACAAAGTATAAACTTTTATCAAATATTACTGACCCTCTTTTTTAAGGACAGGGTAAAAATTGTAAAACAAATAATCTGTTCAATCATCTCTGAAATAAATTATGAAAGATCTAATATTGATAGGCAATAATTTTAATAACAAACACAGCTGTCATACAAGCACCCAAGTTTATAAGTGAGAAAGAACAAATTTTCCACCCATAATAAGACTACCATTTGTCAAATTTTGACAAATTTCTTTTTTATTTGTCTAACTGGTGGCTTTAATTAGGATATTTGCTGCAGGCAAAACACTATTATATATCCATTAACAGTTTAATTTAATTTCTTGTTTGTTTTGTTTATGAATGCATCTACACTAATTGATATATAATGTCAAAATCTAATCCACAAATTTTTTAAAAAAAAGGAGAATAAGTATATGCATGCAAAACTTACCACTGATAACAGGGCAGTTGTTAAAGTACTTTACAAACAGGTGTATGTTGAGAGATGCACTCATCAGCACTAGTTTCAAATGGGGAAATTTGGGAAGCAAATCTCTCAGGGCAATTAGTATAAAATCACAGAACCTGTCACGCTCATGCACCTCATCCTGCAAGCCAAGAAAAGCAATTAAAAGACAGTATTTTACAGCCACTTTTCTTTCATGTTAATTTTTTTCTTATGTGGAGTCAGGTTTTTGTGCACATCAGAGATTTTACATTTTACCCTATTATTTGGAGATGACCTCCAGATAAAAATTGCCCTGTAACCTGTATTTTTGTCTAGTGGTACTTGTACAAAGTTGGCCCAATTGTTGATGTGTAAATAAAGCAGTCACTTGCTGAAAGATTAAGGGTTTAATCACAGGCTTAAATGATTAATTATACTCACAGACACTGAAAGTGATTACCAATGAAAGGGATGACAGGGTGTAGATTGATTCACATAAATATTTCTCTAACACAAACATATCACAAGGCTTAGGCACAATGTTAGGATGCAGAACCCAGGAGAAATATGATGTTATGGCAATTAAACATTTCACTGACTACATTTACTTTATTGTCTTTCTTTTCTTTATTGATGCTAGGATTAAATTCTAAATTCAATTTTTAAGATGATGGCACATTTACTTTGCTCTTTATATATATTACTGCATTTCTGTTAATGAGATAGGGACAATAGATTTACATATTAGAATCAATGATTAAATATTTCTCACCTGACATGTTTTATTCATTTGGAGCTCATATGAATTGCAAACCTATTCTCATCTGATGCAGAAAAACATTTAATAGTTGACTAAAACTGATTGAACAAGCCCCACTAAACTCAAGAGAAAGCTTGATCACAAATCCAATCTAATAAAAATGAGATTCAATCTACAAACATGTAAAAGTTATGTAAATGATTCTATTGGGATTTAATGAATTGCTATGTGCAAAGTAATTAGGAACTATGACACTGTTTACACTGCACTGAGGTCAAACTTGACACAGCTTATGTTGATAGACACAAAACCTCACCCAAAACAACCACTGTGTATCATGCTGAGTAAGTAAACAGTTCACTATAGCTGGCTAAGCATTGTCAGTAATTTATTACTTCAAAAATATATGGAATGAACATATTAATCTTATTGTCAAACATTAATATGTTATAAATTACATTTAATGAACATTGGACAAAGCTGTGGAGCATATTATAAACGAATCATGCTTAACAAATTATTCAAGCTTAACAGATTATTAATGATCAAGAACAAGTTCCTGTTGCATTATTTTTTGTACAAGCAAGATAAATATACATTATCTTATCCAATAGTCTCCAACACAATCATATGTTTGCCTTCATGTTGCATGAAATTAATCTTCATTTCCAATGAAACTTTTTTCAAACTAAACGATGCATGTGATCTTGAAAAAAGTTTGATTCTCAATTTTCTGCACATTATTTATTGTTTACCAAATTTTATCGATAGCAAAAACGGGATCAAAGAATTAAATAATTTTTAAGCAGAGGAAGTGTAATAGTTGCAGTAGTAGTTGTACTTGATGTAACATGTGTTTGATATCTGTTTAGTAATAATGGATCTTTGATTTATAAGCATTATACAATTCATAAAATTAATTACATGTCTGTTAATGGGGCACTCATTCATTTTGCTGCTTTAAGTCTTACCAGATATACTTTTAACCTGAATTGATAAGGCATTAGGGCTGAATACATTTATTCCTCAATATTATATATAGGTTCTTTTTTTCTGTTACTATTCAGCTGCCAAACATGTTATATCTGTGGAAAACCAACTGTGAAAGGATGCAGAAATTTTAAATGATGCCTGAAAGAGTTACATTATATAGTCAAAAGAGAATTTTGCAAGAAAGATTTCAAGCGCATTCCTGAACTGTTTGGACCTGAAGCTAACTTGTAAAGAAAGGGGTATCTGAGCATGCAAACCACAATGGTGTTTCTGAGTTTCGGGAAGACATTGCCATGTTTGTACAACAAGAAAAGCCAAAGGGAAAAACAAAGAAGTAGGAACTCCTTTTGTTACTGCTCAGTGAGAGTACCAGATGTGAAAGAACTGAATCATGTGACATAAACAAATATATACCTAATGTTCAGTAAACATAATCATGTCCTTCCTGCTTTTATTCAGAACAATCTGATTATTACTTTTATTCTTCTATAGTGATTATTAAAACACTTTATAGGCTTATGTTCATTTTTAAAATGTATTAGTACCTGTAAGCCATTTTAAAATAATTCTATAATCAACAATTTGATCATACTTTGAAAAATATGTGTAGTGTAAAGCATCTGAAGTACTACTATAAAGTTAGTCTGGTTCTCTGACTAATTCTAATAAAGCTAATGTGAAACCTGGATCCAAATCAAACACGGATGAGCCTATTGTCTGGATTTTACCTCAACAAACTTATTTCTGTATTTTTTCCTTGTATTCTGTTAATTCTGTATTTTAAGGGTCATTTTCATAAGACTTGGAGCAAAATCCTAAGAGTTGGTAGGTCTGCTTAGATCAGTGGAAATTATTTATATAACATAGCCAGCATTGCTAGCAGCCCTTGAAAAAGAAGCTGTTTCAAATCAAGTAGCAATGGGACTGAGGAATACAAGACAAAAATATTACTGACAACTGGTTGAATTATGAAATTTATATGGAAAAAGAATACACAATGTCATTGGAAATCGATCAAATGACTTAAACTGCAAACAATAACTACATGAATTTCCAACAAACTTACCACTATGACATGTGTAACAGTACTCATGGCAGAATCCCCTCCCATCAAAGTCCTAAGCAAGACACCATTGGTGCAGAAAGTCAGTAATGTCCGTGGAGAAACCCTGGAAAATAAGGTTATTCAGCAGTTTTATGGATTTATCAAGAACATGTTGCCATAAAATGACCAAACTAATGATTAATGTACACATATTAGTCCTTGAAAACCTAAATCATGGATCATACCGTCCCAGATAATTGTTTTCTCAAGAACTTCTACAAATTTTCAGGGATTATTTTTTCTTACAGAAATTGAGTTTCCTTCACATGCTGCTTTGTGTTTACCTCCATATATGGGTACAAAAATGGCAAAGAAAGAAAAATAACATGTCATTCTAGTAAAGGGGTTCTACTCCACCTGTTGACTTGATAGTCATGTGAAATTTCATCTACCCAATTTTATACAATATTATTTATTTATTCTTAGTTTTTGGAAAATACATTTACAACAAATATTCCTTTTTTAAAAAATGTATTATATTTAAACATTTGGATTCCCCCAGATAAATTCAAGGACTTTTGGGAAAAATTACTTTAAACACATTTTATTTCCTAAACTTCGAGATTACAAAATTTGTAATTTAAAAAGTAAAGGATCTGAATGATACAATACAAAGATACTAATATATCTGTAAATATTGTAGATGACATTATGTTTAAAAAAAAAACAAAAAAAAACTACCACTATGACATGTGTGACAGCACTTGGTTAAACATCAATACTTAGCCAAATAACCTCCAAAACAATAAGAAGTGGTGCCATTCCTGGACATCAAGAAAACTGGGCTGGGGACAAATTCGGCTTTTTAATTACTGTATACTCATGCTATAATTGTATTAGATAAAAATTGTCAATAAAACTTTTACTAATGAAGTTGTTAGCTTTTCTGTATAAATTACCTTTAGTTCAAGATGCCCAACCTATTAACATTTTTTCAATGGTTTCAAGAACCTTCACATGCATGTATTACATGACTTTGTTCTTTAGTGTTGATTCAATTCACAACCAAAAAAGATTCCTTTTCACAAAAACTAGGGAAAACCATCAAAATCAAAACTAGACTATTTTTACTGTTCTATTAGTAAAATTTTGAAGCCATGACCTAAGTGGTTAGAGCATCCACTTCCAATGTGAGAGGTTGTTGGTTTAAACCCCCAAAGAGTCATACCAAAGATTTAAAAAATTTGTTTACTAGAAGCTGCCTCACTGGCACTCAGCATTCTGAGGTTGGTATTTTGGAATGATTGGCCTTGTGTTAGGATAACATGACTGAATGAGACATGATGCCACAGTGCTAAACATCACTTTAACTACAATACTGCAGACATTTTAGTGATACGAGTACTACTGTTAAAACTACATTAAAAATCTAAATCACACACACATAGAGGAAATCTACAAGTCCCAATTCAGGATTTTTAAGTTTACTATGAACTAAAAAAGTCACTTCTCCACAATGAACCATATATGTGAATCAATTATTACTATTTTACCAAGTATTCATTATACTTGGTTGCTTTGCTATTTTTGATCACATTTGTGAATGAGGAGGCAAATTTAAGGTAGCTTAATTCTATTACTTACACAATATTATTTATAAGTGTTTCAATGATCAACTTAAATGAGTTGAACTGACACATGACTGGGGCCACTAGCTCTTTTACAAGTAGGATATACATGCCTTTTACCTTTTTATTTATTCACTTCCTGTATCTGATTTGATACAAAAGACAGAATTTATATGATAATACAAATGTCTGCTTCTAATGTTCTAATGCAGTGCAACAATATAACAAACACTTTCAGATACAAAAATATGATCAGCATTTAATAAGGTTCTCAGAGAAACACTTGCAAACATAGCTGTTACAATTGATTGATTTGAATACAAGAGGACACAGGATGATTACAATTAAACTGAATTAAAATATCGGAACTAAAACATTAATTTCACTTGACAAAACCTATTTAATTGGTATTTATTTATTAAAGTACTGTAACTAGTTAGTCATTAGTGACATTTTCATTGATCAGTTTTAGTTGAATAATGTTATTTAGGATTTCCAAAAATATTGTTTAGAAAGAAAATGTAATAAAATATATGATTTCATAATAAAAGTTGAGAATTTCATAATGTTGATTCAAATTTCTAGGTACAATATACCATTGTCAAGGGTAAGTGAGTCAACAAATATTACCAACCTCTGCAGTATCTCTGCAGTACATGGCATATCTCATTCCACTTACTAGGTTATAGTCCTAGGAGACAGAATTTGAAATGACTGATTATAGCTGCTGACCAATTTATCATGTGATCAAAGGCTGACAACAAATGCTTTTGTATCAAGATTGTTAATAAATCAGTGCCAAACAGTTGCAACAATCACTAGCTAATCAGTAAGATTAATGTTGATGCTTTACAATTACTTACCCAGTAGGTAAATTAATTTTTCAATTTTGGTGATATATTTTGCCCTAGCTCAAACAACAGTTTAAACAATACATTGAATACAAACAGAAATAAGAATTACCAGTACTCTTGCTGATGGTTCAACACAAATTAGATCAACAATTATCAGCTTTTAAAAGAACTCAAATCACTCAAAAATAAAAAGCTAATAGCAAAGTACCATGATATTCTGTAGATACATTTGAATTAAAATTCATAAATACTTACAGTAAAAACTGCCATGAGCAATTCTGCTATAATCGACCACCTGTCATTTATTACCACAATCATAATGCATGTATTGATGTTATTATATAAGTGCTTTGTTATGAGTGACCACTGGCTGAACCACTAGTGACCATGATGTCTTGGCAAAATAATACATTTTGACACTGCTATGAACGACTGCATTGCAAAATCAAGGATAAATTCCACTGACTTTTATTTAATCCTTGTAAGAATGACCTTTCATACTGTTCTAAATAAAAATAATTTTTTTAAAAAATAGGCTGGCTACCAATGTCTGAATATTTTAGCTATGCTAATAGTGTTTTATAGTTTCTGTCGTGAACAAGACTAAAGTATATGTAGATTATTTCCTAGTCTGGTTCCCTGCTTCATATGCTCCATGCTCACATGCAGGTAGCATACAAAGCAGGGAACCAGACCAATTATTCCTGAACTTAGCCTGCTTCCTGGCCTAAATCGCAGACCCGACATTCATATGAACAATCGTATCATGAGAACAGATGGACACCACTGACCTATATATAATCAATTGTTACAATGACTGCTTGATTAGTAACAATTGTTCTGAGCAAAAACAAGCATAAAAGAAATATTTTTTAAAAAAAGGATTGTTGCTACAGGTGATGGATGCTACAGTATATAAAACAGTGTAATGTACATGTCATGAATTGCTGTCATAGTGCCAAAGTTGACATAGTAGTTGCGTATATTGTAAGAGTTAGTCCATATTGCTGGGGGTGAATAAAATCATTGTCTATTACATCAGCAAGAGAGAATCGGTTGTGGGATTCGACTGATAGTGTTCAAGACTTGTGACATTGTCTAAGCCCAGAGAAATTTCATTTCCTATTGTAGCCGTATAAATATTGCAAACTTAATATCAAGAGACCAGACAAAATGACGTTTGCAAGTTTAGACAAGTAATTTGGAGTCAAACGTTTTTTTTTTGTTGTAAATTGCTGTTGTGTGGTCAACTGTAGTCATTTCACACTGTAGTCATTACACGTTTCTGCCCTCAGAGGTGAGCAGAGTGTATCTAGTCAGTTGCATGGCTAGTTTGATTATATTACAGCATACAGTATCAAGGCTAGGTATCAGCCTAAACGGATTATGACATAATTAACTGTTAGGGTGGTTTGTCAATAGGAAAAAAGGATTTGTTTATGTAACAATTGATTTCAGTGCATTTTTATATCCAAGTTTGAGGCTTCTTATCAAGGTGCCTATAAATTTCTCCACTCCAGATGCAAGTCTGTATATATCCTTTTTATCAGCCAAAAATGTTGTAGCCAAAAATATGGCCAGATGGCATATTTTATCGCCAATATGTAAAACATAATTGCAATTTGCAATGATGGCGAAGCCCAGCGCAATCTATGTTATTGATTTCATTTCTGGTTGTTACCGTATAAATATTGCCTGTGAATTTGAAATCAAGAGACTTGCACAAAATGCTGTTTGCAAATTTAGACAAGTGTTTTGTTGTTAAACGGAAAAATGCAGAAGATCTCAAAGTGATTCAGAACTGTGCTAAAGTTACTATAACTGATAGTTCGGATGCGACTGTAGCCAAGTGTAAGAAAGTACATGATTTCTGGCTTAGTGGGGACTGCAACTTTTGCTTGTGGGACTGCAACTTTTGCTGGTGGGACTCCTATTTTTACCAAATTAGGAGTCCTGAACTCCTAGTTTTCATATCCTAGCAAGACCTCAGGAGACATGAAAATATTGGTTGAGCAGATCGAGGCTGTTGGCATACTAGTCTTGTTGAACGAATTGGTGGATTGATCTTGCCATCTCCACTTTTAATTTTGGAGGTGCAATCGATTGATTGAGGCAACTCAACCTCAACTTGCCATTTGCTTCCAGAATAGGAAACAGCCTTGAATACAACCCCAGAAATTGTGGTCTTTTTACAAACTCCATCTTTTTTATTTTTGATGAGCAACCATATCTCCTATTGTAGAAGGCATCCTTCTCCCGATCTGAGGGAAAAGGAAGGAAAGCAGAGGGAGCTGTAGATGATCAAAACCTGAAGCCCCTTTGAAATGACCTTAATCACCACCCCACCCTGCCCATCTCACCATGCTGTTAGTGAGATAAAATATAGAAGGTGTAACAAACAACTAAATTAGAAGTCTCTCAAGCATGAACATTATGGTGCAGTGACCTAGTTCTTGTATAGTTGAGTTAGTCTCCCAGTAATACATCCACACACAAAGTTTAATGAACCTAGATGTAATGTAACTGAAATTACATTTCACTCTATGGATAAAATTAGGTCCTAATGAAATCTTCAAAACTTTACAAAGGGAGCCTTTTAAGATGTAATCAAAATTTTTCTACTTACCTACTTTCCAATCGAATCTGAAAGCCAACTGTCTGTCCTACTTTCTCTCCCCTCTCCTGGGACACCCTCTCTGATATACTCAATGCAGCTAGTCTTCTTGGTTGTGTACAGATAATCCTACAAGGTTGTCCATGCACATGACAATCATCTAGAATCATCTGTGGTACCTGTAAATACACAGACACACTTGTAATTGGAAGGGTCATTGCAGCAATTCTTGTCAAATTATTCATAATCATTACATAGAGTTATACAATGGTAATCTCCAAGGGGAAATATGATAGCTGTCTTCCCTAAGGGCTGTTGCATTTAAACATACATGGTTCCCAGGGAAGGCAATTTTAAAAAAATATAAACCACTGCTATGAAAAACCACCAGTCTTGAGAGACCATGTCCTCCCTGGACAGATTTATTAGTTATACAGTGTTATAACCTGTCACGAGACCACCTGTCTTGTGAGACCATTATTGCTTGGCAGAAGGGATTGTCTTTCAAGACATGTTCTACTGTACTGAAGTCAAAGCATCACTATTTTCATTTATTACCAACTAAATATCATAAGAAGTCTGGGTCAAAATCCCATGGAAATATGACAATCCCACAAGGATAATTAGCAAGAGTTAAAAAAGACACCATGATGGCCATACTGGAGATAAGATGGTAGTTTTAACTAAAGTAAAGATATGAAATAATAATGTTCTCTCCCTCTTCCTCTGGCATGTATCTGAGACCAAAATACATGTAGTGACCCTGTCCATGCACACGTTATTAAGTGCATGGATCATCATCATCGTCATCATCAATCCCTTAACCTAAGAGGTTGTTGGAGAACACAGTTGACATTACAACCAATTCTCACCATCTTTCCCTGTTCTCAACTGATGTTTGGGAATCTCCAAATCCCATGCCTGTCAACTCCTTAATGTTGTCTTCCCACCTCTATTCTGTCTGCCTCTTCTGCTCCCTCACACTGTGCCTTGCAAGACTGTTTTTGCCAGTCCAGATGATCTTGAGACATGACTGTACCACTTTAGTTTGTGCTTTTTTACAGCGATCAAGAGGTCTTCATAGGATCAGATGGCTCGTTGGACTTCTTCATTGGTTATATGGTCAATGTATGATATGCCCAAGATCTTGCAGCAGCATCTCATTTCAAAGGTTTGAATCCTTTTTTGTAGATCTGATGCAAGCATATATATATTTCACAAGCATACAGAAAGATTGATATGACAATCAAGCGCATCAACTTTATTTTGGAACCAAAAGCAATGTTGGTATCTTTCCATATTGGTCTCAATCTTTTTATTGCTGCTGTTGTCTGGGCATTCCTGCAAAGTAGTTCTGGTTTGGAGCCCGCATCTGAATCCTTCCTGCTTTTGTCCACTGACCTTTATTTCTACACTTGTGTTGTTTGTCATCAGTTTGTTTTTTTCGGCCCTTATGCTGTGGAGGTTGTGTTGAGGTGCTCAACTAAGTCAGCCAGTTTTTTTTTCATCTCCTGCTAAACCATCAATATCATCTTCGAAGTGAAGGTTAGTGATTGTTCTTCCTCTGATACTGGCAGTGCCTTTGTGGTCATGCAAGGCATCCTCAATGATTCTTTCCTGGAAAAGGTTGAAGAGTATAGGTGACAGTATACATCCTTGTCTGACTTCCAACTGTTGTTCCAATCCATGCTCCTCTGCTGCCATTGATGAGAACAGCACTGGTGTCTTTGTCATAGAGGTGCTAAACAACCTGTGTCAGGTTTGAGCTGATGTTATACTTCCTCATAGTTGCCAATAAGGCTGCAAGCCATTACCCTATCAAAGGCCTTTTAAATCTATAAAGACATGGCATAGACTCTGCTGATGCTGAAGGTATTTCTTGCAAAGGAGTCTAAAATTGAAGATTTGTTCTGTGATGCTTCTTCCTGCTCAGAGCCTGCCTGCTCTTCAGCAATAATTTTCTCTGCTTGAGGCTTTAGCCTGTTTGGAATTATCATCAGCATGACTTTGTTCGGGTGACTGATAAAACTGATGGTGCTGTAGTTTTAACAGAGCTGTTGGTTTCCTTTCTTGGGAAGCACAGTGACCAAGAACTGAGTCCATGTGGTTGGCCATTCTCCTATCTGCCATAGACTGTTGTTAGGACTGTAACTATCTCATTTCCTCCTGCTTCATCATTAGAAATTCAGCATTAGAGTGAACTTAACTTTGCTATTATCTTCATATTACAGAATACTACATGCCCAGTTAGCTTTACACAATAATTTTTGTTTTTGTATGATCACACAGCAATTGCCAAAACTATGGTTTCATAAGTTTAAATTATCCCTCTATGATCCTGTTATTGATTGTCAGAGGAAATCATACATTCTGTTAATGAGAACTTGTGCATAGGATAATTATCAAAACTTGTAATTTTCTTTCACTTCTGAATCAGTCAGGTATGAATGTGATTTTGTTATTAATGTGTCCAACTTTTATTGTTCTTTTCACACTTACTTTCTTATATGATTATTAAAAAAGTATACTGCACAAAGTGAAAGAGAAACAAGGACATGAATACATCTGTAGATTGCAACAACTTAGTATTGACAAAAACATCAGATTCATTGTACAAAAAATGTAGCAATAGTACAGTTTAATATTACAGTTTGTGAGGCAATGTCATGATGTTAATATTATCTAATATTTGTGCTGGCATTATGTTATTATTTTTATCAGAACCAGCAAATGTATATAATTGAGTTACGACAGTTCTTCACCATAAAAAAATTCAACCAACAGCTCCTGAATGAGATAAATTTTTTGTAGATAAATCAGTGACCCATTCTCACTCCCTCTCTGAAAACCTTTTTTTTTAGAGTTTCAGAATACATGGAGAAATCTCTCTCTCTCTCTCTCTCTCTCTCTCTCTCTCTCTCTCTCTCTCTCTCTCTCTCTCTCTCTCTCTCTCTCTCTCTCCAATTAAAAAAAAACTTGGAGAATTGAAATATTGTGTGAACAGTACTATATTCTCTCATTGATATCTCTACTCTGACATTCATGTAATTTGGTGAATCCGCATGTGGTAAAAGTTAAGCTGCTGATTTCGGACATAAAACTATAAAAAATTTTTTACCATAATTGCTATAAAGATTACAAAACTTAGTGTTCTTTTGTATCCATATGTAATGTAACAGTCAAGATATTATGTTTTATTTTGCATCAATTTTTTTTAAAATCTGCTTATTTATTCAGTTTATTTTAACAGCTAAATAAACATTTTATGCTCTGCAGATTGAATTTTTTTACATACAACTTTGATTTGCTTACTCAAGAACTCTGGCAGCATCGTAAGTTGCCTGTCCTTTCAGGAGAGCAATGATAACAATATTTCCAATACTGATGCACTTGTGGCTGTATTTGATGTCAGATTGGCACTACTTTATCTTTGACCAACTAGACATCATTAGCAGTGTTGAGGTGAAAACTCAAGGCCAATATGACTGTCCATTCAGGAATAGCAATAACATTATTTTGTCAGATGTAGAGTTGGCACCATTTTCATTTAGCACCAACTAGATATCATAAAAAGTCTTTCACTAGAACCCTGTGTTGATATTATCATCCTGTCAGGAGTCGCGTAAACATAATTTTTAAAATGGCTGCTACTGTGGTCATATTGTTCATCAGATTGGCACCATTTTAAATTACAACTAACTTGGCATCATAAAAAATTGTCAGATGAAACTGTATGTTAATTTGACTTTCTGTTGAGGAAAAGCAGCAATAAGATTTTCAACATAGCTACCATGGTAGCCATAATGGATCTGTTCAAATGGAGTAGTGATAAGATTTTCTATATGGCCACTCTAGTGGACATATCAGATGTCTGAACAGCACCAATTTCATTTAAGACCAACTAGGCCATCAGATGACTGTGTGTATTAAGTTTCAAAAGTAGTCCTGCAAGTAGATTCAGAGAAGTTGCAACAACAAAAATTTATGCTAATGGATGGATGGACAATATATCACAAGTTTTACTGGTCTATGATCAGTAGAGCTAAAAATTACAATAAGTCCCATCCCTTTAAAAACTGCATTACAAACTTTCATAAGAATATAACAAAGACCTTAAGTAAAATGGTAAAGATAATGATTACAGATGGGTAATTGTATCAACATTTCTCTACTTCTTTTTCTATAATTTGGACAACTTAATAAAGACACATGTATCTGAAATCCAACTGATTTATAGTAAATGAAGAATTTTGTACAACAGTTTACTGAGCTGCAATAGTATTACCAAAATACTCATTATAAAAATTAGCTATCACTAAAAACAACTCTTATTGGAAGACTGGAGCATAAAAATATACTTTACCTGGGTTGTCTTGCCTGATCCTGTTTCACCAGACACAAGTACAACCTGGTTATTATTGATGGCTTGCAAAATATCTTTAGCATATCTTGTAATTGGTAAACTCTCCCTAAATGCCAACAAGTCTGAATCACCCCGTTTCGGAGGCACCTGCGGTACTCCATTGTTTAAACGGCCTATAGCACCTTTGGCAAACTCCTTTGCGGCTGAAATAACAGCAATAGAGTTTCTTAAGAAGATGCTATTCTGTTGGTATGAAATGATCTTTTTTTAAAGGAATTCACAAAAATTTAAATTTGGAACGTAACTTTCACTACCTCCCAACAATAGCCCTCCCGGAAAGATGATAAATTTATTTTCCCATCTATACTGTAACGGCCCCTTTGGGTATACTTTAAGCAGACTCAAATGGCAGTTACGTGTTTGTGGGCCTCCCTACTTTAAGTTATATCATAAAAGATGACAAAATCAGAAACTGCCAACACAAAAACAGCTTTATTAAGGTCCTGTACATCTTACAGCTGTGGCAATAGTCATGTATGATTGTTAAAATGCCTTCAATCCAATGCCAGTCAAAACTCACTTAAAACAATGCAGTCCAAAACAATTGGTTATATTATAGCAGAACAATCTATTCTCAGATTTAATCTTGCAGATACAAAGATACATGCATTAAAACAAATCCTTTGATATTGGCTCAATGTTCTAAATGTAACAAACTGTGATACTCATATTTTACAGTAAGTACTGATAACCTTTATGAGCCATCCACCCCCTTCCCATCATATCAAACCCCCCCCAATATTACTATAAAAAAAATATATTAAACAGAATATGGTTATTAGAGTTAATGCCCATTGTATAACAACTTAGACATTTAGACTTTTCCTTCATGGCAGATATATTTTCTATCTAAAAAAATCTATTCCTTCCTCTTCTCCTTCAGGACTAGATACATCTTCTGCAACATCTCTGGAATGAAAATTATGGCTTTCCTCTGGAGCTTGCTATGGTGCCTAATATATGTCAGGACAATGGCACTCTCAAAGTGACCATAGCCTGCAGTTAATTCAGAAATGTGGATGAAATGCCAAGGGTTTTTATGGATGAAGAATGTATATATATCCCTTCAACAAAGTAATGTTTCATAGGAGATTCCTTGGCTATCATTGTGGCAAGCACTGACAATGGAATGGTGTGATATGTTGACACTGATGTTTCAAAACATTGCCATTCCCCTCACGGAAAACTCCACCAGTCAGTATGGATATTCTATCCTCCTCTGATTCAACAGAAAACAACACACCTATGGACTTTAATCTTGACCTTATGTGCATCCAAAGTGCCTTCAGAGATGGGGTACACACAATCAGGGGTATATAGAGTAGACTCTAGGGTAAAGTGTGCAGTTATTCTTTGCCTCTGGACGTGGCTCTGTTATCAGAACTGGATCATCTGCACCTACTGTAGACAGGGCTATAGATGACCTAGAGTATAGAATAGGCATTCTCCAACATTGACATATCAACAGGCAAAATGGTTGCTTTTCTGTTCATCCTTAAGCTGCCTTTATTCAATACAACCATATGAGTAAATCCCAATTAACTATACATGTTGTCTTGGAGAAGACAAAATGTTTTCTGGTTGGGAGCTTCTCAGAGATATGTTGTGGCCACTGGGAATGGGACTAACATCCATTTTCCCTGCAGCTTCTTTGATGCTCTAGCAAAATTTTACATGAGGACCATCATACTAACTATAATCTCCTTCTCTTTTTCTGAAAGTTGGAGTACTCCTGCGAAGAACCAAAATACACAAAACAACTCTTTGTTTTGACCTTATCTGTCCCTGGACTGGACTGAATGAAAACATCCCTGCACCCAAATACCTCCTAACAATGCAAACACTTACACATGAAACCAGAGTGATTTGAAAGAAATGTAGGTATAATGCCGAGACAAATATTTAAAGGCTTTCATGAAATAAAATATCCATATACATTTCAGTTTTAATATCAGCCCCCTCAGTCATCACCCTTTTTGTTGAAACTGCTATCTTTGTAACTTAGTTAATTCAATGACTTACTTCTTGTAATTTGCAATTATTTCTGACATCGATGTGGTTTTCTCTATCTCTTGTAGAGTCTGAACCGACTGTAGTGAACTACTTTTGTTTTAAACTTCAAGCTCCTTTACATTCAATACATGACATCATTAGGACAATGTATCACAATCAATATAAGGACCATCCCAGGAAGTAAATGCCCATTTTACAAGTATGGTTGTGAATCCAAATTGGGTCACACTGATTGCATTCATCTGCAAGCCATCAAACTGCAGTCTGAAAGGTGTAGAACTTGTTTTCTGTATTTCTAAAGAGAAACCATTTTTAAAAAAAAAACAAACATGTTTTACTGTTACTTCTGTATGAATATGTACTAATCTGGTATTCCAAAATCTGTAACAATATGCTCCACTAATTTCTTAGAAAATGTGTATTCCTGTTCTTAGATAAGAACAGCTTCAAACCACTTATAAAAGTAATCCCACTAATTGGAGATACTTATTTCCCTTTATTGTTTGGTCTATCAATATCCACTACAATTCTTTCAAATGGAGCCCAAACACTGTAGTTAAAGATGAGCTCAATGTTATGTGGGCTATTTAAACATGAGACTTTGCAACAGTGAGTGATGTCTTGTCACAGGTGGTACCAGATATACTAGAATATCTCAGTCTTTGAAAAGGTCTTTCCCCACTGGGTGGCCTCTGGTCAAGTGATCATGCAAATCAGAGAGGGCAGATTTCTAAGATTCTTGGGCGACATAACCTGCTGTTTAACTATTTCTGTATCACTTGATTTTCACTCATGATGAACATCAATACTATATAGCGATTACCATCTCGACCAATATTTTACTTCCACACTCAAAGAAGAAATATCTCAGACCATTTCAATTTCTGACCACTATCCATTCAATAAGTACTTTAATTAGAATCAATGAGAGGATCTTCCGTCATGAACTAATCATGAGTAAAAATGGGAGACATCTAATTCCCTCTCAAGACGTTTATCATCTACACTTCCATCACTAACCTGTGACTCCAAGTTCCTTCCCAAGCATATACATGAAATCCAAACCAAATTTGTAGTAAATGCAAGCACAATGAGGACAATTTGTCTCTAAACATTGCAGTCATGACAGTGTTTGCATGAGATCTGCCAGCTCTGTGTTCAATGTGAAAGTCATACAGCAATAATGTCTCAAGTCACTAAGCATCCTGGCCTTGAAAATCCTTAGAGTTTAAGAGCCATTGCAGGGCTACATTGTCAGATCTGACCTTAAACTACCAGCCAAAAAGTAAATGGTGAAAATGTTTGATGGAAGCAACTACTAAGAATAATTTCCTCCTTATCACACAGTATTTCCTTTCTGCCAAATTAAAAGTTTTACTAAAGTAGCAAATGACCTCAGTTTAACCTGTACTTGAGAATGCATTGCACCATTTCCCAATCCACGATCATCAAAGTCAAATACATAAAATATTCTTGGGCATGACAAGCAAAGTTGGAGACTTTTCAAAGTTAAGGGTACATTTCTACAGTCTATACCATCTTTTTATCAATAGCAGCATGTAAATTGGCTTTTCTTGAGGATGCAGTTAAATTCATCAGAATTCTTACAAGTGGCCATAAACTTGTCTCTGAAAATTCAGTATGGAATATTGTTGTTGTTGTTGGGCTTAACACCATTTTTCAGCACACGATAGGTGGCCAGTATTAATGGTGGAGGAAGAAACCACCAATCCACAAGAAGCTACTGGTAAGCTTTCTCACATATCCACATTCGCTGAATCAGGTAATTTACTTAATGGAGAAATTGGGAACCCTGTTACTCAAGTCAATCAGCATTTTTCCCATACCAATAGTCAGGGCAGGGCAATATGTTTGAAAAAGTCTCTTTTGATGGTACCCAAACAATGAAAGAGTAATTTGTTTTTTTTACAAACTCCACTGAAGCATATAAGATAATATTTCCACTGTTCTTAATGTCAAGCTGGTGCCCAAAATGCACATCTAGAATGCTACTATTTGCCACATTAGTTTACAGATTTATTACTATTTCCAACAAAATGTATGATATTAACAGCATTCTACATCCTTCAATAGGGCATTTTAATTTTACATATGATACCCACTGTTATGACAATAAATGCCAGGGCACTCCAGTTACTCAAGGAAAGTAATAAAAAATTCTCAATTACATATATGGATGACTAATCCACAGTAAAAGTGCATTGCTAAGTTCCCGAGTATGTTGTAATAAAACAGCCCTCAGAAGAAAAATTGGTACATAAAAACATCTTGATTTTCATAAGTATATTATCAACAAAATTGGATTCGAACTGTTGTTTAAACTTTGTTTTACATCAATTGCACAAGTTCTTGCAGCTTAAAAAAAGTGCCCTTGACAGCTCAGGCCTGGAAATCACAAAACTCTTAACCTTAAGTTCGATCACAAAATTTTGCTTTGACCATGATCACAAGATTTTGCTTTGACCAATCCCAAATGAAACTCAAGCTCTGTGTATTATTATCTTCCAATTATTATTGTTATTAATCAAACTAAAGATCGTTAATGGGTAACCACTTCAGGCAAGAAACTGAAGCGATTTTACAAACATAAAATATATGGATCAGAGATCCTACTCCAGGCAGGGTTGGTGATATCAATGCCCCTATTTTGGGGAGGGAGGGACCAGGTGAATATAAAGTATTTAAGCTGACTCTCCTGGCACTTCTTTTGTACTTATTATTCATTTTTTTAAATAGTTAATACTTTCCAACCCTTAACCCTTTCATCACTAAGTAGCTTTGTAGGCATAGAGTCCTCAACACTAAGTAACTTTGGAGTTGTAAAGCAAAATGACTTGTGGACTTTGAAACAACATAACTTTGCCAATGTTAAAGATATCTGGCTGGATTAGGTGTCAAAATCAAGGTTAGAAATCATATTTTATGACTAATTCAATAAAATGTGCATATCTATTAGAACTGTTAAAATGCAGGTACAAACAGGTAAGACAACAGGTAAAATACACATAATTATTTTATTACCTCTTAGAAAACATAGAAAATTCTCAAAACTTGTTCAATTGACTCTAGATGTACTAGTGAATAATCACAGTAGCAGCAGAAGTCTTTCTTTCATGGTGTCCATAATATATAAAATTCTATAAAATGAACCAAAATGATCTCCAAGGTGAGATCTGTCCAAACACCTATATCACTCTGCCAAGTTTGATCGTTGCATTGAAGTTCGTTAAACGGACAATTTTTCCAAAAACTTCATCTGAATATTTGAAAATATTCTGAAGCTTTTCTGGAGCCATCTAACACTCGGGTGTGCCCAATTCTGTCAGAAAACTGAAACAAATCTGTTTGGTTTTCCGGCTTCGTCCAAACAAAACCATGTGGAGCGTACAATTCCTCTGGTTCAAAACCTTCAAAGTCATCTTCATCGTAATCACTGTTACCCACAAGTGCATTCCATTGTCTCTCCATATGTCTTCTCTCATTTTCATCCAAATTTACCAGGTTGAAATTATTAAAATTATCCGATAACTCTTCTCTTAAATATCTTCAAACGCCGCCATTTTGGATACAAATTTCATCATTCAGAAAACACGTTAAAAGTTCTTACTTTGTTTGATATTTCTAGTTGTATACAAGCTAAACTCATGAGATCATCCAAAAATAACATCTACATTACAAGATGGAAGTTATTAGAGGTACCCCAAAAGTTATTTAGTCGGGTACTATAACGTTAAAGAAGAACACTGCCCCAGACCGAAAAGTCAGTCCAGAGTGTTTACGCACTTACTTCCCCCTGACCGCTTTTCCGGTCCACAGTGATGAAAGGGTTAAATGAGGCACCATGTCCCTATTAGGCAGAAACCATTGTCCCCCACCCCTTCACACACCCTGGGGAAGTTGGTTGTCAGAGTGGCTGAGGGTACCTTATTCAATCCCACTCTCAAAAAATGAAAGAACTCAAACATTCTTTATAAAAATAATAAATAAACCATGCATTATTCTGAAGTTCATTCTCACCTGGCAGTACAGATTGCTTGCCTGACTGAGTTTTTGCTTGTGAATATTCATTCCCACATAACTCTCATATGTTTTGTTTCTATGTGAAGCATAATTCACATACTTCTGACACAAAATGCAGTATGCTTATCAAGAAACATATCTGGCATCCCATAATGACACAGTTGTACCAATTAAACATGAAGTTCTTTAGTTGTACTATGCTTTTATACTAAGGTTTCCTTACAAGCTTAATTAAGTGGACTAGTTTCTAAAATTCTGTTATGCTCCATTTCAGTTCAGTTGGTTGAACAGCAATGGTAGCCAAGGAGTGCCAAAGTTGGTTAACATGAGGTTACTTCTCTGCAGCCAAGGAATGCTAAAGTTGGTTAACATGTTATATTAGTCTGGTTTCCAGCTTGGTGTGAATTAATTTTCTCGAAACAAGGAGTGCACAAAGCCATAAACCAGACTAACTGTTGATACCCTACCAACAAGATTCCTTTTTATAAAAAAAAATATGCAACAATTCGTGAGACAATCATCTACATTGAAACTGAATTTTTGAATTGTTTAGTTAGTAAAATATTGATGCAGTGATTTTATTGCAAGTTACAGTGTAATGTCTTATCCTTTAGAATATCTCAACCTGCGAATTCAGGAATTCTCTGAAACTCATTTTCCACACAATGGTTGGTATCTGTGAAAGAAAGCTCTTTATTTTTATGAAGCTCTCATTTTGCTTGGTTGCCTTTCTATCTATCATCAGTTATGATTGAGTATGTTAATTTTAGGTTGTTTTATTAGATTACTTACACAATAACATTTATAACAGTGTTCCATTGAGCTACTGAAATGAGTCATTCAATATACGACCAGAGCCATTGGTTGTTAAGCATGTAGGATATGTATGTCTTTTAAATTTTTTTTGTCTATTCCACTTCCTTTATTTGATTCAAGTTGAGATGTCATAACATTGATTAAAATTTCCAAGTCCTAAGTACTGTTTGACGATTAAACGAGTGATATATCAGTTTTCATTAAAAATTTTAATAGTGATTTTCTTCAAGTTCAACAAATAGGATTAATTTTTTTGTATTCTCTGGTTTAAAAAATGGGATCCATGTCTCACCCCATGTTATAAGTGGGTCTGCGAGTTATTAGCGCAAGAGTTATCGAGTGAGTGGTGTACTTTTCTTTAACAAAATGAATGTGACTAATCACATTTGGCCAAATGCTCTCAAGATTTTAGTTTGTACTTCATTTAAGAACAAGCCATGCTCGGATCTTTTGAAAAACTTGTCTTGAAAGTAAATGAATTTGTATTTTTTAAGAAAAAAAATCTGTATATTATAGTTATGATATGGACAGATCTGAAACAGACCATACTATACACTATCAAATGATATGTTATCCAGGCTTACCATTTTTTTAATTTCAATTATAATTTAAAATAGATTATTTCTTTTTTTTGCTAAGGATAAAAAGAGATTTCTAATGTTTTAAGCATGTGTACTTTCATGAAGAATTGCCTGTCATGCTTAAATTACTGAAATTTGAGTGCAAAACGTTAAAAAAAACCCCAAAACATAATAAAATAAACAACTTTATGCACTTGGAGTGTCTGTCTATTTGTTTTTCAGAGCCTTTCACCACCTTACAATTTAATCAGTCCAGATGTTTTTAATGGCATGTTAATGTAAATGTTTATCCAGTGAAAATTATGGGTTACCAAATTTTAATGTGGGCTACCACAGTTTCTTTTTTGATAGCCCATCTGACTAATACACATATTAGCCAGTTCAAAAACATACTAAGCTGACAAATTCTGCATTTACTAGCTGTACTCTGTGGCAATCAACAAAAGGAATAACATACCCTCTCGAAGACACCAAACACTTTTTTCTCAGCAAACATATGTCAATCTCAGGATCTTTCCTGATTTTTTTCAACAAAAAAAGAAATCTGCCAAAAAAGGTAAAAGTCTTGTGTCTGCAACTTACTTTTGAATGTGCTGGCACCAGGGATTTAAGCCAAGGACAAAGATGTGCAAAGAAAGTGCATGCCTGCTGCACCATCAAATGGGATGTAACAATACAGTCATACATATTGGGAATATTTATAATTTTGTGACAAAGCAATTTGTATGTTGTACTGCCACCCACATATCATGATATACACAATACAACCCAGGGTTCCTGCAGACTTAACAAAAACAAATTCCATGACTTTTCCAGGGCCATTTCATTAAACTCAAGGACTGCACTATCTTGCATTGTCAAGTAAATGAACATAAAGAATGACATCTTTAAATCTAAAATAACAAATAAGTTAACAACAAATATTTTTAAAATGTACATTTTAAATTTACCTGGTCTAGCACACTTTGACTTTATGTAGTAATTCATGTTATAATCCAATGTTCAATGTAATTTGTATTCAAAAGAAAATAGGAAACAATTCTATGTAGTCTTTGTATGTGTTCCTATTTACAATATTAACAAAACACGTTACTTTCCAGTTGCTTTCTTTCATTTAGTGAAATACACCAGAAATCATGTGATACTTCCATTAGTGGAACTTACTCTTGTTATATGAATTGAAACCATTTATTGATTGTAATTTTATCATTTTTTTTATTCAGTTCTCTGTGCTCTATGAAATTTGTAGTAAGCAATTTCTTTAACTCCATTGTCAAAAATTCCATGACTTTTCCAAAACTTTGCAAGGTTTTGATAAATTCCATAACTTTTTAAGGCCCTTGAAATTTATTTTTTAAATTCCAAAACTTTTCCAGGATTCCAAGACCTGCAGGAACCCCAACAACCATACAGCTTCACATAATTATGAAATTTTATTAATTCAGTGACATCTGGCCAAAAGTGTAAAACTGATTGTCTGGTCTAGCTTTATTCATATTGTATCAATTTTCTTTAAAATTTAGTACCTTATAAACAACTGTGATAATGAATTAAACTGTGCATTTATTAAAATTTGTAAAGAGCAAGTTATGCTAAGATGGTATTTAACTGTGATGACAAAATCAGGTTGATCATATGCTGTTTACATGAAATTAAGCTCATGATAAGTATCAACATACTTATTGTATACATGTCATGAGGCACATTATATCAACCATTATGGCCAATACAGTCCTTGCTTAATTACATAAGGGCTGAATGTAAATGATTTATGAAATTCCCACCTTCATCAACATGACCTTTATCAGTCCTTGGCTGAAGTTCTTGCTGCTCCTTGTTTGTGACTGGAAAGCGTTGCAATAGACAATGAATCTGGTGGCATGAATTACGGGCCAATTGGAAGGTGCTGGTAGCTGACACACACTGGGATTTTTCCTTTTTGAAAATGCTGATGAACCTGTCTGCCCCCTTTCTGTGAATGATTTGACCAAAAAAATCAAGATGATTACTACACCATATGCTTGTAAGAAAATGATGACTAATGACAAATTCGAACAATGGAGCTTATTTAGGATCAACAATTTAGTTGCCATGTAATAATTTCTTTTCTTACAATTCTATAAAAATTCAGAATTTGAAACAAACTGTATCCATGTCATGGATGCCCCTGCCAATATTATGTGTTAAACGATACACCTATGCAACATATCAATAAGATTCACGATACACAGCCTACAATATGACACATAATTGAAATACATATGAACTTGATGATCTTTCCAGCTTTAGAAGGCCTGTCAGTAGTAGGTGGTGCCCTGTTTGGTTTTGACATACTGCCTGTGTTTGTGTCAAATTACAGACAGATATAGATGTAGCATCTATTTATATGCCATTTTCATCTATGACAAGATAAATAAAATAGTTCCAAACAGACTACCTGTTGTGGTCAATTCATTCATTTAAGACTGCTCCATTTGATCAGACTCAAGACTTGCTCTGACCACCATACCATTTGTTTTGTACTGAATGAATATTTTAAAAACGCCTTACCAATTTCAAGTCCCATATATCATTTTGTATTGAAAGTATTGCTATATTAATAAATCATTTCAACTCTATACAATACACTACAATTCCCCATAACTCTAACAACATTTTGCCAGAAAAAAATTAAAGATGGTTGTTGTGAGTTTAACGCCATTTTTCAGCACCAAAGAGGCTATACATGGCAGCCAGTATAACTGGTAGAGGAAGAACCAGTGAAAACCATAGTAATAACCACTAACACATTTACTGAACCCAAGATTGAATGCACATGGACAGAGGTGAGACAGCACTTTAGATCACTTGGCTATCTGAGGCCTTGAAAACAATAAATATCTAACTCAACCTTGGTCTTTCTGCATGTAAAGCCTCATACCAAATTTGGTTTTAATCCAAGAATCCTTTAAAAGTTATAGAATGGGAAATCAAGAGCAAAGTTCAAAATTTAAACCGGGCCATTCTTCTAAACAATTTTGCAAGACTGAAAATCAAACATAACCTAGGTCTTCTTAACATAAAGTCTGTACCAAGTATGAATTAAATCCATGAAGAATTTTAAAATTTATTAAATGGAGTCAAATTTGAGGTGTAATGGTCTTGACTGAACAGTGGAAATGACACTGAACTATATTGCAAGAAAAAAGTGAAAATCAATCTTGACCTATATTTTCATGAAATAGGTATAATTATTATGTGCAGAACTCAATCACAACTCATCCAAAACCTTGAAGACCTAAATCCAAAAATGAAGTTTTCAGATGGGTATCAAGGTCATGCAGTTAGATGCAAGACCACCTATTTAATCTGTGTATATATTGCTTATTATAATTAATGTAAATAAAGAATCACACCAATTAGATATCAATCCACAAAGACCTCCAAAACTTATTGAGTGGAAACAAAATTGAATTGCAATGGTCAAAAGCAAAAAGGGGCCATAACCTTGTAAAATTCTGCATCACAATGGTAAAAATCCAAGACTTAAAACTAGGTCATTTTAATATAAAACATAATATCAAATGTTATTATCAACTCATTTTGTTCTTCTAAATTTATTGAATTGACAGAAAATTTGTGACAGTTTGGACCAGGCCACCTGGATATGGGTAAATTATATTTTTCCTCTGTTGATTTTGGAGTGGGGTATATAAAAAAATCTGAACTATCATTTAATTCAGTGAAATAGGATAAAGCCCTGATTCAACACCTGATATTTCAGAGTCAAGTGTCTGATGGTCTTGTATCATTGGAACAGACGAGGCCAATACACTGAGATGACTTCACAGCTGGTTTGGATCTAACATTTCATTTGGATGAAAATGCAAAATAGACTTTCATCTTTAAAAATATTTTCTAAAGAAATAATCAAATCATTATTAACTGAAATGATCAGGTACATATATTTTTGGGACTAAATGAGATGTACAAAACTTGAGTGTTTTTAAATTTATTTGGCAAAACAATTATATAGTTTGTATGGGACACAAATCAAGTAGAAAGTGTAGAAAGCATCTTGATTAACTCAAGAAACTTTCACTCAGGCTGCAATTATGATGATCTGGGTTTCAGCCTAGCAAAAGTTGTTAGAAGACATTATTAACATCCTCAGTTGCCAGGATACTCCATACTTGCACAAAGTAGAGAGTTAAATGCAGACAGGAACTTGAGGCAGTGTTATATACAAAAAAGGCCAGAAAAGCACCTAATTTATTTTATGTATTACTATGTAGTATATATACCTAACAACAAAGTTTGCAAATAAAATGGTACAAAATATCTGACAGCAAAATACATTCAGCAGGAAAACCTAGAACTGCCAAGTTTTATACAAATATCTTTAAATAAAAAAGCTACACCATTTTAATTAAGAATATGAATGGATTCAGGTCCATCATGGAACAAAACAAACCTGACATTATACAAGACAATAAATTCTGAAAATTAATCAATTTTTTGACAAACTAATGTTATTGTATATTTGGTTTTAATAGAGGTATCTGAATAATTAACACCTTTCTAAAGAGGTTTGAAAGAGTTAATTTATTTTAAATAAAAATTTGGAATAAATTTATTCATTTTCAACATCTTACAATTTTTCTTTACCAGTGTTGTTAATTTTATACAATTTCATACAATGAGACAAGCCATAATTAAACTTGTTCTGAATACTCTTAATGATTACAGAGATGAAGAAGTGAAATACTTAAAGTTTATGTGCACTGAAGAGAAAATTACCAAATTATTTAGCACAAAGTAATACATCAAGAATTAAAAAATTATTATTTATTATAATAACATTATTTTTCCTGTCTCAAGACTGAGCATTAATACTGTAAATAATAAAATAAGTACATTGTGAAATGTGGGTCAGAGTGACCTTTTATTTAAAGGTCAAGATATGAAAAATAATGCATACAACTGTCTAATTTAATGACCGTTATATAACCAGAAGAGAAATAACACTAAAACACAAAATTTCAGTCAGTGAAGTGTAAAATATGGATCACTTAGACCTACATTTACAACAAAGATTTAGCACACATTCACACACATATTCATCAAACTTTCATGATTCAAGGTAGGAAAGTATGCACACTAGACATACAATTGTATCAAGACCTTTATTCTTGCAAGGGAGACATCCATGAAAAGAAAAACTTTATTTATCAATAGGATTGTGATTTTATAGGATTAATGGATGAGGAGGTTGAAGAAGCTGAAGCTGTGGGACATTTTAACTCATTTGACCATGTTCAGCAAGGATGAAAATCTGTAATCTGTAAGATTGATACTCTCATTAAGATCTTAAGTGCCAAAAGAGAAAATACTGAAAGTGGGATCTACTACTAACAGTAACAAGGAATGTGACATCATTGTGTGATATTCAATCCAGTTTAAACTGGAACACACATCTTGCTTGGAATCATCTGAAAATGATGATGTACTGTAACACTGACTTTGCTGTAAGTATTTCTCTGAGCATATATTATATTGCTTGGGATATATATCACAAGCAATATTGAGCAATGAGGAGTGAAATACAGTGAACAAATGCAATTTAAAGATACCTGTAATCAAATTCTAAATAACTATGCTTGTAGCTCAAAGACTGGTCCCAACGCCAACATGACTGTATGACTTGTACTTTAGTTGCAAGCACAAACACATTAAGCAAAGATCTCATCTACTGCTATACCTCCCCATTCTACATGCAAAGCTAAGCCAAAATAACAGATTAGTCATAGGTTCCAAATAATGATGCAAGAAGCCATCAAAAAGTAATGAATAAAAGGGAATAACAAGTGAATTCTGTGAGCATCTGACCCATCTACCAAGTTAAGCTCACTGAAAGTGCACCCTGATGAAATCTGATTGTGACCTTTATCATCATGTTGCAAAGTTACATGACAGACATGGAAAGCAGCCAAGGTTCATGCCTTTATCTCAGTGGGAATTAGAGTAAAAATGCAGAAATGGGTGACAATTTTATCCATGATGTTGACCCTAGATAGAAAACTTTGATCATGATACAAGAACTCCATCAAATTCTGAAAGAGAAGTGTAATCCTGTACCTCAAACTGCTTTGAAACAAAAGAAACCTTTAAATATTTTATGAATTTTACCCTGTAGTATTGCTAACTATAAAAACAACTGGTGATAATAAATTTCATCAATTAATTACAAACAGCTCTTAAACTAAATAGGATGGGAAAATACATATAAACCTAAAATACTGATTATGTGACTTTAACACTGAATATTTGAATGAAAGTTTCATCCTTTAATCTCAGTGGGTTTGAAAGTTATAAAATGTTAAGGAAGTGGAGGAAAACTTTATAAACTGAATCTGACCTTGACCTTCTGATGATGATGATGTACAAATATACCTAGTTTCATCCCTTAATCGTAATGGATTATAAGTTACATAGCAAAAACAAAAGTGTGACAGATGGAGAAAGTGAGGAAATTCTAATGCTTTGTACCCTATGTTTAGTGAAAAGGTAGGGGGAAAGTATTTATCTCATCAAATAAAACACTGTATGGCTTTGCACAATTTTTCCCAGACTGAATCTCTTCACTACTGATAATGAAATTCTGAAATACCATTCTGGTATAAACTTGAGCCTGCACATTACACACAATTAAAGCTTTACTAATAAACTTTTGATGTATTCATACCCTCTACTCCTTGACTTTAGTCCCAGATCTTCACAAAGTCTATGGATGTATGCCCTTTCTGTAGCTGTAAGTGAGGAAGGGAACTCCAGTTCTGAAAAATAAAGCCACTAGATTAAAAACTAAAATCCACAAGTTCTACATTATTCTCACCAAGATGCATCCCCTCACCAAATTTCTTGATCCCATGTATTACAGTACTTACTTTATAACGGATGCAAAATAATCTGTGGCCATGACCTAAAACAAAAGTTTTACCTAAGATAGTAAAATACCAAATGTAGGTCACAGTCAACTTCTTTACATGGAATTAGACGCTACTAATGGAGATATATTCAATCACTTAGTTTGATGACTCTAGCATGAAATAAACTTGAGAAATAAACTTAAAACATAAAACTGAAACAAATTCAGTGAAGCATAAAATATGGGTCAGTGATCTAATTTAATAAGGGCATAGTAAAACTCAAAAAATATGCATGTCCTCATCAGGTTTCATGATCTAAGATATACCATTGTATATACAGAGTGCATCAAAAGAGCAACATCATCAGCACATTATCAGACTGCCCCATATTTAAGTCCTCTATGTTGGTATCTGTAGGATATATTTTACTGGTACGCTAGAGATTGACCAATGGGTCACAATGACCTCAATTTTTGGTCAAGGAAGCATTTTGGAACTAGATTTAATGTGCAGAAACCATTATTATCAGATCAGAATTACAATGGCCACAACCTTTTAACCTCAGAGCCCAGAATCTATAGGTTTCTTTATTATCTTAACTGCAAGTCATGCATAAAGTTTGGTCATGAACTTGTCGCAAAACAATAGTTACTAAAGTATTAGCTGGTTAGGTATTCTATTGAATTTGAAATCTTCATATGAACCACCATTTAGTTGCATTCTTCTGCTGACAATTTTAAAAGTTAATTTTTTTTAATTCCAGTGTGAAACCCTTCTCAAATTATGCAGTTTGAAGAAGCCTTTGCTTCAACACAAACATGAGCTCTGATGTTTTAACTGCTGTTATTTTTGGGTGGTGAGGGTGGAGAGATTCATCAGATGCTATCAATGTCCTACTTCTGATCAAGAGAAACTTCAAATGTTGCTATTCAATCAATGGTCTACAGAAATGTGTCCTAAATATAAGAGACTCCAAGTTATCAATGATAGGTTTAGTAACTTGATCCATGTCAGAAATTCAATGACAGGGAACTTTAATTTTTGTCACCATACAAATGGTCATTGTCTTGAATGCATACAAACAAGGCTTCTGGTCAGGTCCAATCAGACAGTGGGAATGGGGAATGAAGCATTGCAAATGTCAAAAGACAAAGAAACAAAAAAAAATCTTGTTCATGAAGACTAAAGTAGACAACTGCAGACAACAAAGCTGTCTGACTTCATTTTAGATTATTTCTGCTTCATCATTTTTTATTACAGGAGTTAAGTTTTCATTGTATGAGTTCTCATGCATAACTAATTGTAAACTGTGACATACATTCAATTCTGAATGATTAGCACACTTGCAGGGCTTAGCAGCATGAATATATTCTACAAAATTGTTTTCAATAGTGATCATGACCATTATTACCCAAAACCAATAGGCCTCATATAAATTGCAAGCCATTCACAAACTTGATCAGGGCCTTGAGTGGCAGAGTGGTTTAAATTGCTCACCATTACATATTACTGCAATCTCACCTGTGTGGTTTCGAGTCTCGGTTTTCGGTCAATGTGGGTATGTGAGAAAGCTTGCCAGTAGCTTCTCTCTCCACACACACACACACACACACACACACATACACACACACACACATTGGCCACCATGTATAGTCTATCTTGTGCTGAAAAGCATTAAGCCCTACAATACCACCACCCTTGGTCAAAGGTATATGATCTGTAAGTGAAAATATGTAGAAAAGAACTTAGTTTCAGTCAAGATGCTCCCAAAGTTAGTAGGCTTCTTCTTCTTTGTACTCAGTGGTAGGGGGGGGATAAGGACCAAAATCAACAGACACTGTCCTAAACCACATGTGCAATTCATGTACAAAGTTTTGTTCACATTTGTGTTGTATAAATAAAAGTTATTTTGCAAAAACTATTTTTTCTTCTTTCATCCCAGCATCCTTAATCTTTAACTGTTTGATTTCAAAATTTAAAGGCATCTTCCATATCCCAATTATAAGCCATCAGTAACATTTGGTACCGGTCTGTAATGCAGAATTTGAGTTACTATGCAGAAACTATTATTATTCTTTAACTCAATTACATGACCTTTGATCTTTTGACCATGATATCCGTGGACATTTTCTGTACCCCAAGTGAAAGCCATCCACAAAGTTTGGTAATTGAAGATAATGGATATCTCAAGTTATTATGCAGAAACAATTTTTCTTCCTTGAGTTAGCAGCCTTGACATTTGACCTTTTGACCCCAAAAAACCAATAGGGTTTTTATTAAACCAATATGCAAATCATCTAGAAAAATGGTGGTGAACTCAAACTATGTGCTGAAATTACCATTTTTCTTGCAGTCAGTGACCCTGACCAATGTCCTGGTAATTGAGTTTATCCTTACTACAAATGCAAGCCACCCTCAAAGTTTAGGTACCAGAGTTGTTGTGCAGAAATTAAATAACAGAATTCTGGAACTTTAACTAGTTGATAAATTCCTAAACTTTTCCTAAAAGTGTTCAACATATATTTTTAACTTATTTAAAATTTACTATTTAAGAGTGAAATAGAAGCCAAAGCATTCCATCAACTGGAAGTAGCAGGTAAAAATTTTAAAGTAAAATGGGAGCTCACCCATTCTGGGGTAGAGTAGGCAGCAAAAAGTAACCAGCTATTGGCACTTAGAAAAAGTCCTGTGAGCATCTAATATGCCAGAGTTGCAACAGGAAACAATCTGATCAGAGATTTAAACAAACATGTTCAGCTTGGAAACAAACTTTATCCCAAGGTTTCAGAGTTTTCATATTGCCAAGTTCAACCAATAAAACTGCAAAAATTTCATAAGATATGCAGACTTGCGTTTTGAAACCTATGTAATTCTGACCACTAAAATAAAAATTGCATTCAATTTATTGTGATTTGGGCACAACTTAATTTGAAGCCATAAAAGGCAATGCAAGATAACTTTCATAAAAACTTTGGTTATATGTTTGCAAAGATTTCTTCTATAATATCAAAATATGTAGTTATATAGATGACCTGAGGGCAAAAACTTGGCTAGATACTGATGAAAAATGCCTTTCATCAAACATGTCAGAGAAAATGTTTTTGGTTAGCATCCAACATGAAATGTACATGATAAGCATTATCAATATTTTGCAGCATTTTTATATGTTAAAAATTAAGGGTACCAATTATCAAATGTTGCAACAAATAATTTGTGCATGAAACCCATTAGTGAACCCAGTAAGCCAAAACTCAGTGTCGAATCTGGTTGCAATTCTATAAGAAATGTGCACTTTTGAGATTTAGAAAGAAATATTACTGTAGTTCCTTGGTCAAACTATTAGCTGAGGTGCTCCTCTGGTTAAAAATACCTAACATGGCTTAAGACTGCCCACCTGGCTGACACCTCACAGCCAAATGCCTGGGTAGTCGGCCAAGAAAACTTACACTATTATGTTGACAATTAAAACTTTTTACATTTTTAAGAAATGACATCCATAATTCACAGTTGACTAGCTATTTTAATGGCCTTTTTCTAGTATGCTTTCTGTAAAATAATGTCAACTTCGGCTAACCAGTTTCAAAAAGAAAAGGTTTTTTTAATAATGCTAACAGAAAACAAACAATATTGGGGATCATCATTTGAAAAAGTTTGAAATGCCTTCATGCAAGAATGCTTTCTATAAAATTTGGTAGAATTGTTCTCAGCAGTTTTCTGTAATTTAAAGTTTTTCTCATTTTTATAACAGTGGCCATATTTGATGATGAATCATCATCAACTACACAAAACTGTAAGGTCTTTGCTCTTGAATGTTCTTTAAAATTTGGTCACATTTTTAAAGTGTGATCTTTTTTGGAAGTAATTTTATGGTTTTTCTAATATTAATAGCAACAACAGCCATGTCTGCTAAGAGATGAGCAACAAGTCAAAATCTTGCATAGATGAATTTTGTCAAATTTGGTCAAATTCTTTTCAATGGTATTTATAAATAAGTCTTTTGAAGATTTTGCTATTTTTAGCATCAACATACATTTGTACAAACCAGAACTGCCTTCAGACATATTTTGAAAAATACCATTTTGCCCTTTTTGAGAAGTCTTTTGAAGGTTTTTCTATTATTTAGTAAAGATGGTAATAAAGCAGATCAGCACTATTTATATAAACCTTTTAAAGTCTTTATGCCATGACACTTTTCACAAATATGGCCAAATTCTGAGAAGAGGCATTTAAATTTTTAGCAACAATTACCATATTTGAGAGCAGACTGGCATTATTTGTATAAACTTGAAAGGCCTACACGTTGGTAAGCTCTATGCCAAGTTTTGCAATTGATCCAGTGGTTTTTAAAACAAAAGTGCAAAACAGCCAATGCTGCCTTATGACACAACAGATGCAAACCAAATACATTACCACAAGTTCACTTGGTCTTATGGTCAGTTAAGCTAAATATTAAATGAATTCTAACATAATATTTCCCCTAAATTGTATGGCGATTCATGAGCAAATCTGACAATTTTCAAAGCATTATCCACCTTTCTGTTCATCATTCATGCGAAATCGTTCCAGAGCAAGGTGCACTCCAATTTTAACCTCCTCACTGATACAGACTGGCTGGTTAGGTCGTGGCCCACGATCTCTGTTTCGATCACTCCATCCAGAGGAATTGCTCTTGATGCTTTGTAGGCTGCTGGTACTTGCAGGTCTGGGCAAAGGAGAGGGGGCCACTGGATGGGACATCTTTCCTGACAGGGTATAATGAAAACTGAACAATATTATTTTAGAAAATATGTATATGTACAATAATAAAACTAGTGGGTACTACTTCAGCAATTATATTTTGAAGAACCAAACATATCTCCATGGAAAATTTATTGCCTGAAAATGGATTCAAGTTCAAAACTTACTGTAAAGGAGAACAGCAAGACTATATCATATAGCTGGGTACCACAAAAATTTCTGTGGTATTTCTGAATGTACCATGATACATATTACGGTATGCTACAATAATATTAAGACCAATAATTCAATGATTTGGAGCACGGGCCTGACAAGCTTTTTTTTCAACTTTTCTGTCTATAGCTGGAAAAATACCTAACAAAAATAACACTGTATTGTATCCATGATATTATTTGGAAAAAATATTAATTATCTTGATAAAATGGGAAAGATTTCAGTTTTTAAAAAAAATCATAACCCACTCCAACAAAATTAAATGGCCAGTACATACAGTAGATGAATTTGCTATGTGTATGTTAATTGCTATATAAGTTCTAAAAGCTGCAACTAAAGAGGAATGATTGGGGTTACATAATATCTTGTACTGTGAAAAACATCATGATAACATTAGAGAGCCTACTGATAAAAACAGGATTGAGTAGGATGCCACCTGGACAAGATAATTAACAGAAAGAGCAAGAAAAACATAAAACACTCAGATAAATGAGAACATGTTTGGCAAACTTCAGTACTTATGTAAAGTTCAGACAGAAAACAAGAGTGCTTTAATCTTAGTCTTACAAAGGAATACATTTACTTAACACATTCACATACACTGGTAACTAATATATAATATGATTGTTGTTTTGGGTTGTTTTTTAATCCAAAAGTTGGATTTGGCCCAAATAAATTCCATCACATTCTATTTGCCCATCATGTTGGCATGACTCATGTCAAGCATGTGATTAATGGATCATACATACATTTGTAAAATTCATCCTTAATCTGTGACAGATAAAATTGTTTTTTTAAAATTTTTTAACTAATTTCTAACGAGTCATGAAAATATGCTATTACTGTATTATGATTAAACTTGTAACAAGATTCCTAGGAAATTTCCATACATTTCATACTGACAGGAACTACTGATAAACCAGTACTGTGGAAAAGTATACCATACACCTCTACTATATCAACACCATGGTAAGATATAAACATGTTATTGCCAAAATATTACATTTAAAGAGATTCCTTTATAATATACAGCACCACATTATTCTTGTCATACAATTCATCAATAAAAGTAATAGGTCCTTCCTAATTGCACATGAGCAAAACCCCTCAATAAACAGATCTAATACAAATTGACTCTTTATGAAATGTGGTGCATGTCTCAGGACAAAGAAGTATTTTCAACAAAAGGAGCAACAAAGTGAAGTCATACTATTATATCCTGTCCTGCAGCAACAATTTAAATATTTTTTAAGATTATTTACAATCTGCAATCTATCTCTACAAGACCATTCTGGTGATGAATTTTCTGACCCTGAGACTCCAAAGAAACAAATATTGTCAGATGTGAGGAGGAGGAGAGTCAATCACTAAAAATTGTTACAAAATTTAAGAATGAGTGGAAACGTGAACTAACAATTCTGTGATGTACATCTTTGATATCTGAATAATATATAACCTTTATAGCTGCATGGGTATATTTTTGCATATAAATGATCTGAGCAGATGATAACATAAAAAGTTGAAAAGTTGAAAATATAATAAGGTATAAAATAATCCTCTGTCTGTTTCATATACAAAAAAAAATACAGCAACATATAGTTACAAAGAGAAACACTTTTACAAAAATGACATATTTCTTCCAAAATACTATACAGGTATTTCTAAACTATTCAGCAGGAGACAATAAATCTTAAACATCATTTGTTTCCACCAATAACAAGATCTCACATATATGGGCTCATGAATGCCCAAAAGAATTGACTCTCAAGATTTTGGAGTTGAGGGTCAGCTGACTTCAGTTTGGAAACATATTGAGAACCCTGAAAAATCCAAGTTCATGTGTGCAGATGAAAGAGAAAAATAGAGAATTCTTCACTGGTAATATTGGCACCAGACAAGGAATCAAATTAAGCCCTCTTTTGTTCAATCTAGTTATAAATGATCTTGACCTCCAACAAAACTGACATAAAAATGGTATCTTTATTACACATGAAATATCTGACATTACTACACTTGTACAAAGATAATGTTGCAAACTGTGCTGGTACAGTTGGTTCTTAACAAAGGCATATTAATATTCTGGAGATATTTTGTGGAATAAGTGTTAATTTATATAGAATTAAAATTATTGTATTCAGAAATGGTACATTTTGAGGAGTAACAAGAAGTGGTATTATAAGAGCCAGCAAATCCAAACTGTATTTGGGTATAAACATAATGGGATTATATTTCACCCCATAACTTATATGGGCAAAACCAAAGCAAGAGCTTGCAACTCAAGCAAACAAGTCTCTACATACAGTGACTATTAGTCAAATTATGTTTTGCAAAGTTTCCATGACAGAAGCTTTCAAACTATTTTGATGCTATAGTTACACCTATATTAACCTACACATGTACTCCTGAAACAGGGGAAAAAGAATATTCAAATACAATTGAAAAGGTAAATGATAGTCTGCACAAGACTTCAGAACCTTTAGAGACATAAATACTCCCTTCTACCATAAGAATAATGTGGAAGACTATCTCTTTAACTATGTAAATGTATTAAGTGTTGGATTTTGTTGATTAGAATCTAAGACAATGTTATATTATGCTGAAAGAAATAAAAAATCCAGGTAAACATTACATGGATTTCTAAAATTAAAAACATACTATTCAGACAAGGATTTGGCTACAGTTGGTTCACATAGGATGTAGCAGATGAAATTATTTCTGTTGAATTTCAGACATCTTACAGACAATTTAATTCAGGATTGGAATTCAACCATAAATAAATCACACAAGACACATCACTTTATATAAATTATATGATAATTTTCTGTTCCTTTTTAAACAACTGTAAATTAAAATATCCATCTGAAAAAAATGCATTAGGCATACTCCATTTTTCAGCTCTTAATTTAGCTACGAAGGAAGGACAGTATAATGGCATCCCCCTAAATCAATGAATATGTGGGTTATGTGATAAAAGCCAAATATCACTTTATTCTATATTGCCCTTTCTTTTGTGGATCTTAAAAACAAATTCATGCCAGAAATTTTCAGCAATAAACACCTATGTGAAGAACTCTTCCATTCACTGATGAAGTGTAAAAACCTTATCATAATATCTCAACTCACACAATACATGTGTTTTCAGCATTCCACAGAAAAGATAAAATGTACATTAACTAATTTTTTTTTCTCTACCTATATGGAAGATCACAACTATGTAGCTATATAATGCTAGTTCTGTTTCATCTTCTACATATATTTCTATATTTTGTCTTTCATTTTCACCTACTGTATGAAATCTGTGTAATTTGGCACTCAATATCACTACAAAATTATTTTGTAACTGTAGTATTTTGGGTATATTGCCTTCATTACCAATAAACTATTGGCACCGTAATTACCTACAAGAAAGCTCCATATATATCCAATTTCAGGGGTCAAGCTAGACTTAAATTTTAGAGAGAAGTAACTTCTCCTTTTGGTCAGAACAGGGAGAAGTGGGAGCTAAACAGGGAGAAGTGGGAGTTAATCAGAAAGAAGTTAGACGGAAACAATAAACATGATATATATATATATATATATATATATATATATATATATATATATATATATACACACACACACACATACAGAGAGAGATACATTATCATATTTTAATGATGGGCTCTATTTCTAGGTATGCTTTTAATAGTTTTAAGCAATGCCTTATTTTCAAGTTGAAAAATATTTGTTATTTGTGAGTATCAATATATTGTGTATGCATATAAAAAATTATATTCATACCCATACTATTCATATTTAGTATATGTGTTTTTGAATTGAAGTAGATGCAGTTTATTTTGGCTGTATGACTTAAAAATCACACAGGAAGCTATACATTGCAATTAATTTTCACTGATAGAAGTAACAAGATTTGAGCCTTGTAAATGTAAGTTGGTAAAATTGCTTAATAAACTACCGCTTAATTATTTTATTTTTGTGTGCAATTGCAGTCAAAAAGATTTCTAGCATTCTTTGAAACAGCCCCTAATACATGTACATAGGAAAAAATGCACAGGTGACTTCAAACCACACTGTTCGTCCTGAATTCATTGTTCCAGATAAAACATTAATGTAACTATTCATAAACAACACACTGAAGCACTAAAGTTGATATATAACTAAACTGGACCCTAACTTTTTTTTTACTTCCAACCAAAGATCCAAGAATGTCTTGCACAGAGTGAGTGCATCTATTTTTAGACCAGGGGTTGGGAATTCTCGAACTACACACTTTCTTGCTTCGTTACAAAAACCCATTAAAAGTTCTACATATGTATGGTTTGTCTACCTACTGGTAATAATGACATGGATTGGTTAAATATTATTTGATTCATTACTATATATATTGTTCATATTTTCACAGTTTAATGAAGTAGTATATCAAATAGGTAGCGATGTCCGCAAGTAAAATTTCATTTACGGTTTCAAACTGATTTTATACAGAAAATACGCAAATATGGCTGTTAAAATCTCCATCTATTAAAAATAGGATATTAATTAGAAAATTTGCATATTGATGTTTAAATTTCGAAACAGAATTTGGCATCTTTTCATCATAGCACAGGAGGCCCAAATCAAGCAGCGATATCTTACTCCAGAAAAGGGTTAATTATCAGTTAGCTATTAAAAATTGCATGTGAATGTGCAAGAATTTCTTTGTCGCCATAAGCTGATTAGTATCAACACCACGTAAATACATTTGGCACTGTGTTACAGCAGTGCCAGAGCTTACTGGCTACAGCGAGGGGGCATCTCAAAGTTGTAATCTACAGTCATTTCGTCCGAAAAATCAGAGGGCGAAGTCATTTTCGCTTTCATAACAGAAGAAGGCAAAGTTTACGCTTCTCAGGAGACTTTTTCGCCCACTTTGCCTGGTAGCATGACCCCTGCAATTTATGCATAAAGTTTTATTTAGGCTATATTTGTGAGATGTGCATGTATACACATATATAACATGAAAGCTACATATAACTTAGCAGTTAATATCTTCATTTAAAAGTAGTATTAATTATTAAAATGTTCTTGTCACAAAAACAGAGTTAATTCAAATAACATAAATAGTTCTTATTCTTAGGCATGAAATGTGAGTGGGATATTGTTGACATGCACATTACAAAACCAATAAAAATTTTTATTTCAATCTTGTTACGTCATTTCGTGTTTAAAATGATTTTCTTTCCATTTTCTGACTGTAAAAGAATATTCTCCCTATGATCTTGTTTTTAAGTGTCTTCCCAACATAAAATCCTTCAGTAAGTGAACTCTTCTCAAGTGTCAAGTCAACTTTTACTTTTTCTTCTAAAGTATTTCTTTGTTTAGGTGACCTGTTAAAGTTTTGTAATAATTTATTCCTATGCTGCTAATTGTACAGTACTGCAATTTAATTTTGCAGATGAAACTGTTGTACACGAAAAACTTTCTTATAGAAGAAGTGATACAGGTACTATCACATGATGTTTTTTGACTTTGTCTGGTACCTTGTTTTGTTCAAAGTTGATTGTTTTTGTGTGTACTGTTAATCTGCAAAAATGTATTTTTAGCATATCTGACCCTGTTATGTCAATCATAATCATAATTTTTTTTAAAAAATCAACTTTGTGAAGCCCAAAGCTCTATAAAAAAAACTGACTCCATTGCTATGATCTTGACAATTATGTTCAGTTGTAATCATCAGCTAAAAACAATCCACTGTGTGAAGTCCAAAGCTCTATCAAAACATTGCTGACCCCATTTCCTGCAAACATTGGAGTTAATAATATAATAGTAACCATAGTAGTGGTACATGTACTTCAGTCATCACTTCTTTTAGTTTAGGTTGAATGCAGATAAAACAGTCACTGTGTTGCTTGATTAAGATTCTGTTCTCCAAAGACCAATACTGGTGTTAATTTCTTGGTATACTATAGGGACTGCCAATCCATTTTATAGTAGACTGTCAAATGCAATAGCATACTTATGCAAAGTTTTGGACACTTTCACCAATCTCAAAAAACTAACAAGATAGGCCATAATTGAAATTCTCTGTGTATAAAGTATAAATATTAATATTTATGCATGGCAAGTGAAAATTTGTTTTCAATATTTGGCATAATCAGTTTTATGTTATCATCCTAAATATAACGTACATAATCGTCCAAAGAGAGAGAGAGAGAGAGAGAGAGAGAGAGAGAGAGAGAGAGAGAGAGAGAGAGAGAGAGAGAGAGAGAAAAAATTATTCAACTTGGCACTGCATTTTTGATATATTTAAAATATGTTTTAAAATATGTGTTTTAAATATGCTGTATTTAGTTATTTAAATAATCAAAGATATGAATGTATGTTTTGATTATGCCTGTATTAAAATGTTTATAATACAGCACCCCATGTAATATGGCATATATATTTTTTCCAGAATAGAATAGTAAAATTTAAAATCTAAAGAATGATTGAAGGAGGTGTCTCAGTGAGCCGAAAGATTAGCTCAGATTTATTAAAGAACAAAGGACTAACATTATTCCGAATTGTACATTCCTGAGTTTTATTACATTACATACATCTAGAAAACATAATTAAAAATCATTGTCTACTAATGCAGTTAATTGGCCTTGCCAGACAGTTGGACTGTATATGCTGCTGCAACATTTAAGTAATTTTGAGGAGGCGATAACACCGTTCTGGTACTCTTCCCACATGGAGAATATTCTTTCCTGCATTTTTTTAATGTTTTTTTCCTAGTATCTTCTCAGCTTTTTTCTGCTTGAACTTCAACTTACGAGATATCTGTGGATTTTAACATTTGATAACATTTTAATTATGCTTCTTATATATTATATTTGTACTTTAGGTATGAAACGACTATAGCATTGAGTACGAAATTACCAGCACCTTGGGTACAAAACAACCATTGCTTTCGGTACGAAACAAATCATTTGGAAACTAAACGACTTGGGTACAAAATGACCAGTTTCTGTCAATTTTGGGGATCAGCTACAGTTTTCATGTCTTTTCATGGATATGTCATCCTTTTCTGTTCTGAAATGTATACATATATATAATACAGATACACCCACTATCCAGCGAGTGCACATTTTTGAAAGTTGAAAGATGATAACACTAGATCAACATAATTACAAACCCGTGTCTATATGTTCTGAATTGTGCATTATAGTCCGAGTCTATTTAACCCATTTGAATGCACCCAACTACCAATTTCAATAATGGAAACCTTTAATTTGATAAAAGTGCAAAGAACTCCGTCAATTGATTCACTGATTTATTTTTTCCAACCTGACTGTGAGTAGAATGGCCATAACGCCATCGTCTGCACGTTTCATGCTTAATTAAAGTTTTCAATATTATATACGGACATACTTGAGATCCATTTCCAGTTCCTGGACAAGTTCCATTTTCTAGAAAAAAGGTTATATGCGTGACTAAAGATATACACACATGTCATCTAATTCTAATATTTGCAGTGTCGAATCAAGAAAAGGAAAAGAATGACAACAAAAAAATTTGCCTTTCACATGAATTTAACAAGTAGTTTCATTAATATGTGCATGTGTGCAAAGGAATATAAATCCAAACTCAACATTATGGCAATTTACGGAATTATCCAGCAGTTACCGAATAGGATGAATTACATCATTATGTTGACTGATGGAAATAAACTGCCATCTAGTGTATGGAATATGGCACCATGTTAGAGTCTGAATCTGTTAACCCGTTTGTTAGTAACCCACTACCAATTTCAATAACGGAAACCTTAAATTTGATAAAAAGTGCAAAGAATTTAGTCAATTCATTCACTGATTTATATTTTCTAACCAGCCTGTGATTAGAATGGCCATAACACCGTCATGCTTAACAAAAGTTTTCAATATTATAGACTGACATGCCTGAGACCCATTTCCAGTTCCTGGACAAGTCCATTTTCAGCAAAAAGGGTTAAATGCACAACTAAAGATGTATATATATATATATATATATATATATATATATATATATATATATATATATATGTCATCTGCTTCCGATATCTACAGTGTTGAATCAAGCAAAGGAAAAGAATGACAACAAAAAAATTTGCCTTCCACATGGATTTAACAAGCAGTTTCATTAATATGTTCATGTGTGCAAAGGAATATAATTCTAAACTCAATGTTATGTTAATTTACAGAATTATCTGGCAGTTAGCAAATAGGATGAATTACATCATTATGTTGTCAGATGGAAATAAATTGCCCTATAGTGTACGGAATATAGCGCAGTGTTAATATGGAAAGTCCGTTAAGCATGAAAGGTGCAAGGGGATGCCAGTATTAGTGACATTCTGGTCACATTTAGGTTAGAAATTATTAATCAGTGATTCAATTGACTTAGTTCTGTGCACTTTTATCACATTAAACGTTTTAGTTATTGAAATCGGTGGGGGATACAAACAAACGAGGATTAAGCATGAATGGTGCAAGGAGATGGCACTATTAGTGCCATTCTGGTCAGTCAGGTTAGACATTATAAATCAATGATTCAACTGATTTAGTTCTGTGCACTTTTTATCACATTAAAAGTTTTAGTTATTAAAATCGGTAGAGGGGTACAAACGGGGATGAAGCGTCGGACTATACCAACAACAGTAAAATCTACTTTCTATTTCAAACAACAACTGTTGTTCCTGCAAAGTAAACATGACAAATATTGATTTAGGAATCCGTGAAATGAAACAGAAATGCTATCCGTATACTTACTAATATTTCTCACACCAATATCATTAATTATATTAGCATGAAAAAAAATATGTAAGCGAACAGATATCTCTTCATACACGGATAAACAGTTTCATCAGCGCCGCCATTTGCTTAGTAGAGCCCGGATGTACGAGTAACTAATATACCTCCATTGGATGGAGCACAGGCTGCCGAAGAGGAAGGACATGTTTTTAAGAGCTCCTACTATATACAGAAATTAAAGAAGATATAGATGAGGAAAAATTGCAATCAACAGAGAAATATAAAGAAGAAAACAACAGAAGTGGACCAATTGCAATTCATCAGGATTACAGAAAAGGAAATTATAATGAAGATATAATTTTGAAGAAAACATTGCAATCAACAGAGAACTATAACGAAGAATGCAACAGAAGTGAATAAATTGCAATGCACCTAGACTACAGAATTGCAGAAAAGGAAATTATAACGAAGATATAATTTGAAGTAAACATCAGGATTACAGAAAAGAAAATTATAACGAAGATATAATTTTGAAGAAAACATTGCAATGAACAGAGAACTACAACGAAGACCACAACAGAAGTGGATAAATTGCAATGCACCTAGACTTCTCCACACGACACTATAACGAAGATATCTACGAAAGGATAAATTGCAATCAACAGAGAATTATAATGAAGAAAAACAACAGAAGTGGATCAATTGCAATCCAGATTTTAACAAGAAATGAAACAGCTCCAATGAGCTTCTGGATTGTTTACTTTATTATACTTTAACAGATTAATGATTCTTTGGATCGACTGACAGGTACATATATTTTATATAAAACTTTTCTAATAAATACACTTAACTATTTTATCCTCGCGTTATATCATAATGTCTAAAATCTATAACTAAATGTTTAAATATGAGTACAGTATTCTTATTATATTTACTTCAATATATAATTTAAACTTTGACCATTATTATCCAATAATCTGTTAATAACTCTACTTAGTTGTCAATGCCAGATGTCCAATTCTTCACTCCCGTTACTTAGCAACCCCTCCAACTGGAGCTTAAATTACGCAACTTACACACTTGTTTACCTCTAACTCTTCCCAACAGTCATAACATATTAGCCGCAAATTGGCTTGAGTCCAAGTCCACTATATAATTACACCTTTCTTTAACTAAAAAAAAAAATTCTACATACATAGATCCCTACTTTAATTTAATTTTTACCATACTAATTACACTTATCATAATTTCATTTTAATACTTAGAAATTTTACTTTCCTATTAAACGGATATCTACGGTTACTTAATATCATTTATAATTTAGCTGACATAGATCACAGACTGACAATTTTCAAACTCTTACCAACAAGGGAAATAGGAAGCACTACCTATTTTCCAAAAAAAAAACCCCTTCCCCCCGGACAATGTCAAACACACTCGATGAGTGTGTTGAACCCTTATATGTTGTATAGCCTGTCTATGTTTTAATTGTTGCCATTCAAACAGGTGCTAGGAACACATATTAGCAAATACCTGGGTAGGATCCGAAAGTCTGTAAGCTCGTACAGATCAACGATTTCTTACCATGGCATGTTTTGTTCCTTGTTTACTGTTGTGATGTACTGTCTACAATATGTACTTATATTTATAAAAGGGCTCAATTTTTGACCCATTTGAGCCCTCTTTCGGTTTACAACTTTCATTGGCCCTTAAACCTGATTGGTATTTATTAATTCACTCTACCTCCCACAACCTTGACAACAAAACAATTAAGGGACACATTGACGCATCAATTTGACGAACGTTTAGGCACTTTTGCGCTTAGTATACAAAAATTCAACTCATAACAATAAATAGGTGTATTCACAACCCAGGTTATTTGACCCGTATGAGATATACTGTTGTTTGGCTACCCCCCTTTTAATTAATAAGGTACACTAACCATCAACGACTTGGTGTTTGCTGCTTGTGTGTTTGGGCGGCCTTGGGGCGTGCTTGGATCACAGGAAACAGATACCTCGGAGCCATTTCAACCCCAAACCCCTACTAACCCCCTACAGCGGCTCTGGGGTTCTAATCTACTATCTACCGTATCAACAACATCTGTTCCAGACTATAAAGAAGATCACAACAAGGAAAATTGCAATCAACTGAGATAAATAACGAAGTATACAACAGAAGTGGATAAATTGCAATTAAGCATTTGACCCTTTATATGACTGGCGCCAGCTAACTATAACGAAGATATCAACTGCGACAACATTGCAATCAACTGAGAACTATAATGAAGATTTCAACAGAAGTGGAAAAATTGCAATCTACACCATACAACATACAACCTTGAACATAGCTGACTATAAAGAAGACACCGGACTTAAATAAATCAATTGCAATCAACAGAGATAAATAACGAAGACTACAACAGAAGTGGATAAATTGCCATTGAATCGAGCCAGTAGGAGGGCATGGATTTGTAGGTGGCCCTCTTGGGGCCCTTGGCCGGCTGCTGGGTTGGGTGGCTTTCTTTCCTGTCGTGGTGTGGTAAGTCAGGGTCTTAAGGTCAAGTTCGAAGCGAAAAGATCCAGCTCGGGATCAAGTCCCCTTACGCGGGTCCGGGCTGATGGCCAACCGCGTAGGTGGGTATTGGAGGCCCACCCTTCGGGTGGGTCCTCTGGTCTCTTACGAAAGTGGGAGACTCCAAAAGTCGTCAAGCAAACGTCCATACACATACGACTATAATTGCTATCAACAACAAGGAGTTGTTTACTTGTGATCTTACAGTAGTTCTAAATAAAAACAAACAACTTTCATGATATATGAAAGTTATTTTTTATTTCGTTTTTAAATACTAGAAAGAAAAGCTATTTAGACGTAGATTAGTAAAAAAAAATATGCCTTCTGAAATAAAATAGTTTTTACTCAAAAAAGTCTTTGGCATAGTGTTTCACACATGCCATTTTATGACGGTGTTGTACCTTACTGTTTTGTTTCCATGCCATGCCATGCCATGCCATTTTTTTAACCCCACCCCCTCTTTTCACGCCTCTTTTTGATTGGTTAATAATTTTTTATGTCTTAATATCACAAATGGTGTCTGTGTATTAATGATGCAAATGCATGTCATTGACACTAAATTATGTACAAAGTAGTTCTATGTCAGTTTAAATGTGACAAATGTGCAAGAAATATGTACTTCAAAACGTTGCAAATAGGTAATTATGCATTTTTAGCCATTTTTTAAAAATATTTTACAATATGAATAGGCACGGGCGCCAGAGGTCATGTAGCGCGAAAAAAAAATCCTTTGGGCCTTCGTCGTTGATCAGTGCGTCATGTACCCTTTGTACATCACTTTTCAAAGCCCTTGTGATTCGCTTCTATGGTCATTGATGCTATAATCAATTCTAGCATCTCGTTTGTTAAAATATCTTCCAACACACACGAAAGTCTCCGTTTGTTGCTTGTTTTCCTGTTATATGGATAGGGTGGCAGCTTTAGCCTTTTTTGTCCCTTAACGATTTGTGGTAATTTTAGTAATAAGACAGGAAAAATTCCTTAACCAAATGCTGATTCTGGACCAGAGACCATCCATCTCAGAGACTCCATCCCCGAGGATTTCTCGGAGAAAGAATAAACATTTTTTGCTGGCAACTTCATATTGAACAATGGAATATTATATAAAATGTATAATAATTCAATAAGACATGTTGGATTTGATCTAACAAACAGATTTTGTAAGATATTTGAGTCAATAAAATCAGTCTCATGCTATACTGGCATAAAACCTAAAATAATAAGCAAATGTATTAAAGAAGTTGGGTTACGATATATCACCAAAATACTGGTCGGTGTGGTTATTCTCAATTGAAAATGACGAATGAATGAGAGGTTGCTCAGATGATTTGATAACATTTATTGACAATATGGTTGATATTTTATTTGATAATGATATTTCTAAGCTAAATGAGAAAAAAATAAACAGCAGCGATGACCATCGGTCTATCATTCCACTGAATCCCTTCTGCCGATAAAGTTCATAAAGTCCTAAGTCCCTTTCATAGACATACCCCCAGGCGAATTTCTAAATATCCGAAACCGAAGCATTAGAAATTCAAAGGGTTGCCATTTCAATAGACATATCAGTGCAGTTTTAATTTTAAGAGAGAGTGTATTTTTTTTTGTTCGGGTTCGCAACCCCAATCAAAGAATTTTTTGGTAATCCAGAACCATACCCACCGACATATGCCAGTGATGGGAATCGAACAACAGACCTTTGGTACTAGAATCTAACATTTCTGTACTGAGCTATGAAATCCGGTTACATATATAAATTCGAAAAATTACTATATACTTACCCCTTACATGATTGTGAATATCATTTTCAGATTCTGAAAAAGTTAATATAAAATTGAATCTGAAATCTTAGATTTATACGGAAGAACTAAATCTAAAATATATTACGTTTTGTTTTTTTTTTTGTTCAGAAAACTGAAAGCTTTAATAGAGCAGCTGTTTATTTTATTCAAAAACGATGAGACTATATATATTATTGGCAGGTCTGAAAAATAAATAGTGTTTTTAACGAGCCCTATACTTCCTGTGAATTCCGTTTCGGAACGGTTTTAAAACAGACAAAAGAAAATTACTTGACAGATGTGTCCAGTACGAAACAAACAGCTATACCTTAGAGACATAAGTACTTCAAATGTCCTGATCTACAGACGATAATTTAAATACGATTTTAAACTAGCTGTAACGGTATTATCTCCTTTTTTTAAAAACAAAATAGATAAATCCTTTCAAGTTTGTGACGATTTGTTCTGATAACATTTGTTTTGATAAAACACATTATTATTGAATGTTCCTTTAAAATCATCAAATTTCGTCAACTTTTTCACGTACGCACAAGGAATTCTTTTTACTTTTTTGTTAGTTTATTATCATATAATATCAAAGCGTACATCTTAATTCTTAATCCAACAAACTCGTTCAATGGCACAAACATAAATTCATCCTTAAATTTACCAATAACTTTATTATTTACATGATCATGGAATCCACTACACGCTGGATGATCTGATAAATAAAATAGATCTTTATTATTGTAAATATCTTGATTGACATCCTCACATTTTGTATTATAAACAAACGAGTCCGGATCAGTAAATAACAACTCCGAATCGGGCCACTGCTTTTTGGTAAAATTATAGTGAACATCACACATTAGCCACTTTGAAATATCAAGTACAGCTACACCAATATAAATTTTATTTTGCTCCAGACATAAATCTCTGTCATAATCGCACTTTCATATCTACTGATATCTGTCTCCAATATCCTGACATTTCTGCATTGCGTCAAGCAGCTATATGTAAGGTCGTGTAATAGTTTTAGTAACGTCATCTGCAAAATTATCATCTATAGCTCGTTCTAGATATTACTTTTAATTTCTTCTAACATTTATTTGTCTGACATCAGCGTTATAAAATATCGCATTATTTTTTTTTTGTTATCACGCTTGCCGCTGAAATACAACAAAACATTGTCTTGGCTTTTGTTCAGTCGACGTTGTTCTAACTCGCCATGTGTAGTCGGTGGTATTTGGAACTGCTATTTGATATATTTTATGTTTCTAAAAATTAAGTTTGTTTCTGCGGTTTTTAAGATCTTCATCTAGTTCGAGTTATTTTGAAACTGTAGGTGTTATTCAGGGCATCAAAAGCATAAGTTTATTTATAATAAATTATATATCAACTCCACCAACTCAAAATAAACAATCATTTTGTTCTGATCGATCTAATATAAGTGTATGTTCAACTCCACGAAATACCTTGTTATAGTCGCGACAAAATGCAAATATTGTATTTAGTAGCAAAATCAATGTAATTTGACGTGATGCTGCTGAAAGTGTCTCTCTTCTGGTATGACCTTCACTGTAACGTATATTTTTTTACAATAGAAAATGAGTTATTAACCAAATCTATCATTCAACGCCGTCAGCAAATGCTCCTGGCGGTGTTATACCAAGATTATTACAAGCTGCAGTAAGTGATACTCTTGTAACTGCATCACCAGCTTCTTCACCTGATTCGACTATATTTAACGCAGTAGCAGTAGCATTATCAGTAACAAAATCTCTAACAACTAGAAACTTTGCAGCTGCATTAGCACCAATTGCTAAAATAAATGTAGCTCCAGCTGAAAACTCAGATAATGCCTTAAACTAGACAGACCACTTTCAGCATCTTTAAACCACATCATATTAGTTGCAGATGATCTGGAGTATTCATCGAAAAAGATTGTACTTGCAATTTGTAGGTTACTTTAAATATTCCCAACAGTTTGATTGGCCAGCTGATGTCTGGCACTTTTAAATAAACACCAGCCATCATTTATAAGAGCTACTTCTGTGTTAGCTGCAATTACAACAGGTACATCAACTATTGATATAATCTGGCCGCAAACTTCCAATATTGACTTATGTGGCATTAGAAATACATCTTCGTCTCGAGTATTAAATACTTTAACACCAGCTTTTTGTCTATTATCAAATTAATTTATTGCAATTTAATTATTCTACCGCGTAATATGTTATAATTCGGTGCCATTTAAAAATTATCTGAACCTTCTCCATTTTCGTTATTAATTCGCTGATCATGTTATTAAATCAGTTACGTTGTAATCTTCTTGTGGAATTTTAAACGTTAACCAACCTTCAGGATGAAACTTAATTTCATCGTTTACTCCAGTTTTCACGTTATCCATAGAATGCCTTGCTGTGCATGAAATTAGTCCAATGTCATTGTTTTTCAATATCAAATTGTATTGGCGGAATATAGTTTACTGAAAAATTTGCGCTCTCTTTAGCGTTAGCTATTCCATCCCACTAGAGTCTAGTAATAATGTTGTTGACAAGTTTTTATATAAAAAATTGTTAGTATTAAATCGTTCTGATTTATATTAAATCATTATGCAAAATTAGCATTTACAAAATTGACATTTATAAAATTAAGTTGTGTAATGTTTCGTATTCGTCAGATGTTAATTAATTTTTCGATCTTAAATGACCAAGTATGTCAATAATTTCATTGTCAATATAAGCGCCAATAATCCCAGCTTACTTTAACGATACCAAGAGCATTAATCTGATAATCATTTCAGCAGTTGATGCATATATTTTTACACCTGTTCCATTTTTTACTCGTAGATTTTATAGCTCTCTCTAAGCGACGTTTATCAAAATGATTAAACAACCTTTAAAAATCCCATCGTTCTTACTGAGGTTTTCCAGTTTTAAATTTTTCTGCGGCATTTTTAAAAACACCAGCAAGAACACAGTTTCTATCTTTTTTCAGAAAGCTCTTTAATAGATTCTATTACAGCTGTATCAATTGTAGGGTAAGCTTTTGCATCTTTTGTGAAATAATCTAATTTTTGTTGCGATCTTTATATTTATCTTCGCTCCATTTATCAATCTTATCAACATCGAAATATCATAATATTTCACAAAATCTAAATTTTATGTTGCTATTTCTTTCTTGTTTTAAAACTTTTCTCTTCCTTTCCCGATGCATTTCAAATTCTTTATCTGATCTTTTTAGACCTTGTTCTTTTAATGTCCTTAGTTCTTTATCTTCAGCTCACAATTATTTCTGGATTTAAACCGCCTTCAGGTACTCCTAATTGCAATCTTTTTACATCTAAATATTTTGCCTCAGTAAAAACACAATTAAGGTTATTCTTATTATGTTGTATGTTATTTTTATATTAATAATAACTGGCCTATAAAGATCAGCAATAATTCAATGTCGATGCAATCTCATAATTTCTTTGTAGTTTTCATTTTCTATTACTACATCGCTGATATGTTTTTCACTTTCAGCTATTTCTTGTAATTTCCTAATCTTTTCCTCAGCGTTAAAATCAACCTTTTTAATATGATATAATCTAATATTTTTAAATCTATATTTTTCCTTAAAAGATCATACTCATGATCATTTATTTTACCGCATATATTTTTTTCGATTATCATAGAATTCTTTTCGTCGTTTGGTATCTAATCTATGTTTTTTTTTCTAAGAGCTTATCTTATAGCTTCTTCTTCTTCATTCATTTCCTCCAACACTGATTTCCTGCCTTTAGATTCTTCAAATTTGCTAGTTTTACATTTCAATTTCCTTTCAGTTGGATCAACTGATGTTACGTTTACTAATCGTCGTTCAAATTCAAGTGGATGATTGATCATTCAATCTATTTCAATTTGTCTAGCAACAGGATCAGCAATATTTGCTACAAGGGCTTCAACTCCAACCAAACCTTTTTACTGTATTCGCTTAATTTCTTCTTCAGATAGTGGTTTAGGTTCAGGCTGTTTCCCCTGTAGAGCCTCTGTAACTGATTTAAGAGCTGTAGCTGCTGCTTCTGCTGCAGTCAATTGTCCACGTCGGGCTTGTTGATTCATCTGCCTAAAATTAGCTTTAGATTGAACAAGTTTTTTTTTTTTTTTTTTTTTTTTTTTAAATAGATTTTCTATATGTTATCTGTACCTTGCTTGTCTTTCTATAGTTACATATTATGTTTTATAAAATTGGGAAAAATTATAAATAATTTTCTACCGAAAACAAAACTTACTGCTGATAATTTTCAATACAACAACGAAACATTTTAGTTGGATTATGTGTTAGTTTATCTAATATGAAAAAGTTATATTTATCCGCTGTCGCCTTATGATATAATTCAATACATTTATCATTTGTTACATCGCTACGTTACTCGTTTGCAATATTTCTAACGTCGATTTTGTCCATTCCTGGAAATGATATAAAACAACCAGTGTTTGGCCGAATAAATATGCCAAGATTATAAAAACATTAGACTAAATAAACAAAATTACATTTTTTATTACGCGATAGTGAAAATATTATCTTATTTTGTTAATCTCTACATTGTTTAGCGGAATATCGTCAACAAAAAAAAAACAACTAATTTTTGCTAGGATGAATCAAATTGATTAACTGGAACAAGATCTTCTGGTTGTCGGATTATAAAAATTCTTCACCAGCCTCATGATCAACATGAAGTATATTCTTATATTCGTTAAGTACCTCATATTAATTGTATAAATGTAAATTCGATCGTAATTAAAATTATCTCCCAGTAGTAAATTCATAAGCAAATTTGTTTTTCATGATCCAGCTCGTCCAACAATAAGATAATGACAACCTGGAAGTTCATTGTGATGTTTACGTTTTGCCCACCGCTTTTCCATATACCGAGTGGCGCGAAACGTCCATTGAAGTGGGGCGAAATGTCCATTGAAGTGGAGCGAAATGTCCTGGGCCGAAACGGTGGCGCTCTACAGTTTCGTATTTAGCATAGGGTTAAAATTTTAAAGAAAAAGAGTTTCCCCGGGTTTCCTCACTAGTTATACTGGTTATTTAAAAGAGACTTTGTATATCTTAGGTGTTGTTCAAAGAACCTTTAATTCCCTTTATTTTGATATATGATTGATGGGTGTAATATGGGTTAGAGAATATACAGCTTGGCCTTACTCCAGATGTGCATCTTTCAAAAACGTGCTAGCTCTACTTGCTCATTTTCACTTCTCGAACTTCAGAGGTAAATTGTAAAAAAAGAGCCGATAACTTTTTTTACATTTTATGTATTTGGTAATTCAGTCATTGCACTTTTAGAAGCTGGTATTATCTAGTTTGGCAAAATTCATTTTCCATATTTTAATAGCTGCCAAGAATAGTGTACTTTAGACAAATTGAGGTTGATTTTTGGAGCACAAGGGAGCAGTCATTTTAGTTAGCAGTGTCCCAAGATCATTTAAAATTTCCAAAAGTACAATATCCAAAGAAATTTCATCCACATTACATGAAAGTAGTATATAGGTATGCCAACATTCTTTGCACTGTGCATGTTTAAAATGCAAACAACTTCACCTTACATACATCACTCTCTCAAAAGTACATAATAACTGGTGAGCGCCACTAAACGTCCATAATCCGGGTAAAACACAATGACAGGTAGAAAACTCTCACAATACAAATCACATGATGAGTTAGGCTCAAAAAGGGTCGAGCGGAAGAGGCGCATTTGAGAAATTTGAGTGATTGACTATTTATTTGTTTATTAAATTGTTGTTATTGAATTTCACCCTTTGCATCTTTTATCATTTAAACGTCGGCATTGTTGACTATGGGCTCAGAGCTGTACACCAACATACATTATCTTAACTTCCAAACCACAATCTGACTTAGGTGGGTCTTCTGCCATAATGTAAATAAATATTTAAAGCACGCCACCCCAATTCCCTACAACCAAAACCATACAGAGGGGGAAACCCATTTACAGACAGTAACCTATGCTATTACCAGAATCGCTAATTTTAACGATCAATCAGATAAAGTCTTATTTCGTCGCTTTTGGAGACTGTGCAGCGATGATAAAGAGCATGAACGATTTTATTCGCTTTCAGCTGCACTTCCACTGGCTAATTCAAAGGTTACCAGAACATGGCCATTAAGCGGTCGTCGTCAGATCTTCACGTAGGACAGCGGGGATCTGATTTTAATCATATATTGTCTATCACCCCTGAAAATGGTAGGAGTACTCATACAATCATGCAAACATCCATGAAAATATCAAACGTGCTCGAACACATATGCACAAAATACATATATGATATCACACACTTTGGAGTAGGATTGATTGCAGACTATATACAAAGGTATCCATAGCGTTGTAGGTGTTGGTTGGGAAAGACATAGAACGAACGTAGATATATCATCATCACTAGCCAAGGTTCCGATATCTTAACCCTATCTACACCTATTTACGTGCTTTTGATGTGTGAATTTCATTGGATGCCGCGGCAAACCACTACATCCAGTTTCGATGTTAAACTTACAAATTATCCTCTTTTAGATAACTGCCATTTAAGATCAATGTACATCGCTGTTACAAAGTATTGATTAGGTGGCATTACATACCAAAGAACGCAGCATCTCGAAATCCAATAGAGGTCGCTAGGACAAAGCATTGAAATATGTGTTCGATCCGCTAAGGTATATATATGGTTATCGTATCGGAACCTTTGTTAGCAACGACGGATGGAGTACAACCACAAAGATTTTGCTCAAGCGCTCTTCAGTGAGGGCTGGTGTGAAAGTCAGTGAGTTGATGAGTTGGAATAAAATAAAAGTACTTCACTAAACATCGAATTCGATTACTTTGTTTAGATAGGGGGTCAATATTTAAGCACGTTAGAGGATTCTCACCAACAGCAATGTAATGATTAAACTTTGTACCAGAGTAGATTTTAGGGAAGAAAAATCTATACCAGTTTATCTTGTGAAGGAAACGATTAGTATATTAACTAAGTTGTTAAAATATATGATATTTATTTAGTCTTCTTCATCACACAATTTTTCACATTTGGCTACAGAAGCTGCTTTGTATTAGTGGTTAGCGTTGCAGACTCGAGACTGAAACAATGCGGAATGGAGTCCTACCATCTGAACACTGTGGGTCAGACGCTACGTTTTGTTTTTATAGTGTGGACACCTCTCTGACCTTCGGCTATGATAAACTAGCAGTCTTTGAGGCGAAACTCTTTGATATTTTTTGTTTAAATCTGTGTCATCACTTCTTCTAAATATGTGAGTATTTTTATCCAAGTAAACAAGAATTTTGATCTAGAAATTTGGGGGGGGGGAATTTGGGTTTAACTTTTGCTTTAATGGAGACGCGCCTACTTCAATCCCCGAAAGCATGTGCGTAATATTTGCCAAAATATGGGATATCAAAACTCCCCAAACAATCTCAAAGAACATCAAACTCAGATATATATGAAGCGTATCCCTCTGTGTGTGTGTGCGTGTGTGTGTGTGTGTGTGTGTGTGTGTGTGTGTGAGTGAGTGCGGTCATGTGTGTGTGTGTGTGTGTGTTTTGATTTGGATTTTTCACACTACATCATTTGATTAATGTAATTTTGGCTGTGACGCCTGCCCATACCAGCGTCCATTGGTTTGGGAAAATATTCTTGTCGACTGCGTCGATTTACACTACGCGAGACAACAGTATTTTAGCTTAACTGTTTGCTGAAACTACGATAACGCAAAACCTGAGGAGAGATCTTTGAATTTTGAAGGAAATCCTGTTTTTAAAAGAAATTGTAATCACGTTGTAATGATTTTAAACTTGTTACTTTATTTGTTTTTTTTTTCTTGTTTTATATTTCACATATTATTATGCGTATTTACATAGCCACTTTTTAAAACTGAGATGCTGTTCTTTCTGGACTCATCACGATCTGGTCAGTGGAAGGAATGGTGTGGTAGAAATGAGTGAAAAAAGTGTTAGTTTAATCCTCATTCGCAAATGTATAATTATATTTATTAAAATGTTAACAAAATGTACTATCACTGGTCAGTAGAAAAAAAATCTTTTTGCATGATTTACATCAGATTGCTGCACAGATGTTTTGAAATCTTATTTTTAAAACTGAATGTTGTTCATTTCAAACTGCGTGTTAGATATTAAAAGGGACAGGGGGCATGGATATTACATGAATGAATTGACCAATCAAAGTGCATGTTACACCTACAAATTTTAAATTACATATTAAAAGATTATTTAAAAAGCATTTATTGCGAAAATGGGAACAACAAAGATACGTTTTCCCATGTCGCCAAACACACCATGTTAAACCTACTGTAAGCTTAACATTACCTTTCTCGTTAGACGCCATAAAGACCCACACCCCCATATAGCCTCAATATCAAATTTCCATTTGAGGCCATATGGACCCACTTTTAAAAAAATTAAATAAAATATAATTTTCTATAGATTTATAATTAGTTAATATTAATTCCCGTATGAAACCATATCGGCACCACCATACTACTTATGTCAATAAATCTGCTAAAACTGGAAATATGCAGGGAAAAATTAAGTAAAAATACGATGAAATAAAATATCCTGTTTAAAAATGTATCTGTTGATGTTTCAGAAGACTTGAAGAAAAGCATAAAATAAAAAAATCAGTAAAGATTATGCTCAATTGTTTGTATAATTACACCGATTCTAAATAAATCTTACCCAACTTTGTGGTAAACACTGATGTTCAACTAATAATTATGAGTTGAGGTGACTCCGATAAAGCACGGGAGATATCTGAAAAGTATACATAAATACTGATAAAGAACATATCTATTATAAGGGGCTTTATGTCCTTCTGAGTTATGTATGCTCTTAAAACATAATCTTTTTCTAGAAATAATAGTAAGATATATGTTTAATATTTAAAAAACAATAATAAAAAAAAAACAACAGCTATCGCTTTAATTGTATTTACTTCTGCAGCTTGTTCCTGGTTTAATGGGCACGCCACCTTTCTCTCCGGTCTTTAACTTGCGCTCAGCGATATTTGTCCCGCACTTCATCTTTCCGGCTATGAAAGTTTTAAGGTTTCTTCTAGAGAGGCGGTTATGTTTAATTTATAATGTTAAACAGAATAATTTGTTCTAAAAACATAAACTAATGCCCAAAGGGAGAAGGACGCCATCTCAAGTCCAAGGTTGACTTTTGTTATAAAACCAGTTTTGTGCGCATTTTGTGGATAGCGTCCTTTGCGTTGTTAGTGTGACGGGGGGAATAATTATTGTACTGTATATATTTCTATGATATCGCGTGTTCTATGTTATGGCACTATTCGAGGTTTTCGGTATTATACTACATAGAGCCACCTATCACGTTTTTCTCCTATATACACTGGTTGTCAATATATTACTAATTTTGCGTCACAGTCGATTTCGTGATAGTGTTGACATTGCTGGCAAGAACATTATTTTAAAAATGCACCCATAAATTTCAGTTTCCAAATATCGCCGTACCCGTGTACATAAATAGTCTATTTCTTCAATACAATCCAGAGGTTTCGCTAGGATTTTAAAACTTAGGAATCCAGGATTTCCAATTTGGTAGAAACAGTAGTCCCGCCAGCAAAAGTTGCTGTTTCCTTCCAAAAAACTATGCATATTGGAAGAACTATTGGTTGCCACTGAGTTTAACTTCACATTCTTTATAACACTGACATACTCTTGACTGTCCATCGGAGTGAGACTAAATTTTACCAATCCAAAGAAGGCTTTATTCCAAGTACTAAGCTAAGCATCACACACTTTTCTTCCACTTGGCTACTGTTCCATCTAAACTATCAGTTCTAGCAACTTTAACTGTCTTCTAAATCTCATTACAATCTTCATCAGTTTGCTGTTTAACTCCAAAATACTATCCAAATTTGTGAATGTCATTTTGTCTAAGTTTCAACATGTCATGTTTCCGAGGTTACTTCCACTGCTTATTCCACTACACTCGGAAATGAACACGATTATGAAAGCTAAAGTTGTTTATTTGATGTATTTATTTGATGGGTCTTTCTGCCTCTGAATTCAATCACTGTAAATGTTAGTATATCCATCCACCAGTAAAAACCTTTGAACTTGCCACCAAGCTATTGCATCATGTTCTTTTAATGTACTCTTATGATGGCAACATGTACATAAGGGGGTTTTCCAGCCTCTGAATTATGTCATTGTAAATATCAGCACATTTCACCACCTTACTACCAGTCCAAGTCTTGAAACTTGCTGCCAGTTGTTGTGTCAAGTTCTTTTAATGTACTCTTAAAATAACATGTTCATCAAGGGGTCTTTCAGCCACTTAATTCTGTCATTGTAAATATCAGCACAGCTAACTGATCAATACATTTTTTTCCAAAGTAGGTGGCTGAAGCAGGACTGGCAAGTCTAAATTTTGTTGCGCACCTGTTACATGTGTATGGAGGACTCCTGCCTAAGTAGTTTTCTGCGTCCCAGATAAAAAATTAGTGTCCAAATACATGTATGTGATTAAGAGTTTCCGAGACCTTTAAAAGCAATATTACTGTAACAGATCTTTTAACCAGTTTCTGATCTAATAATGTCCAGTAATGTTACACAAGAATCAGGTCATATAATTACAGTAAATCTCAGTATATATTTTTTTTTTCTGACATTATTCCGCTGCCAGTAATGTCAGAAAAAAGCGGAGATCTACTTGTTGGTCTGTTAATTAACTGTATTTGTGAAGAAGCAAGAAATCAGGTCTATGGTAGCATTATATGAGTCAAAATGTGACGTGTGTTAATGTTTTCTGGTGTCTTTTGCAATTGACAGATGTGGACTTTGAAGCTTTGATGTACGGGACTTCTTATATTTCAGTGGACTGGAATTTAGATAGTCAATGGTACATGATAGACATGTACATTCATGCTATTGTTGGTGGGCCCATTCTAACCAACAAACGTCTTCCCCATTACAGATGGTTAAAGATGCATTGCTTCAATCTCTTAAAATAAGTTTCTGTTGCTTGAGGGTGTAGGTTGCAGAATGAGGGCTATTTAAGTAATATCCATTTTTCAAGTTGATTTACACATATTTGAACATCTACATTAAGTTCCCAACATTAAGGACAAGTATATGCCATTGTACAATTTTTTGTAGGGTATTACCATAATATCAGAGACACTCCCTAACCTGGAATCAAGAAGGGGTGTGTTTATCAACCATTTCCCGCAATCATCTGTTTTAAAGTGGAAATTAAATGCATTTTAATAAATAGTAAAGAACAACAAATAGACGTGTATAGTGTCCTAATGGTAAGTGTCTATAATCACTTGTTTGTCAATCACTAACCTTAAGACCCTCATCACATTAGCACTCCAGGCCAAGTTGTAGCTTATACTGCACAAAATTGAATTAAATTGAAGTTTTAGAGACTTAGCATGTTGATGTTAGATTGATACTATATTTAAATATCTGTGTACATTTAGTAGGTGAATGGTTTCATTTGACCAACAATGCGATTCCATACATCAGCATCAGGTAGGGTGAATATACAGAAAAGACCTTGTTTGTAAAAGGTGTTGATCTGGTGCAATTATGAAGTTGAGGACCTTAATTCTGGCCATGGAGACATTTTTAATTTTAAAGAATCAATTTAAAATGTTTCTGAAATGTGTCAACCTATTCTTGAGCATTTGATAGCATTTTGAAACATACGATCATATTTTTGTTGGTTAATAGTTTAGTGGAGCAGTACAATATGCAGATTGTAGATCTGTATCATATTTCATTAAAAGGCAGTCTCACTATAGAACTGTATTTTTGGCTTCATGGATTGGATTATAATGAAGGATTATAATATACTTCACTATAAGACAGTTACACTTTACGTTGGTATAAGTAAAGTACCTGTGGACAGTTATAATGTAGGACTCGTGTATATTCTGATATGTCAAGCAAATGATCATACAAGCATGAAATACGTCTAATGTCTTGAGGAAATAAAAATGCTGCATTTACTTTCATGTTATTTTCTATTATCACAGTACATTTTATTTCAGTATGAATCCTGTTTCTTGTTATGTAATTCATCATTGAAATTTCAGATTCTCCAAACCTAGGAAATCCTGGTGATGAACAGTTTAGTCAGCCCAATACACCTCCAAAGCGACGAAAGAAATCCCAAGGACAGGCAAGTTTTTGATAAGTTTATTTATAAAAAAGTACTCTTGTAGATAAAGAATCTGTGGTCTGTATATAGTTCATCTGACCTGAAGAACATAAAGCTTGAGCTTGAGAAGCAATTTTCTCTCTCAACCAATTAAAAGTGTTATTGCAAAAGTAAAACTGTTTGATTGGCTGAAAAAACTCTAAAATATACAATTAGTTTATGATTTCCTAGTCTGGTCTGACCTGGAAATTAGCAAACTTGTGAGAATGAGATTTTGTTCATTGGTTGGTCAAATCTCAATCTCAGACTCTTGAGAATTTTATGGTTTCCAGGCCTGGGTTTTGCTCATCTGGATATGTCAGCATCCAAATAGCAAATTATGGGAATAGATTGCATTAATTATTCTTTGAAAGAATTAATTCATATTGCTAAAAATCACATGTACAAAGATGTCAAAATAAGATTTTCAAATATTCTCTGGCCAAACTTCATATTTGCAAGTTTTAGCAGAAAATGAATCATGTACATATTGATGTTTTACTCTATGTCCCCTGGGTCACTGTTGGGGATCAGAGGAATGGAAAGGGGATTGTTTTGTGCAGATATATACAGTGTACATTTTTGGTTAAAATTTTTGTGTTTAGCTCAGGTTTCTCGAATCCTCAATATATACTGTTATAGCTTGAATTAAGAAATTTGATGAGGGTGTGTATCATAACAATTTCTTCACTCTCGTCACACAAGGAGCTTGCTATGATCCGTATTTCGTGCTGAACTGAATTTGGTTAAATTAAGCGTTTTAAGTTCATTTCTCAAGATCATTTCCTGCTAAAATGAATTAGATGATTTTTTGCTTTCTTGTTAGTCCTGCTCACATGAAGAATGGTCACTGTAACCCACATTTTACATTTTGACATGCTTAGATCAAGAGTTAGCTCATGACCATGTAAGTTTAGTAAATGCTGTTAATACTTTGCTATCTAGATTCATGATACTTGGTTAGTGGATGCATCTTGATGAGTACTGCATGTGGGTTCGAGAATCAAACTCTGTGTGTATGTGAGACAGTTTGCCAGTGGGCCAGTGGTTCTTACTGTGGTTTTTGCAGGTTGTTGTTGTGGGGCTTAATGCCATTTTTCAGCACATGATAGGCTATTCATGGTGGCCAGTATTAATGGTTGAGGAAGAAACTGGGAAATCCACGGAAAGAACCACCGACCTGCAAGAAGCTACTGGCAAGCGTTCTCACATATCCACATTTGCCGAATCTTAGACTCAAACCCATGCAGTGATCCGTAATGGAGAGCACTTTAGACCAAAAACTTAAGAAAGTTCTAATGGATTCATTTTGAATCTTAAATAAAAACTTTTTGCCTCAATGCTATGTTGTCAGAATACATTCATTTCTTATTTCTTTATTTAAGTATCATATGAATTTCAATAATATTGCACTATCTGCAGTGAAAAGAATGATAACAAATGATAGACATAAAATATTTTACAATAAAATTGCATTCATTCTTGAGTGAAGTAAAACAAAATTGCACAAGTTCTGAGCCTATGTGCAAGTTCTCAGTAATGTATTTTTTTTTTTACTATTTCTTCTGACATTCAATTATAGGATTAAGGATGAGTGATTTAAACTTGAGATTTGCATTATGAAAAGGAGACTATTCTATTCCTTCTCTTAGTTGAAATACATGTATATCTTGCAGTATACATGTAGTTAAAATTGAACAAGTATGTATAGTCAGCTTCATGACAGGATCATTATGTAGTTCATAAATTGTGAATTTTCTTTTGGATTTTGTTTTTTTCTTCACCAAAAAGGCTGTCAACTGAAATTGAATTGTCCAAAACTGGGATTACTTTTCATTTTTAAACAGCAAGATAAATTTACACTGTTTAAGAGCTGTTTAGTGTGCCTATTGTCAAGTTACTGTGTAGGTTTGTTCAGATTTCCTTGAATAGAGTTTAAACATATTGCAGAAAAAGTTGATTGGCCTTCTCTGAATGTACAGAACAGGGCTGAATCAAGTAAAATGTTGGGAGGGGTTTCCTAAATATTAAAAGATCCCTGACTTTTCATTGAAGCAGAATGTGTCTTATTACTAAAATTGTGAAATCTCAATTAGATAACACTGTTAATGACTTGATCATAATTTGAGCAACATCTATTAAGTGCAACTCACCAAGTCATTGTTTCCCGAGTTGAAATTGACATAATTTTCTGATGCTAACATTTTTTAATAATGTTTATAACACTGTTTTGATTTCTTCGGAACATCTGCTAAAGGCAATTTCTTATCATAAAGAGACCTTTTAAGTTTAAAAGGTGGGTGGAGGTTTTTAAATGCTTGAAAACTATTGTCTTTTTATGATTACTAGTAAAGAAAAGGACACTATGCCCATTCCCTACTTAACTTTAAGCAAAATTGTGATGATTGAAAGAATAATAAATACCAGTCAGAAATAGTAATTTAGCCCCATACCATTAAACAGCCAGTCCCCTACAGTACACAGGTATTCAGAATTGAACTAGTTAATAGTTGTGTATGTTCAATCTTGGAACAAGGCCATTACTGCTAAAGGAATAAACACATGGTTGGCATTGAGGCATAAATTCAGTTCCTTCTGTTTTTGTTGTTTGTGTTTTTTAACAGAAGCTGCTATTATCTGGGATTTAATTGTCCATACTTGACAGGATTACTTTTCATATTTAAACAGTTGGGTAAATTTACACTGTTCAGGAATAGCTCAAGAAGGTATGCCTCTCATCAAGTCAGTGGGCAAAGTTTTATAAAAATACCATGTATACAAGACTTCTTAAATTAATTTCTATTGTCCATATATATATGCTCAAAATAAAGTTCACTGATTCTTGAAATGGTCTTTGAAATCAATAGTGACTTCTTGGTTTTTCCATGGGTGTTCATTGATTGGCTGTTAAAATGTCAATCTGTAATGCCAATCAGCCACTCCAGTTGAGGTGCCATTGGCAAGCTGGCTAAGGTGTGGTAGTGATTTGTTGGTATTTTATTGCTCCATCATGGAACGAAAGTGGAGGGGATTAAGTCTCCTACTGTGATGTGTGGGTTTCCAAAAATAAATGTGACTTGTACTGTATACTAGAATATATATAGTAGTATTTTATCAATTTTTTTTTTCTGTATACAAGACTGTTCTAACCTAGTTTAAGAGAAATTGTTCCTTATATGTTTGTTTTCAAACTCAGTTCTGGCTTATTATTCTAGCATTATATTTGCTCAATATATTGCTTTGTCAATAAAATTTAAATATTTTGGGGAAAGATTTCCTGAATAAGCCATGAAAAGAGAGTGAAAATATATTGATTATGCTATACCATTATACTTATGCCATCATACTTGTTTTGGTGCTATTTTTCAGTATAATACCAATGCCAAAGACCTAATTCCTCCTGTGCCTATGGGACCAACCCCAGGGCCATTAGTGGCACAGAATCCTTTTGATGATCAACCCCATGCTCCTTTGCCACATAGACTGACACTTGGTCAGCGGCACATGCAAACCAGAATGCCAGTTCCAGGTTCATTACCCCCTATGTCTGGACCATTAATGGCTGGCAAAGTGTATCCACCGAATGCATCAATGATTTTCAATCCATCCAATCCAAATGCACCACCAATATATCCTTGTGGAGTTTGTCATAAAGAAGTGCACGATAATGACCAAGCCATATTGTGTGAGAGTGGGTGTAATTTTTGGTTCCATCGAGCATGCACCGGTCTAACAGAACCAGCGTTTCTCATGTTGACACAGGAAGTATATGCTGAATGGGTTTGTAATCAGTGCTCATCACATAAAAATATACCACTTGTCAAGATGAAGTCATAGAGACACAGTTTACTGAAGCATCTCCGTAATGAATCCTTTTCTGAAGTATTGATTAAGTTATGAAATGTTGAAATATGTTATACAAATGCATATATAGTCCAGATGTCAGAAATGAGTTTTTGTGAACATGACATGTTTTAAATTTTGAATATTTTGTTTGTTTTTTTTTTTGTGTAAATTGTTTCCAGATAATGCATTTAGACGCAATTCTCATAGTTAAACTTGGCTTATTTCTTGTTCATTCTTTGAGGTCTTGTCCTGAAGACATGTTTATTTGCATTTTATCTGCTTAATGTTTGCATTGCTGGTACAAAAGAATCTTTTGTTTCATTTTAATTTTGTCATTCCATGTTAAAGCAACTTGTTTTTGACATGATATCAAAACAATCTCACATGAAACATCTCTGATATCAGACGATTTGTTGTATTTGAGCTAAGTTTCAATTTGGAATATTGATGGAATTCTTTGCAATTAAAATATAAAATCATTTCTTTGGTAATTGCTGGAGGGATATAATTTGTAATGTTTTGAATTAGATCTGGAATAAACTTTCAACCTTAATACTCAACTTTGCAATACTTCAAAGTCTTTAGTTAGCTTGGTCTGAGAAAATTGTGATGTACACACATAATTAAATAATTGAATAATTGCCTGAGTTACCAGATGTAACAAGTGTGTGTGTGTGTGTGTGTGTGTGTGTGTGTGTGTGTGTGTGTGTGTGAGTGAGTGTGTGCGCCGAGGATATATACATATCACTCCACTTATTTCCACACTGTACAAATACATTTATAGAAATGCAATGACATGAAACTTTTGTTTTGTTATCAGGTTTTCAGCTTCATTGTATGATGTCTTTGTTTATCACTTTGAAAATTTAAGTGCTTATTTTTGACAATCAGTCCCAGTATTGTAATGTAGTATTAAGCTTTGCATCCAGATGCATGTAGATGTGTTGCATTTTAAAGATTTAATGCATCTTTTTTGTAATTTACTTCATTTGTGTTTAGGTTTTATTTTTGCATAACATATCATCATCTGTATCCTAGAAATGTGAAGTGTGTATATCATTTTATTATTATGCACACAGTGTTCATTACAAGATAGAATTTTTGTACTTTTCTAGGACTAATATTTATGTACTTGTAACTATTTTTGCAAGGTATTATTTCAAATTAGAAGTGATGCCATATAAATCTATTTTCCCTTGGATGCATGTTCAGCAGACTATGTTTCATTTAATCTCCTTGTACACAATACAATCTAAAAGGTCATATATTTGTAGTTTCATTTGTGACTTTTAACAAAATGTCAAAAACATTCCTTTTATCATTTGAATCACCTTTTGCATGCAGCAATGTCTCATTGACACACATTTCATGCACAAGTGTCCTGATTTCACAGGTCATCTAGCTAATATGTAAATTAGTATTACAGTATGTGCAATCATGACAGTAAAGTAAAACTATTAAAGTTTTAGGAATTTTACAAAATCATTTTCTTTCCTTGCAAGCAAAAATTTATTGACATTGATAAATTAAAACAGCAAAGTAGATAACTGGTTTAGGGTCTTTCAGTCTGATTTTATTGTTTAGGATCAGACAATTTTTAGAAAAGGGGTCCTAATCGTTTTGGGAAAGTTAGATTGATTGGATGTTGTTTGTTTCAAGCAAAGTAAGCAGAGTTAAGTGTCATCATTGAGATCTTTTGATCCCACCTGACATAACCCAACCCTATCAAAAAAGAGGACTGGTCAAAGTTGTGATAGATATGGTTTATACTGGCATCTTTTAATTGGATTATGGGATTTTTTATGCTTACATGAAACCTCTTAATATGTTTGTACTAACCCATACATCAGATCAATTCCTAAACAGTCTAGACCTTGATTACCCTCATTTAAAGTTTTCTGTTGGCTTTCTTTAGGTAATCTAGGCAAAATGCTCCTATCTGGTGTGAAATATTCAAGTAATATATGAGGCAGTGACTGAATATGCAGTCTGCAAGTTCCACCGTTAAATGGTTTTCATTTTGCATTTTAGATTTTCATTCATCCAGTTATTTCATTTCTCTATCAGGTACATTACCTGATCACAGCATTCAGAAAATGTGATATGCTACCTCTGGAGTCTATCCCCCTCAGCTTTCCTGTGTATATACCATATTACACAAAGGGAAGAAACTCATTCACATTCTCTCCCTTAATACCACTATGGGCAACCCATCAGTGTATACCAATTTAAACTTATGCTCATTACAATCAAAATCATCCTTTGGCTTCTTAAAATCCAAGGATATCTTCATTATTTGAAGGTGTCCAGCAATGACCATCACATGACAACCATTTAATCAATATGCCAGCTATTCATGGCATATCTGTTGAATTGATATTGCTACCTATTCTTATAATGTTAATTTGATGGAGAAATGTATTCAATAGAGAATGTAAATGTTTTAGTAAATTACATTTTTCTGAGAATACGATCACATTACTGTTAAATCCTCCACACCTTGCAAATGCATCACTGAGTTTAAACTGTAAACATCTAGTTGATGGGTAGCCACTAAGTGGAGTTAGTGGAGCTAATGGGTAAAAAGAGCTTCTTTCCATTGTCTACATTACATATAGATTGGGAAAGATTAATTTTGTCATTTTGTAAGGGCTGGATTCACGAGTACATTTTCCTTACATTAATGTGATTAGGGAAGAAGTCTTGGAGAAACATAATTATACAAACAAATTAATTTTCTTGAAGTATTCTTTCTTAGGACAAAATATTGTTTTGTCACTAAAAAAATATTGGCATTAGGAAAAAGGAGGCTGATGCTACACATTTTATTTTATTAACCATGTTGATGCAATTTTAGGTAGAAATTAATACATATTTTGAATATAATTTTTATTTCTTCTGAATCAGATATACAGTTTTCTGCTTTATTAGTGCATGCTAATAGTTTTTGTATCCCTTTTATGACCAAAAGCATCGTTTAATTTAACCTGCATACTGCAGTTATTCTCATAGATGCGGTGGAGGTGATACAATTTCCATAGGGGGGCAATGAATACAGTTGTTTGACTGAAAACATTTGTAAATTAATTTGTTTTGATTCTTCTAGCAATCGTTTGATTACCTGTATACTGTTTTAATTATTTGAACATACCATAGGATATATACTGATCTATAAGCCTCAATAAAGTAGGATTACTTTCTTTGTGGCAAAAAGGGTATATGTTCATTAGAAGAGGGCTTCTGTTAGAATGTTACAGTGTTTGAAGCATTTCATCAATGTCCAACACATTGTATTATAATTTTGCTTACCTGGCCAGGAGACCAAGTTAGTTTATATAATGGTCCTTCTTCCATTGTGGATAATCTGTGTTTCTAGTAATAACTTTCAAAAAACCACTGAGCAGAATTTTACCACATTTAAAAGCGTAGCTGCTGTTAATACAGATAGAAAAACCATTAAACAACCATTTGACAGAACTTTACCAAATTTGATTGACATGATCTTGGCATGAAGATCTTTTTCAGATTTGTCTAAATGATGCCAGTCCACCATTAATAAAATAGAGATACATTGATATGACTTCTTCAGTAGAATTTGACAATTTTAAAGTAAGCATCCTGGCATGAAACTCTTTTAGATTGTTTAAATGGTGGCTATTAAAAGTAGAAAACCTTTCAAAAACTACTCAGCAGAATTTGATCAAATTTTGCAGAAGCTCAGATACCTTGTAATGACAAGTGGGTATATACATTAAGGGTGGAGCTATGAACAGCTTATAAATTAGAGCCAAGTGCCCAGGAACTGATAGAGTTGAGGGGAGTTGAGGGGAACATTGCTGGTCGTATATGTGACATGTCTATTTTATGTCAGGAAAGTAAACCTTAAATATATATACTAAGGTTTAAGGTTTTATATATATATATATATATATATATATATATATATATATATATATATATATATATATATATGTTCTAGGAAAGAAGATAAATCACATCAACATTATTGCTATCATGTAGCAAGTACTGAATATACTTGTTTATGCGTCCAACTGTAAACTGCACAGTTCCAGAATTGCCATCACATTACCTGAGTATATGCAGTTTGTTATGAGTAATCAGTGAAACAAATAACATAGACCCTGATGTGCTTGTGATTTATGCTACTGCAGATCATGGTCGTTGTTTGCAGTTGGAATTGACTTATAAGTGAGTAAATATGGTATGTGTTCCAAGCTTTTCTTTCCCTCAGCAATTTCAGTACATATGTAAATTTAGTCAGTTGTCCAGATAAGCACTATTTGGGCTTCTTGTTAATGTTGTACCATGTTATTAGGTGTTACCATAGGGATATTTCATGGTTTTTTTTTTAAAAAAAGATCTTTTTCTTTATTGATGAGCCTTCATTTTGCTGATGGAGAGACATCGCTTTTTCACTGGCAACAGCAACCAAAATGGTATCAGCTGCATCATCTGGTTTCTTACTTTATTGTTAAAGTTTTTGCAGGTAATAAACACTTGGGATATATAATTGCAGTAGTAGAGGGCAAAACATGACATTATTTGGAACCTTTTCAGGGACAATCCTAGGCTCCCAAAATAAGGAGAAATAACCTTTCTCCCTCAGGGTAGAACAGAAAGAAGTGCAAGACCATCAGGAATACTTGATATATTTGATAATGAGACCAAAGTGATGCAATATAATTTTTAATACTAGTAGTAGAAGTCAGAGTAGTAGTAGTAGTACTAGTGCTTATAGCTGCTGCTGCTGCTGTGGTATAAAATTATTTCTGCATGTATTTTACACTAAACAGAGAACATGTTTATACATATAAAGTTTATGACTATAAAACAGATTATTATGGAATATTATTTTATCATAATATTATGCCATATAAATAGCTTGATATGTGATCAGCTCTAGTGAACAATGCTGCTAGACTGGTTTAAGCTGTGTAACTTGAATGACATGAAACATGTCTAAACATAAAGCAATATTTAGTTTACTCTGAATTTACTCTACTGCAGTATCAGCAAACTGTCTTTATGGCTTAAGTGGCATGCAATCTTTTGGAAGTTGATTTAGAAGAAATGTCAATACTGATGTTTATAATTTCAAAATCATTGAATATTTAATGCAGCAGTGATCAGTTTTGTTTTGGGAAGTGATATTGTCTTTTGGCTGTTTGTTTATTCATTCACTACTCTTTCAGTATGCTGTTACCCCATAAGTATCTCATGCCTTATTTTACTGGCACTTAAAAAAATTGGATGTATATTAGCTGTATCTAAAACTTTGAAATCACAACTCAGTTTGTACATGAATGACAAGCAATTTCTGCTGTTCATCAATTACACCCACAATATCTTGTCTATTTTAAACCTATACTTATGAAAATGGAATGTAGATACATAACTCATTCATACCAAATCTTTTCACTATGACTGCATGCTTTAGTGACTTGTGTATATTGGCTACTTCAAATGGATGAGATTCGTGTTTATGGGTAAACACATTGATAGATAATTTGTAATGGCTGTGTGTATTTATGTTTTGTTCAGAGAGACCTTTGTTTCTTTTACTTACACATTCAAACTACAATACCATTACTGGGGCTTGCTATACTTGATGACACAAATATTCTTACTCAATAGTTTGTAAATACATGGCAAAATGAATATCACTTTTCTGCTAAATGAAGGTGAAGTTTTACATGAAAAAACTACTTTTTCTTTCTAGTTGCTGGCATGTTATGAATAATCTGAGAGGTGACTAGAACTTTTTTGTATCTTACATGGTAACTGGCAAATACATGACAAAATGAATGTCACTTTACTGCAAATTGAAGGTGAAGCTTAAGCAACAAGTTATATTTTCTTTCTTTTGCTGGCATGTTAAACAGAGAGGTGATTGGAACTGTATTGTTTGATTAAGTTCACATGGAAATCTATGCCTTGCTTTTATTTTAGACATTATTGTGTGTTATATGTATGTAAATATATTCTTGATTTTGTCTGAATGTATTTACTACTTTATTTGTGTGTGTGCTTTTTACACTTTAAAATGTGCATTTTGATTGTCATTATTTTATCCAAAGATGATCAATGTACATGTTAGCTTCTTCATAGATTTATGTCATTCCTGTATTGAAATGAGTTCCAATGCTTACCTGTAAGATAATTACAGTTTCGTGAGCATGTGAATGATGTCAATTTGAAACAGGGGTAAATATTACTTTACATTTTTCTGGATGAACAACCTTCAGTAATTTAGTTAATCCCACTAAAACAGCTTTACTGATTGTATTATCCAAAACATCATCCAAAAATATTAGGATTATGCCACTTGAGAAGGCATAGAATTATGCCATAATAAGGCATACAGTTTGTTTAAAATGGAATATTTTCATTTTTGGTTACAATATAAAAAAATGTATTCGATTTTTGGGTTCTATATTTGTTACTGGATCATAAGTGAAATGTAGAAAGAATCCTCAGTTGCTTTAAAATAAACATTTTATCATTCTTCCCGTATGGTTTAGTCTGCTGATACATGATATTAAGACACTATTTATGTTCAGAGACCTTTCAGTTGAATTAAATAATCTCTATAGACCATTCTTTACGAGATCCTCATGAATATTAATGTATCGCAAAAATGAGACTAAGCTAGGCAGATTGAGAAAAAATGGTTTCCTTCTGTACATCGGGTAATGATCTGAGCTGTTTGCCAGATATTTCTTTTGCATTCGTTGAGAATTTCATCATGGGTGTCTTCAGAAGTTCAGGGAAGGAATAAATGACAAAAGGATTCAAGTATTACAGGGAAGGATATGTCCATTCTCCTAAACATAAGTTGATTTACGTCCTGTCTTGAGTGTCCTTTTTTTCTACAGCACACAAAATAGAAGTTAACGATGGAGAAAAGAAACCATTTAAAGCATGAATTTTGTTTCTGAGTAGGTATGGTTTAAATTTACAGCTATGATCAATCAGTACGGTGGTCAAAATATTCGGTCAGAATAAAACATATAAAAAAAGTGCATAATGACACAAACTGTCCTTTTAACCAAACATGCCCCACAAACCAGTAGAGACTTTGTGGTGTGCTTAAATAGTTTTGGGTACATGTCAGTATGCTTGCATTTTAATTTGTATCAGAAGTGCACAACCTGGTGGTTGTTATGGTACTTGCTGCTTTTAGTGCCTGGTAGTGGAAGGGACTGGGATATTCCTTTTTAAATGACATTTTTTTCTTTTCTGAATCATTTGTCAACTGACAATATGGATGTATGATTTTATTAATATGAACACATTTTTTTATTTCAATAACAGACTGGAAATTATATATTTACCCACAAAACAGCAGGATTATTTGTTCAAAGCATCCAGCCCCACAACACACAAATTTGTCCCTTCTTAATGTGAACTTCTTCATAGATTATAATTATTTTTTTTGTGGTGTTGGTACATGGATGAATTTTAACATCTAATAAGTAGATGTAGACATTAGATAAAATGAAGCTGGTGCCTAGCTTAGAATCATTTTGGAGTTGTTAACGCAGGGTCACATGAATGCATGAATACATTCTGAGAATGGTCTATACTACATCTACCTATCTCTGCCTTCAGACAGTCAATTGTTTATTTGAAATTCCAGTTGGTCACTAGCAAAACTTGTCACAGTGTGATCCGTCATGTAATGACGCCTGTTGTATCCTAGTTTGTCTAGGATGATTGCTGGTGACCTAACGATCACACACTTTGTTCATACCGTGTAACCAGATACCTTGTTAGATTGCTTTGTTTTTAATTATCCAATTTGCTTGAAGTTGGCACTGTTAATAGAGTGATAAAATGGTCCAAAGAAAAACTTTGGAGTTACAGAGAAGACTTTTCTAAGGAGTAGACATAGTTATCTTGGTTATCCATCAGTTACCATAAGTACCTGCATATAAGTTGGATCGAACTGAAAACTGAAAAGACCCAAATCTGCCATCACATAATGCACTGGAAAATTGGTGTCTGTGCAGTTTGCATGGCAAATTAAGTAGAACAAATAGCATTGACCCAGATTCGTTGGAATAGTATGCAATGGCAGAATAGGGTCTATTTTAGTTTTAGTTGGACCATAATTATAAGCTAGTAAATATTGTGCATTAATTATGCTTTCTGTAATGGAATCTCTTGCTTTACTTGTTTTCTTTCATTAAATGACATCATACACATATAGAATTATATGTTGTCAATTTTGAATGAGATTTCAAATGTGGAAGAGTTAACAATCTAAAAGAGGCAAATTATTTTTCTCTTTCGGAATCAGTTTGCTTGTCATCTTTTCAAATTTATGTTTTTTTTAAGTATATTGCATCACATTTGATTCAGGTTGCATCTATTTTCCCACATTCCAAAACATTAGCAGCTAACATCAAGTCCTAGTTTTTAGTGGACCATACAAAAAGATTCTATATTATCAAGATTTCACAGTATATTTTGCTTTGGGGGGAATCTGTGATTTCATTTATAAAACTTTGTTTAAAACATGTTACAAATAAATCTGTTTTCTAACACTGATATGTTTAGATATTAGATGTTTTTCAAATATAATTGAACTATTATAATATTTTCTGTTATCTCTAGCTTTTATCAATTTTCAGCTTTTTTCCATAAATACCATTCTACATGCTTTTTTGAATTCATAGTCTTTATGCAAATATTGATAAGATTATGTTGCTAATGATTTTTGCTGCAGTAAAGTCAAAAATGGTGACATTATATGATGTACACAACATATGTGTAAAAACGTCTAAAAACTCTAGGATTATTTTGACATTGTGCTTTCATGTTTCGTCTAGTTGAAATAACATGTGACTCAGATTATTCACACAATTTGCAGTATATGAGAAACTTGAAAATGTGATGGATTGGATTCAAGATTTCAGTTTAACATGCTAAAAGTTAACAGCATTGATTTTAAAAAATATCCTGATTTTACATCCTTCAGCAGTGAATTTCATCATCGTCATCATCATCATCATCATCCCTTAATCCATGAGGTCATTGAGACACCACAATTGGTTTTACAACCAATTTTATCCATCTTTCCATGTTCTCTACTGTCCTTTGGGAATCTCCAAATCCCATACATGTCCACTCCTTAATGTTATCTTCCACCTCTTTTTCTGTCTGCCTCTTCTTCTGCATGCTTGCACTGTGCCTTGCAAGATTGTTTTTGCCAGTCCAGATGATCTTGAGACATGACTGTACCTCTTACCTCTTCAGTTTGTGCTTTTTTACCATGGTCAAGAGATCTTCTTAGGATTCAATGGCCCATTGGATCTTGTTGTGGACTTCATCGTTGGTTACATGGGCAATCATGTGACCAATTTGGGTACATTACTTCTTCAGCGTGTGAGAATTTTCTTTAAAAGATGTTTCCTCATGTTTTTGTGTGCTTTTTTCTTTACTTTAATTGACTGTTATTGATAGATATCTGGCTGGTGATTCTGGCTCATCTGGAAAATCAGCAGGGATTAGAGTTGGGGGACAAGACCTCTGGTGTAAAATAAATAACCAGAATAAGATATGGTAAATGATAACTGTTTACATAAACATTGCTGGTGGAAACAATTTCCAGTACACCTAACATAAGTTTCTACACTAAAATGTACATTTTTTTCAGAGAACTGTCTTGACACATTAACTTTCCACTTAAGCTCATTCTTTCTTTCCATTCTTATCTATCTCTTTCTCTGTACATATATCACATGACGTACCAACACTTGGTTTTTTTCTCTTTCAGTACATAATATCTGGCTAACCATTATCTTTGAGGCATTGTCCCTATAGTCGAACCCAATATTAAAATGCTGACTCAGCCCTTTTGGCAGGATCATGATCTTTTCCCCTGAGGTTGTTACTGATTATCTGACTCCCATATGTTTGTGTTTGAAATGTTTTCTAATTTCCTCCTCCACACATGCTGATGTCAAATCTGATAATGGTAACTGTTTATTCTTTTTTTTTCTCAGTTCATCCTGCTTTATCTAATATTTATTTTCGTTTGTAGATCTGATCATCATTCCAAATTTTTTGATTAGGGATTTAAACAACCCTTTGCCATGACACTTAATCAGTATCTTTTATACACAATTATCATTCATCATGTTTATAATGGTTTGCAAAAGTAAATGGTCTCTGTCCTCACTACCATTGAAATTGTGTCATTTTCATTCATTTTATTTTATATTTTTTTAATTACCTTATGCACATGTCTTTAAAATAGTTCCCAGTGTGAGCACTGTTCTCACTTGTATTCCCTACAAGCATCTGGGTATAATTCTTGTTAGAATTATTACTGAGTGTATGAACTATATTTTTGTAGTATTTTGTGAAAGAAATCCCATTATGTGTGTAGTATTAATATGAGCATTATTCACTTGCTACTTACTAACTCGTTGTTAGCAAACATATCATGATAGTAGTTTTCCAGAAAGTCTTTATAAAGCCCACATGTTTATGCAATAGTTGTTTTATATTTAATTTTACAAACTTTTTATTTTTTCTACATTGTAATTTTTTACTAGTTTTTTTTGTCATGAACAAATCTGTCATTTGTGACTTATAGAAATAAGATACTTTTTATCTTCAAAATTTACACATCCTTAATAGTGGTTTTTGATATGTTCTATACATAGCATCTTTAAACATGATTAAATTTATTGTTTTTCTTTTGTTCCCTAATATTAAACATTTACTTGAAATAGTATCTCTTCACTTTTTCCACTTCAGTTGCTTTTGGTTTTACATGATCTCAAAGTTTTTGTTATCTTTTTCTTTGATTCTGTACTTGTAAACAGAACTTAGCATATGATGGTGTGTTAACGATATAAATGATCTACAAGCTTGTGTATCCATGACATGCATTGCATATGGCAGTTTGAATAATTACTCTACATTTAAGGCACTTGCACTTTTTATTTGATATTACTTTTATTTTGTATCGAATTAATGATTTCTTGCATATGATGTATGTCTATATTGTAGGTAAAATGAAATAAGTACTAGGAAACAGAGTATATCATGTCTTATTTACATGTATAGGCTGACAAATTTATATGTTGTGGGCATATGCTCATGAATGCTTATTTGTGCCTGGCACATTTTGACGAAAAGGTGGATAGCCATAGGAAAGAGGAAAACACTATACAGATGTTCATTTCTCTCACTCCATCACAAACTATCAGTTTGGAATATTTACAAATGCACATGACATGACATATTTCTAAAGCTGGAGGGTTTTCACAACTTGCAGTATATAACCAGTTACTCCAGGGTCATTACATTTGTTGCTTCATTTATACCACTGATGCATTCCTGAGGTTATGCTGTAAATTGAAAATTGGCATATATCAACAGTAATTTCCCATATGCTACTGGTAAATGCAGGAAGACCTTCAGCAGATTATATCTCCAAGTTTTTGAGTGGTGATTATTTATCCATAATTTTCAAACAAATGAATATATATAAATGTAAGCTGCTTGAAAGTCACAGCACATAGCTTCAGCAATTGTGTTAAAATGAGAACTGGCAGAATTGAATGTTATTGCTTCATTATAAATAGCATTTAAAATGAAAGTGCGCAAAATGAAATTGGTTTCATAGACCATAATCACAAATATCCATATGAAATATTAATGGATTTGTTTCAATTATGAAATTCTTTTCTTATTGCCTTCCCTTTTTCAAAGAATAATGCAAGACAGAGCAATTGGCCATCAGTATTAGCTCTGTTAAATATTTATGGAAGCCAATACTACAGTTCTTATGATGAGTATTAAGTCCAGAAATGGAGAAACATCTTGTTCCATGGAAACCTTTCCATATTGATAAGGAATAATTGTGAACATCGGTATTATTATAGAACAGGTATTTTAATTGTACCAGAATCACTCAATTCTTCATTATGTTGTGAAAATCTTTGGAAAGAAACAGTATTTTCTTTATTTTTGTAAAATATGTAATACAGTCTTCAATTGTTGTCCTTTGACCATCCAATATGGCAGGGTGCACCTTCCCTATGGAGGCATTTTACACAGGGCAATACACTTTCAGGGACATAATGGCAGTTGTTGGGCAGTAATTGCAGTGTAACCATATAAAAATTACAGCTGCATAAATTCAGTAAATTTTAAAATGTATCTGTATTATGGGGTATGAAATAAATTGATTTCAATAAAAATATAGATGTGTTTAAAGAACATTAGCTTCAAAGTTTGTGGCTGAACTTATAAAGGGCACTTTTACTATCAGGTCAACAGGGTGAATTCTTAAGGCAGCAAAATGCACTTTAAGGATGGCAGGATGCATCTACCACCCATTTAACTGGGACAACATTGACTTTTAGTAAGCAGAAAATATATATCTGTACATTTAATTCTCACAAAAAACTCTGCATTTTTATACATAACTGTGCACATTAATGATAGTATACTGTACATAGAGAATAACTGGCTACCTATAGACACTGTATATGCATTATCAATGTTAAGTAGATTGTGTTACCAAGTTCATATTTTGAGTGACTATTTTGGTTTGGCTAAAGTTTTCTACATATTATATATACATATATAAAAAAATTCTACTTTTGCATTTGTTTCATTTTTTTGTCACACTTGCAGTGCACGATACATAGTTATCACTTTTTCTAATGGCATTGTAGTTGTTTATTATTATACAAGTAGGCATCAAATTTGAATATCAACATTTAGTTCCAGATTTCTTGAGCTGTTTCATGTATAGCCTTGGCACCTAATGTTTAATCCGATGATTACATTATACTTTTAGTTTATGGTTTGGTCTTTCATTTGTTCTGCATTTTTATTTGCTATATTCACACTTTTCAAAATTTGCTTAATGAGTTTAAACTGAATTAAACAGGAGCAGTCCAGTACCAATACCTAGTTCTGACTTCCATCAAATGTGCTTTTGGAAAGTAGAATGACTTTTAAATGGCTTCTCAAAAACCAATGAATTGGTATGATCGAGACCATTTTTGCACATTGACCTTTCAGGTTTTTACAAATTCTTATGTGACCACTGCTACAGAAGATAGATAAATCTTTGCATGCCTTCTCAAAGCGGCTGAGGAGAATTTGACCAAATAAACTTTTTAACCTTCTGCATCAAATGTTACCAGTTTGTTATACAATTGACATGTCCCATCATCTTTGTTTTACAATTGACATGTCCAATCATCTTTGTTTTACAATTGACATGTCCCATCATCTTTGTTTTACAATTGACATGTCCCATCATCTTTGTTTTACAATTGACATGTCCAATCATTTTTGTTTTACAATTGACATGTCCCATCATCTTTGTTTTACAATTGACATGTCCCATCATCTTTGTTTTACAATTGACATGTCCCATCATCTTTGTTTTACAATTGACATGTCCCATATCTTTGTTTTACAATTGACATGTCCCATCATCTTTGTTTTACAATTGACATGTCCCATCATCTTTGTTTTATAATTGACATGTCCCATCATCTTTGTTTTACGATTGACATGTCCCATCATCTTTGTTTTACAATTGACATGTCCCATCATATTTGTTTTACAATTGACATGTCCCATCATCTTTGTTTTACAATTGACATGTCCCATCATCTTTGTTTTACAATTGACATGTCCCATCATCTTTGTTTTACAATTGACATGTCCCATCATTGTTTTACAATTGACACGTCCCATCATCTTTGTTTTACAATTGACATGTCCCTCAAGTATGGCCATTAAAGCGCTCAGCAGAATTTGCCACCTTATTTCTGCAATATGAGGAATTAAGATTAAGTCAATTTTTAAAAACCTCATTCCAGAAATATGTTTGTAGTAACTGTTTAAGGTATGAAGACCTTGGACCCAAAACAGTGAGGTGTAATAAAGCTTCATTTTTTTATCTCCTGGGTAACATTGCCTTATGCCTATGAGATCCAATGACTTTGTGTATATATACTTTTGTCTGACTGCTCACTTTTGTCTGACTGCTCTGTTGTCCCAGTGGTTGGATGCAGGAGGTTGTGGGTTCAGACACTAGCTGAGTCGTGCCAAAAGTGACATTTAAGGTCAATTTCTAATGGTTTTCAGATGGACTCAGCTTATAAGAAAGTATATATGGCTATTCAGTTTTGTTCAGTCTATTCTCCGCTATGAAGGAGAGATGTGAATTAATGTTTGTTTTAATGTATATCATAAAAAGAATAATACATCTTAACAGAACGTTGAATATTTCACTTGTGTCTAAAGTCGAGGAACTAGTTTACTGCTCACACTTTTTACAGTCTAAAATGAAATTCCCAGATTTCATTCAGTGCATGTTCCAACATAGCAAATCAGATCTGCAGCATGTGCTTTATAGTTACAATTTAACATAGTGTGCTCCAGATGGTTAGATAGGAAGTTGAAAGAGAACAGACATTATTTGCATATACTTGCACTGTGCCATTGCTTTGGTAGGTGAATTACTTTGTCTCCAAATGTTTCTAATAATAATAAATTTATATATAATTTTGTGGAAACTTTCATATTTTGGCTGTTTGTTGGCATCTGATGCCAGTTTACATGTTTCAAGAGGTGGTTTTGGCTCTTGGCCTTCAACAGGATCAAGTTCTTGATCCATTGGGACATGGAATAATCCTCTGTTCATGAGAAAAATTTATTCAAATGTACACAAAATCATTTGATGGAGTAGAATCCAGTTTTTCTAGGTTCTGTATAACAACCAATCTGGTCACTGTTAGGTATTCTAAATGACCACTTTGCATCAACCAGTTGTCAAAATATTTGACATTTGGGATCCCAAGTGGCCATATGTGGGCTGTGATGAGGAAAGATAATAATGTGAAGATCCTAAAGATCATATAACATTCACAACAAAAGCTGTGGACTCCATCTTCAAATGTTTCTCCTGCAGAAACTTGCTTTAAGACAAATTGTACCATTTTTTTTTTGCTATTATCTATTGCCATCCTTTCTATTTCAAAATACCTTACCCAACCATAATACCTCAGGAGAACTACTACTGTCTTGCAAATCCATTTCTCCAAGGTTAAAGCCTTTAATTAAAAAGTTAGAAATTATCTGCCTACCTAGGTGGCAGTTAGTGATCTCCCCTTGATAACGGATTGGTTCCAAATCCATAGAAGCAGTTTGGAAGTTTTCTTCCTCAAATCAAGATGGAAGTTTCCAACTTCTCTAATCTTTCTTTGCAGTCTTCACACACTTAGGCACCTTTGGTACATACCTCCACACGTCATGATATCATCCCCTTACATTGCTGCAACTGTATTAACACATGCATGTCTGGTACATGATATATAAAACTCATTAGTATTGCTGTATAATTTCTGCCTTGTCAGGATGCATACAAAGATGTATATATGACACTATTTTACTTTACTACATGTAACAGTTTCATTACAAATATTTTAGCAAGTACTTCATACATATTAATACATGATGCTTCAGTTCCTTTTTATGTGCATAATTTGTGTGTAATAAATAAAACTCATTTATATTACTGTACAGCTTTCACTATAGATAAATATAGGTAAGTTTTCTATGCATGGTTTACTCAGTATCGTCCAGTTCATAAATATAAGTGCTATAAGCTATGCTTTGGTACTTTTACCTGCATAGGTAGTCAGAATTGACCTTATCACAGGTTGCTTGTTAGGAGAATTGGCTATTGAGAGTCCACTTTGTAAATATTAATAGCATTGCTCTAATTCTCTACCTGTACTGGCAATGTGTACCCCCCACTTGTAAATATTAATAGGGATGCTCTTATTCTTTTCCTGTACAGGTCATGTGCCCCACCCCATTTTGTAAATATTAATATGGATGCTCTTATTCTCTTCCTGTACAGGCAATGTGCCCCCCCCCATTTTGTAAATATTAATAGGGATGCTCTTATTCTCTTCCTGTACAGGTCATGTGCCCCACCCCATTTTGTAAATATTAATATGGATGCTCTTATTCTCTTCCTGTACAGGCAATGTGCCCCCCCCATTTTGTAAATATTAATAGGGATGCTCTTATTCTCTTCCTGTACAGGCCATGTCTCCACATTTTGTAAATATTAATATGGATGCTCTTATTCTCTTCCTGTACAGGCCATGTGCCCCCCCCCATTTTGTAAATATTAATAGGGATGCTCTTATTCTCTTCCTGTACAGGCCATGTCTCCACATTTTGTAAATATTAATATGGATGCTCTTATTCTCTTCCTGTACAGGCCATGTGCCCCCCCCCATTTTGTAAATATTAATAGGGATGCTCTTATTCTCTTCCTGTACAGACCATGTGCCCTCCCACTTTGTAAATATTAATAGGGATGCTCTTATTCTTTTCCTGTACAGGCCATGTGCACCCCCCCTATTTCGTAAATATTAATATGGATGCTCTTATTCTCTTCCTGTACAGGCCATGTGCCCCCCCCACTTTGTAAATATTAATAGGGATGCTCTTATTCTCTTCCTGTACAGACCATGTGCCCTCCCACTTTGTAAATATTAATAGGGATGCTCTTATTCTCTTCCTGTACAGACCATGTGCCCTCCCACTTTGTAAATATTAATAGGGATGCTCTTATTCTTTTCCTGTACAGGCCATGTGCACCCCCCCTATTTCGTAAATATTAATATGGATGCTCTTATTCTCTTCCTGTACAGGCCATGTGCCCCCCCCCATTTTGTAAATATTAATAGGGATGCTCTTATTCTCTTCCTGTACAGACCATGTGCCCTCCCACTTTGTAAATATTAATAGGGATGCTCTTATTCTTTTCCTGTACAGGCCATGTGCACCCCCCCTATTTCGTAAATATTAATATGGATGCTCTTATTCTCTTCCTGTACAGGCCATGTGCCCCCCCCATTTTGTAAATATTAATAGGGATGCTCTTATTCTCTTCCTGTACAGACCATGTGCCCCCCCACTTTGTAAATATTAATAGGAATGCTCTTATTCTCTTCCTGTTTAGACCATGTGCCCCCCACTTTGTAAATATTAATAGGGATGCTCTTATTCTCTTCCTGTACAGACCATGTGCCCCCCCCACTTTGTAAATATTAATAGGGATGCTCTTATTCTCTTCCTGTTTAGACCATGTGCCCCCCACTTTGTAAATATTAATAGGGATGCTCTTATTCTCTTCCTGTACAGGCCATGTCTCCCCCCCATTTTGTAAATATTAATAGGGATGCTTTTATTCTCTTCCTTTACAGGGCGTATCTCCCCCCCATTTTGTAAATATTAATAGGGATGCTCTTTTTCTCTTCCTGTACAGTCCATGTGCATCCCCTACAGATATTTATTGTAGCAGATAACTCGGCAAGAGACTTATAACCACTCAACATGTACATGTTGGAAAAGTCAATTATGGACAGAAGTAAAATGTTTGGAAATTGATTGAGCATTAAGAGGAAAACACAAGCATAGCATGAGGGACAAAAGCATCAGGTTGCATGCAAGGGTTCAAAATCATATCTATTACTGGGGAATAAGATGGAGAGCAACAATAGCCTTAGTTGCAGTCTCATGTATCAGAATTATGAACGGATATGTGTATCAAATATCCCATTCCCCTTCTCAACCTCTAAAACTGGACATCATGCAGCCAAGATGGCCATATTCCTTCATGACTGGGCTTGGCCCTATAATGCAGATCACAAATGGTCAAAACCAGAATTGATCTTATAGTGTCATACCAGAAAATGAATGACTTGCATTTTTCTGTCAGGCATTTCCTGCGTATAGTGCCTAGTTTAGTGTTGCAGTACCCAAGAACCCACTTCATTAAACCAGTTATACTGCAGACTTACCCACATAATGTTGCAAAGGACTTCCTGTGGACAATACACAGCCTATACAGACACTTTCATAGATCATTCTAAGCTGCAAAGTTTTGCTAGGCACTTCCTGTGGACAATGTCTAGTTTATAGAGGCACTCTCATGGATCAATTTAACTGGCATAGTACCTCTAGTCACTTCCAGTGTATGATGTACATCTTGGTGCCTCAGTTCCTTTGAGATGTCTCCTCACTCACCCTCAAGATTCTTTCACATAAAGGGAGCTGATATTTAGCAATACCTTGGAAGAAGTTGGACTTAATTCATAATGTGCTGCCAGTGTAGTGAGCCACCATCCTCAAACTTTTTCTTGAACTAATTTGCAGGTCACACAAGAGACATTGGCTTCACTACTTAGCGGTATTCCAGAATTGCTGAAAACTGGTCATCAAGTTCCCTCCTCCTTATTACATCTTTCTATGATGAATGAAACTCTGCCTTTCAAGCTTGGACTGAAAAAGTTTTCCGCCCACTCCCATCCAAGTTCTGTCATCCTCTTGCCTTACTTCACCTGCCAGGTATACAGTTCCAACATCAGGTGATCATTGACTACAGAAGAATCTACTTTCAATTGATTCCACAATCTGACAAGTTACTAATGTTTTAGGACTGCTTACATCATCAGTTACAAGTTACAAGCATCTAAGCAAGTTCCAAGCAAATGCTCTCTGTTCTGCATTTGGATACCCATGAGTTGATTCATAATATTGTGACTGTGGGATCAATGTTGCATCTAATATCAATGGTGGTGCTCACCAGTTATTATGTACTTTTGAGAGTGATGTAAGGTGAATTTGTTTGCATTTAAAACATGCATGGTGGAGAGAATGTTGGCATACCTCTATGCTGTTTTGATGTAATGTGGCTTTAGATATTGTACTTTTGGAAATTGTACATGATTTAAGCACACAGCACAGTAAAATGACTGCTCCCTTAAAAAAAAAATCAGCCTGAATATTAAAACGGAAAATGAATTTTGCCAAACTAGACAATACCAGCTTATGAAAGTGCAATGAATGAATTACTAAATATATAAAATACCAAAAGCTTCATCAGCTCTTTTTTTAACAATTTACCTCTAAGTTCAGGAAGTGAAAATGACCATGTGGATCCAGCAGTTTTATTAAAGGTGCACATCTGGTGTAAGGCAAAGCCATATACCCTATAACCCATATTACTTCCACCAATCGTATACCAAAATAAAGGGAATTAAAGGTTCATTGAACAATACCAAAGATTTACAAGAATTTTTTTTAAAATAGCCTGCCTATACAACCAGTGAGAAAGTCCAGGGAAATTCTTTTTCTTTGAAAAATTAACCATATGCAAAATACAAAATTGTAGAACACCACCTACAGTGATCTTCTATAGATTGAACACACCTTACCGTTTTTCCCCCTGAATCTCAATGGAATACATGGGAAGATGCTTGGTCCACTTTATAATAGTAAAGACTTTCACAATGAACAAGCGCTACATCTGAAAAGGGGCAACATGAGGCTTTACATGAAAAAGCACAGTACACTGAGAGGAGGGGCAGCAGTACATTGAGGCCTTTCACAATGAACAAGCACTGTACATTTTGAGAGGGGCAGAAGTACAGTGAGGCCTTTCACAATGAAAAAGTATGAGAGCAGCAGTTGTATACTGAGCACTAAAAATGAACAAACACTACATTCTGATAAGGGCAGCAGTGCATTGAGGCCTTTCACAATGAAAAAGTACGAGAGCAGCAACAGTATACTGAGGCCTTTCACAATGAACAGGATTTGTGCATCTTGAGAGGGGCAGCATTAAGGCCTTTAACAATGAACAAGCAATTATGTACAATGATCAACTGACCTTTAACCTTTGATCCTCCTGCACTTAAGTATTTAAACTTGTCAAAATGTTAACAGATTCTCAAACACAAAAGCAAAAATAAAATTTCACAAAATTGTCTGACATATGTCTGAGTTTTGGAAATGTTAATTTGCTTATGTTGTTGAGGGAAAATGAACAAGAAATACACGTGTCTGCATTTCTCTGGTTAGGGATTTGACAGACAACTTCTAAAGAGGCAATTACAGAAATACTTCATAAAATGATCCTAAGTGCTCATCTATCACCATTGATGGACAGTAAATGATTGACAATTCTTGATAGATTCAGAAAATAAAACACTAAACTATATCCAGTAGAATAAACATTTTATAAGGATGCCAATTTTGAGTCTAACTTAAGTTTTTAACACTGGAAAAAAAATAAGAGATTAGGTTTTCTCCAAAACCTTTATTACATTTGATATTAATTTCACAAAAGTATTTTCTTCAAAATGAATACTTTATTATCTGTACAAAACTATAAATACATGATATCAACAAAGTTAGTGATTAGCATACTGAACTTATAAAACCTAACAATAATTTACTCAACACTTGCACTCTTCAGTAAAAAAAACAAAAAGAAACATAACTGACCCAATACATGTTTAGTTTTCATTACCATTTACAAAAATATAACTTAAATTTGACCAAGTCTTTTTTTAAAAAATGAGGTAATATTAAAAATGTTAGTACCTACCATTTCAAGGTAGTATATTGTTTGGGTGTGTAGGAATAAATGAAGAAAAATTAACATGAGGCAATATGTTTTCTTAGTCTTCTAAAATCAAAATACTTTCAATTAAAAGTGTTCCATGTAACCTTGACTCTCATCTGTGTGGTAATGTATCCTCCACATCTGACTTGAAAAAACTAACACATCACTTGAATGCTACAACAACCATTACCACCAGAAAAGCATGAACTATTTATGGCATGCATAAAGTATCAATAGCACAATGAAACATGTTACTTTTATTGTGGTGATATTAATGTTAAACTTTTGTGTTGCAGGTTTTGAAAGTCATAATTCATAATTGCATGAATTCAGATTAAACTCCAGAAGTATATGTTGACTAGCTCAATGTTGTTTCAATTTTATTTGATCAAATATTTTAGAAATTTTTGTTTTAATAAGTCATCTGTCATTTGTTCTATATCACTGTTTGTACCTATGCCTGCCTAGTTACAATGATATGCACTGCTCTACTGAGCATTTCTGATGCTGCTAGATGCCAAGGAATCAAATCACCCAAGTCTTTGTTCTACATTTGTTGCAATCAGATCCCATCCCCACAATAGTTATTTTCATCCAAAAAATATCTTTGCATTCAATAGCGTTCACTTTTCCTAAGCACTCATTAAAGGATGCTGGTAACTGCTAGTGGCTGTATTACAAAGAAGGAACAGAAAAATTTGACTTTCAAAATGGAGTCAATTCTGACTGATGTAAGCAACAAGCAAGCTGTTGATGCTGCATGTTGCCAAATCTACCTGCCACAACAGCAACAACATCCTTCAAGATATCAAGAAGTGTGCCACTCTTGCAACACCCATGTCATTTGCACACATGACCAGGCAATTTATATTTTAAACTGTTTTGTGGACCAGATAGAAATGTTAGAGCAGAAACTGAAAGCAAATTTGTAGGTCAAGCAGGGATTTTAACTCCATAAAATCTTGCCAGAAAATGATGAAAATCAAACAAAACATGAGAATTTAAAGCCCATACCAAATTTTATTTCAATCAATGGTGAAATTTTGAAAGTAACTGAGTGAAAAACAATTGGAAGGCAAATTTCTCAATCAATAAGGGTCATTACTAAAATAAATTGCCAGAAAAAGTAAGAATTGACTCTGACCTAAAACTTCTTAACTTAAAGCCTCGTACCAAATTTGATTTCAATCAATGAATTCCTTGTGTGTGAGTGCTCTAATATGATGTGGTTGACAAACATGGAAACACTACAGGCAGGGTCGTGAATAAATAAAAACATCTTGCTGTAAGCACTTGTGCACAAGTTCAATGTCTGAGCAAATGCACATGGTTCTTTGATTTCTATTACTTCCATAAAATACTGTCAAAAAGAAGTGGCTGACATTGTTCACTGTATTGAAAGTCTGAAAGTTGTTTTTTCTTTCCATGAGCAATAAAACAATGTTTTTATAGTAGCTCACTATGAGTTTTTCATATTTATGATAATTCCAATTTGTGGAAGTGTATAAATTTTGTTTTGCTCTAGATTGCTACAGAACAAATAATATTTCTTATTAAATGCGTTAATAAATCTAACTGTTGATCACTACAAAATGAACAATTCCTTCTCCAATAATAGGCTTGTGGATGTGACAAGAATATGTATTGCAAAATTTTGCAAAGAAAAGTAGATAAAGTTAAAACAAGATATTATACTTAACAAAACATAAACACTCACAAATTATGAAATTTGGTCTGGAAATCATTAATATTGAGTAAAACTAACAGTTGTAGAAACATAACTAAAAAATGAAATAAATTATAAATGTGTCCATATAATATGTCTGATCCCAGCAATATGATGCCAAAATTTCAGTTAAACAGGTTTAAAAGCTCTAAACGTCTGTCAAAATATAGTGATAATATGACCTTACCAATACTTCCTAAAATAAAGCCTTCTACCAAATTTCGGTTCAATCCATTAAGTCCTGAAAAAGTTGCAGCACAGAATTAAACTTGATGACTTGAAGTGATGTGATGAGATGGAAAGGAAGAGATAACACTATAACTCTCTCCATTGATGAAAGGGATAATAAGTTTTTTTTTAAGAAAGTTATTAAGAGGAAACAAATCCATGATGATTGTAATGTGGTGCAACTGGACTGAAGGCCATAGGCAACATTAAATGACATCTCCATAGATATGTGGGTGCACATGTCTGGAGAAAGTTAGCAAGTGGAAACAAATCCATGATGGTTGTAACATGATGTGACTGGACAGAGGGCCATATGGCAACACTATACAATTTTTTTCCATGAAAGTTGCAATAACTGTTAACTCAAGTAAAAATATTTATATATAAATAATCTTAAAATAATATAATTCATTTATTTTACAATGATGTTTGAACATTTTTGCTGTTGTTTTATATTCTGTTTTAAATGATAAAACTCTGATGTTATATATAAAATCAACAAATGTGTGGTTAAACTTGTGATGTTAAGACTTAATTAGGAACAATAACTTTGTACCAGTAATACTAATATCTTCACTGTCTTTTGAATTTTTTTAAAAAAATGGTATAATTAGCCAAAACAACAGAACTGGTTGCAGAGTGTTTAATAGTCTTTCAATGTATTTGAAAACATTTTGTTTCAAAATTCTCAAATGGCTCAAATACTTTTAAAGAAGGATGAAGTAAAAGCAAACTGTAAAGTAGCAATGAAAATTCTGAAAAGCATAACAAAAATACCTTTACAGAAGATTATGAAAATTCAAAGACAGTTATGTGGTTTACAAATATAAGCCATTTTACATGTACACATTTTCATTATATCAATTTATTGATGTATTTACTGGGTAAATGAGCAATGGGTGCAATGAAAAAGGTTGACTCACTAAAATCTGTTTGGGAAGGCCTTAAAAAAGATGAATGGAGTTGGGAAACAAAAGTTAGAAGGGGCAACCTGAGTACTTTATAAATAATGATGACAGGTCTCATCAATGAAAATGGTGAATGTTAAATCTGTTAAAATCCATCACCAAAAGGTTATCAGTGGAAACCAAGTGAATGTAAACTATCAGAGTCAAGATTTTTCTACAGTAAAAGAAATAAATCTCATTCAAGGTTATATCAATATATAGCTGGATGTCAAATTTGGTTAAAATCCACCTTAGCAGCTACAGAAACAAAGTCAGAAGTGCAGGCAATTTTGGGGTATAACTTCTGTAAATAATGCCATGGAATGATTGTAAAACATTATTCAAGGTCTCATCATTATAAAATTCCAAACCAAATTTTTAAAAAAACCAAGAAACCTATATAAAATTATACTGTAGAAACCAAGGTCAAGAGACAGGCACTTAAGGGGTGCAACTCCTGTAAACAACATCACTTAATGCTGTAAATTAAACTTGTTCAAAGTTTCATCAATATCAAGCTGCTAATTTCATTGAAATCCAACAAACATTGGTAATGTTAAGGTTCTGAAACTAAAATTGTGTGCATGAGTAATCAGGGGGTATAACTCCTATAAAAGCTGTTATGGTATGGGGGAAATAAAACTCATTTAGGATCTCATCAATATAGAACTCATGCTAAGTCTGGTTGTCCAATAATCCTTGGGAAAGTTAAGAGAAAAGTTTGGAGATCAAATTTGTTTTAAGTATCATCAATATAAGCTGCATACATAATTTAGTTAAAATCCCCAAAATTTCAAGTCTTGTGGAAACAAAATTGTTGATGTCCAGTCAGATAGTCAGACCAATGGACAAAGTGGTTACAATAGGGCTCTGCCAACATGGCCCTAATATTTACCAAAGGTTTTTATATACACATTTATCAGGCAGATTTTATAGCAAATTCCATCAAAATAATTAATCAAAGAAAGCAGGAAGGCTTTAACAGAACAAGGTACTGCAAATTTGACAGCTCGGATTTTGTTCTTTTCTTCATACTTGTGTATGATATTTATTAAAATACAAAAATACTGTAATGCTTACATGAACTTTTTTAATATGCACTTAACTTCTTTTTATTTATTAATATGATTTACAGAAAATTGTTTTTGTTTTTACTCTGCAAGCATGGATACAGCAAACAAAAAAACATTTTATATTATTTTTTATAACCTTTCATAAATACTAGAACCACACATAAATACACTACAACTCATATGATCACATACATTATCACATAAACAATTATCACTCATATCAAAACAATATTCTGTCATTGCTACATAAAACCAGATATATTTACAAGAAGTATTTTATGTCTGCCATAAAATTTTATTCATAAGCTGACTGCCATGCACATAAACTTTCAATATAAAACTGTGCAAGCCAGATTTTAAATACATGTACTCACTCCAAAAACAAAAAGGAAAAAAACAAAACATTCTTTTCCAAATTTTAAAATTACAGCTCTGACAAAATATAAAAATTTTGGTAACACATGACAGTCTTGCAGCAATGGTCTCTTATGTACACATTCTTAATCAATTCACCTTGAAGATAACAGGAAATTTTACATCACAGATTATTTATCATAATCAATAATTTACAAAGTATATTAAGTAAAACTCTATTTGATTACAGATAAATTATCACAGCCGAGCTTTCACATCTACTGATATATATATATATATATATAAACTGATATATAATATATAGATGTACATATTTACAGGTGTGCATTATGTTTACAGATGAGGTTAAATTAAACAGCTTTATCAAAGTTATCATCAATGTAACATTACATCATAACAATTGTATGTCACCCTTCAACATAAATTTAGCCGAACAGCAACATCAGCATGATTGTATGTCAATAACACTGTTTGATACATAGAACATCAAAACTGTGTTCATGAAATGAATTTATGACACTAGTTCAACAATACAACTGGCCTCTTGTTGTAAACTGCTCATGAAATTGAACATTATTCAAACTGGTTTCATACATTTCATATGAAATGAACACTTATGTTTAACCCTCTTTGCATTGAAGCTTTTCACTGTTACCATGTCATATGATCTGGAGCAGTCCAAGTCTCAGTCAAACTACAATATTTACTCTTTATTTGTCAAGTCAAACTGCAAACAACAATGATCCTTATCTGCTATTTCATAATGTGCATGCAGATTGGTGTCTGTGCTGTTTGTTTTACTGATTATTTCTAACAAACTGTACAGACCCAGATCTGCTGGTGCATTATGCAATGGCAGATCTGTGTCTGTTCAGTTTGCAGTTGGACTTGTCTAATAAGCTAGTATATAGAATATCTGTTAGTTACAATTCAAGCTGATCAAAGGTTGACAGAATGCTGAGATTCATGAACACATGTCTATTATTGCCTTGCAAAATTTTTCCATACTCTACAAGTACAAAGAATGGTTCTTACATGTCAAACTTATATCTTTCGAATAAAAAGATGTTAACAGTCAATCCACTTTGCAAACATTTTGATTTCAAAAGCTGGTACAGCAGTCAATTAGCTATTGATAAAGCAAGCAAGCTATTCAACACAAATAAAATATGGTACAATTTACAGGATTTTCAAGAAATAAATATCTTACATAAAAAACTTTATTACAGATATAAGGTTTGAAAAACAAAAACAAAATAAGTGAGAAAAATCTGCATTGCATGTGTTTAAGATAGATAAATAAAGTAATAAATAAAGATAAATAACAAATAGCATTAGGCAGGTCAACACATTTATAGTAAAACTTTTGTGATGAAAGGAATTTTCTTTTGGTGAATATGATCAAATGATGTACAATTCTAAGTAGCATGAACAGTGATCTTGTCTGACTAAATTTATATTATTACTCAGTTTGTAATTGAGTGCTTTAACACAGAAATGTTGCACAGTATTTTTCTGTGACATGAAAGCGCAATGAAAACATATACTATTCTACACCATATATGACTGGTCATGAATAGAAATATTTCTGCAGCTGGATAATCTGATGACTAACCATGTCTATACAGTATAGCATCTTATATTGTCCATTGTTGTTTAGATAAACTATGGCTTCTAGAGTTTGACATTGTTCAAAGGATTTTTTGGACACTGTATGACAGACCATGTCAATTTTCTAATACATGTATTAACATTGCTGACATTTCGTTATTTGCTACTACAGCCAGTGTCAAGGTACTGATACTGACATAGACATGTCAAAATTCTGACATTGGAAAGACTGAATGTTTTCTGTACTCTTGTTTTGGTATGAAGCATGAAGTTGGTATTCTAAAAACTGACTACTGGAGTATGACCCTAGTAAGATAGACCAGCTCTTGACTCTAACACCGGTAACAAACCATTCATGTTTGAGGTTAGGTCCAATATTAATTAAAAAAACCCACCTTGAGTTTAACATTTATTTTTTAACATATCCTTGATGACAGAGGCCTGGCATGGGAAGGAGGTAATAATATCTGCTTCAGTCATGACACTACAGCCAGAGTCTGATACTGGCATATTAGTATAACAGACCAGAGATGGCATCTAGAATTTGTGTGGCATACCATTCCTAAAGCCTGACATTCAGAGGTTATGTAAGATTTATGATTCATCTGCAAAACATATACATTTAATTGTTAAAACAATCATTAATACTGATTTTTAGATGCAAATTAACTGAAAACATTTGGCTGTCCAAACTGGACCAACTGACCTATCACCAAAGCAGGTGATGTCCTATTGATTAGCATAGCAAATAATATAAAATCATAATATTTTTGTGTTGACACTTAACCCATGTGAATTAGTGTTACAATTTAGGTGTGTCTGAAATTTTCATGACATGGTTGAAAAAAATATTGAAGTTATGGTTTTATATATAATAAACAGTGGTGGATGGCTAAGTGTCATACATAGCCTGAATATCTGACACCTTTCCATTTAGCTGGTTAATTACATAATTACCAGTGATAGTATTGGTCAGTCCCTCATAGGTGTTGGTCAGTAGTCCATAGGTATTTGACATCTGAGAGTCATCTGATACCTCATGTGCCCTTTGAGATGAAATGTTCTTCTATTAGGCAATTCAAATATTAACCTTGTAAAAATAAACCTGAATGGTAATAATTATTTGTAATGATATCATGAAATGGTATGAAATTGTATATTCCTATGCAACATTTAATGGCATTCTGTAATATTCAATACAGTTTCTTACAATAGAATGGTCCAACTATGTTTTAAAAGAAAATTACAAGGAACCTACAAAAGGAAGTACTTCCTGAAAATCAAGATTAATAACTATTAGGAAATATAATTAATACATTTACTAAAATTCAACTTAGAATCAATCATTATTAAATTCTTCAAATTACAGGGGTTGTACACATTCTTTTGTACAATGAAAATAACAAAATATCTACATATTATAAATACTGTTATTAAACCACTTCAACAATCTGAATAAATACATATTTCCACTTCTACATGAAGAATATTTTTGTATACATAATGAAAGTGATTAAACAAAGGACAAAAGATGTCAGTTCAAGAAATCTGGAATTAACTGTCATTCACATTCTCTGATTTGACTTATTTTGACAATGAAGACTCTCAGTCAAATACCCAGAGGTTTATTTTTTTAAAACAATACTGCACATCACTAGCATCTTTGTTGGAATGTTGCATTGTCATTTCTTAGCAAGAGCAATGAAATGTATGACAATCAATGCAAATTTACCATCTGAATATTTCAAAGAAATCCCAAAATATTTGGGAATATCTTCAACTGCACATCTAATCCTAGTTTCCTCTTCAGAAAGGGCTTGTAATGACAGGGCACTCGATGCACCTTTCATCTACACACCTCACCCTGCTAGCTACATGATATGCAAAATTATTGTTTATGTTCCAACTACAGACAATCCCATGATTACACAATTCCTCTTGAATGTCTCAGCTAAAGACAACTGCATGATTTTCTCTCATTTCTAGCTGTCGAAGTCTCAGGTTATTCGAAGCTCCACGAATACGTTGTGACTTTGTTGACCTTAGACTTGACCCGGACTGATTGTCGGTTGAAGGCTGCAAGGTTTGGTTGGAGCTTACGCGACTGAGATTTCCAGTAGATGGGGAAGGTACGTCGTTTCGACCAAGCTCTGGGCGCTGCATAACAGGGGCTGGGGCGGACACTACTGATAAGCCATGGGAGGGTGGGTGATGGGAGGGAAATCGTGGTACATCTGAAAAATTAAGTTTGGAAAAGGTGACATAGCTGTTGGATTATAGTGTTACTTCTATGATAAGCCATATAAATGTAAAAAGTCATGTGGTTATTTCATTTGCGTAAATTTCTAATGAAACTTAAATGTTGTTCAATGTATCTAAAAGTTGGGGATGAGCTAGGCAATGAGCATGGGTTTATTTATTTATAATATATAACAGGAACTGTAAATAAATATTTATATGTAGAAACAAGATATTTGAATATACTTCTGTATACATTAATATTAAATAGGAAAGGTGAGATACAATAACTAAAAATGATATTCAGAATAAGGTATGCCATGCTATCATGGGAAATGAAAGATTGAATCCATTAACTGCAAACTTTTAAAGTATTCAACAATTGCATACTTGGTCCTGAATTATTTTACAATCAATTGTATTCATCTTCTGTTCTTAAAAAGAATGAATTAAGTGTATCTGATTTGACCTCTATGCTGAAGTTTCAGTCTCATGGGTAGATTCTTGAGGGTAAGTACTGCCCCAAATGGCAAATATCAGTTTTGTATGTGCATGTTTTTTATGTCTATCAAGTATGAACATGAATATGAACCAAAGGCTAAGTCATTGAAACTGAATGGGGTCAATGTCGGTGGCAGGCATAAATTTGCCTTTTCATACTAAGATTATATATGGTTATAGGGTGGTGACCTCCAAAACTTCAAGCTATGACCTAAGGGATAGGTTATCAGGGGTATGGAAAGATCCTGGAGTACCACTCAGGTGTCACAGACTTAAGCTGACACTTTGGTCATTGAAAATGTATATGTAAATGCAACATAATGATTTTTAAGATTAATCAATATTCAGTTTCATCACTGTAAAACAGTCTGATTTGTTTAGATGAAACAGTTGTTCAAGATAAAGATTATATGAGAAACAAATGGCATTAAGACAAATGGTACTCAGCATGAATATTAGGTCACAGTTACCTACTTTTGGTATGGCTAAGATACTTTACTTAAGATGCATCCACATACACATTTTAGTTGTTCTTGTTGTTCTGGGACTTAACACCATTTTCAGCACATGATACATGGCGGCCAGTATTAATGGTGGAGGAAGAAACTGGGAAATCCGTGGAAAGAACCACTGATCCACGAGAAGCTACTGGCAAGCTTTCTCACATATACATTTTAGTGACATTAAGCTCCATATATTTTGAAGCAATTGAAGGTTAACAGAAGGACAGCCCAAAATACAAAAGTCAGTCAAACAAAAGCTGACACATTTGGTATGGTTAAGTTTCTCTCCTTAAGATGCATCTACATGTCAACTTTCACGAGTACAGACAAAACATCACTGAAAATATTGGGGAAGCTGAAAACAAAAGTCATTCAAGCAAACAAACTGGATCATACTGACCTCATTTTAGTATCATTTAGTTCATCTCTTCAAGATTCATATGAATACCAATATTCAGGAGTGCAGATGAAATAGAGTTCAAGATACTGAGAGCATAATATGGTTAGCTAAAACTGCATAAGTAGCTCAGACACTAAAATAAGGACACAGTGACCTACTTTTGATATTGTAGAACTTTTTCTTGAGATGCATCCACATACCACAAGAGTCATTCAAGCATACATTTTGGTCATACTTTTTGAAGTTTTGTATATCTGAACTACCTCTCTGAAGTGAATCTACATGCCCATTTTCATGGCTGTAGATGCAATTGGATTGATTCCAGGTATTAAGTCATAATAAAAAAATAACTTAAAAGACAAATGCCACCAAAGTATGAAAATAAATCACATTAACCTAGTTAATATTTACATATTGTTACTCTGAGATGCACCCACATACCCATTTTGATAAATGTTGGTGAAGTAGGATACAACATAGTGAGGGTATTACAACAGATATGTACAATTACAAAGTTATTCAAATATAACAATTGGGCAGTACAGACAGTTTTGGTATAGGTTAAGTTACACTTGTTTGAGATATATCACATACCAATTTTCATATGCACAGGTGAAATAATATGCATTATACTGAGAGTGTAACAATCAGATTGTGGAAATGTCACTCTAGAATTAAAATTAGGTCACATTAACTTGTTTTTGTATAGCCAATTTACTGGTACTCTTGTTGAGATGTTTATACACATTAATCATCATTAATATGGGAAAAATATGGTTCAAAGACATTGAGGGTATAATTAATGAACAGCTGAATATACAAATGTCATTCAAGCATGAAAAATAAGTTATGTTGTTCTAGTTTTGGTATGGCTGTTACTCTTCCTTAGATACATTCACATACATGTACCAACTATTATGAGTGTAGGTGAAATAGATTCCAAGACACTGAAAGCATAATGAACAGTTTATAAATTATAAAAGTCCCTAAAGCATAAAAATTAGATTACCTTCACATATATTTTGCATGAGTCAGCTTATAAATCCTTTATATTGTGCCAATATGCATCCAAACAAGAATCTGCATGATTGTTAGTGAAATGGGGCCACAAATAATGAAGGGTGTAACAAATAGCTGAAAATTAGGTCACATGACTGAAAAGTACACCAAAGTGACCTACTTATATTATGTTAGAGTTAATTTTGTTCAGATGGTATGTCTACATTCCAATTTTGATTAAATTGTTGGTTAAAAAAGACTTAAGATATTGGAGTTGTCATGAGTGAAGTAGTAAAAATACAAGTATAAAATGTAGTTCATAGTGATCTAGTTTTGTTATGGCCGAGTTACTCTCCTTGACTCCAATTTTCATGAGTGTAAGTCAACGAGGGCATAATCAACAAATGAATGAACACACATGAATGAATGGCAAAATTCCTTACCCCCTCCTACCTTCACTAGCAACTCTTAATTTCACTAGCAAAGGGAAAATAAAGTTTATATATGTTGCTTTTTAACCTAAAAATACAAGATAAATGATATATAAAAATCTTCAACCTTTTAACCAACAGTAACCTGTAAACTATGTCGAGAATTAACAAGAACAAAGACATTGGCACACATGCTTATAAAAGAGAACCGCATTTGTGGGTTACTGCTCCAAATTTCATCCTAATTTTCATCCTCAAGGTAAAGAAAACTACTTATAACATAAAAAATTATCTGGTACCCTAAGAGTTCCTTACAGACAGGTTTCCAATAAGATTTTATGTACATTGCTGGGTACAATACAATGAAAATTAATAGCACTGTTAGATTAGTGAATATGTGCATATTATGATATGTATTTGCTTATAAGCCAAGTTAAAGTGCAAACAACAAAAATCCTGATCATTCATTGCATAATGTGCCTGCAGATCAGGGTCTATGCTGTTGGTTCTATTGATTACTCCCAACAAACTGAACAGACCCAGATCTCATGGTGCCTTATGTAACAGCAAATATGGCTCTGTGCAGTTTGCAGTTAAACTTACATTATAAGTGAGTTCAGATGGTACATCTAATTACAGTGACATGTCATTGCTATGGTGATGTTAATAATATAATGTTTGTGTATATTAGAGGTTAGAGCTGATACATATAGTATAGGGTAAGACAGATAAAACATGACATCACAAGTAAATTATGTGAAAAGAACTCAAATATAACATCAGAAGGAAATTATGTGACAATAACTATCTTTCATTAAATAACAGGCTGTATTTGACATATTACATTTATTCAAAAAAATTCAAGGGTCGTTTTTTTTAAAAATATATTTTCAATGTGAATCCCATTTTCTTCTTTACAGTGAAACTGTCCACAGAGACAATATATTCAAGATCTCTTACCCAATGTAAAGCATGAAAAAAAATCAGAATGGCCCTTTCTAAAGTGGCACAACAAGCCCCAAACAAAGTTTCCACTGCTTTTATTGCATAATATTTTAACGGTGATGAACCTTTAATAGGCATAATTTCCTGAACACATACTTACATGTAACATCTAAAATGAAACTAGAATACAAAATTCAATAATTTCATGCAGAACAATTTTAGCTCCAAGAACAGAAAATCATTCTCATTCTCACTTTCAAACTTAAACTTACCTTATATTTTAATGTATGACTGGTCAGCAACTCTATGTAAGCTAATCTAATATTACAGCTTTGCACTGAGTCATAAGTCAGCATGGAATGTTTTCATAATCCTGAGGCCTTATCTAAGAATATATTATCTTTTAAAAAACTTAATTATCTTTTAAAAAAACTTAATTATCTTTTAAAAAACTTAATTATCTTTTAAAAAACTTAATTATCTTGCAAACAAAGTCAAAGAGAAAAAAGATAAAAGGGTGTCTGACTTTCTATATAATACCAAAATAACAAAAAGTCTGTGTTTTCCTGATACAGCTAAAATGGTTCATATGGCAACTAATCCTTAATAACCACTTACAACAGCAGTCAAAGTACTGTAGGTTAGTAACAATCAGGCCATATACAAGAGTGTTTTAACATTATTTGCAAATCAAAGTAAATAAAATATCTGATAGACTGGAGGGTTTAACCTATACTATTTTTTATAATCTCTGAAGACAACTCCACAGATATACTGATATTCACAGCCCATTACACCATCCTAAATATGCTACTCAAAAATAATATATTTTTGTACTCCTTTCCTTTTTTATGTCACTGGAGAATTTATATTAACACATGGAACTTTATTCAAGGAATTAATGTAGTGCTTTCCTTTTCAAACCATTTTCTACTAACAGTAGAATAATATCCAAGGTCAATAACTATTATCAGGCATAGTTATTGACCTTAAAATTGTTTTTTGTCTACATTGACATAACAAAAAATTGGATATCAAATGCCAAAGCATATTGTTATCAATTTTAGTAAAACCATATGTATGTTACTATTATTAGCAATACAAATTATATTTGGTAAATGAAAATGGACAAGGTGCCAAGGTATGAGGGACTGAAATCCCTTCAGCTAAAAATTAAAGACTTTATAGCAACAATACCTTTTGTTATATTTGGTAAAATAGAAAATTCTATTAAGTGTTTTTTAAGAAGTTACTTCAAGTATTTTGTCTATTAGCAATGTGGTCATATTTTTTTTTATTACCAAAAATGTAAAACAATGAAACTATCCTTTTTTATGCCAATTTCATAAAAATACTGGTAATTAGAAAATACACATGTAACCTATTACACAATAAATAGTATATTATGTGTCAGTGTGTGTTCATTAAAACTAACTTCCCACAATCTATCTGAATATTTTACAGTTAAAAGTTCATGATTCACAAAATCATTAACATACATTTAGTGTGCACACATAACTTTCTCTTTTTGAAAATGGAAGCAAAACAAATCCGTAACTGAGTAACATCAATTCTCCTGTTCCAGTTTTAGTTCAAATTATAATAAGGCACTTAACATTACTTGTTAAACATGATTAAGTTCACATGATTATATTCATAATAACAAAAAAGTCCTAACTGTCCAACAACAATGCAGGCAAATTCTATCATCTGCTCATATATTTATTTGTATAATATGGCTGTTTATCTGGAACATTCTTCACAATAATACTAAATAACATGGACAGATAAAACTTGGTAGAAGAAAAACTTGGCTTAAAATTAAAAATCAAGTTTCATAACAGCCAAACTTTACAGTTGAATAGTTAAATGATACAGTATGTCAGAAAAGAAAAAAGATATATAATTACACCATACCTGAATTCCTTCCCTCCCACCATTGTCAGAATACTCTAGTTTAGGTCAAATCAGATAATTCAAATCTATGCGAAAAAATATCGAGTTTGTGATACTGTATCCATTGAAGAGAAAGTTATTTGATCTTATTCAACAAAATTTATTAACAAACAACAATGAAAAGAAATAAGCGAAATGAACATTTGGAACGCTAACAACTTACACCCACTTGACCTTATAAATGATCCTATAAAATATAAATTATTTTACATTCAACATAGATTTACAATGCAGATATAAAGTTTACTTAATACAGTGCCCAAGTATAATGATGAAATATGTTGAAAAAATAAGACTTTTTTTCAAGTAAGCTGAAGTTTCAGAATTCATGGGGAAAGATAAACAATTTGCATCAATTTCTACAGAATAAAATTAAATGGCAAAAGCAGAAAACGGAATGTTATCTATTTTTTTGTTCCATTATAAGTAAATGGGAAAAACCTTCAACCATAAGCCCATGGGACAGGCCTTGTAAAGTTTTGAAAATAGGGGTAGGGATGACATATCATAAAATACTTCCTTAAATAAAAGGTTGTAAACATTTGAAAAATAACAATTAAAAGGTGGAGGACTTATCATGAAACATTGCTTAACTACATAAAAATAAATCATGTGGTTCCTCTGTTACAAAGCTTTACCCCAAGGTTGTATTTGTAAATTCTGAGTAACTTCAAGTCTGGCATAACATATTTTAATCTGAATGTCCTAACTTGGCACATAGTTCCCCCCTTCTTTTATCCCATACTGCACTTGTACATATCATCTATGTTCACTTATAAGATGAGTCAAACAGGAAACAACAAAAACCCTGATCTGCTGTAGTAGAATGCACCTACAGATTAGGGTCTATATTGTCTATATAATGAAGGAATAGTGTACTTTATATACTCACTTAAAAGAGAAGTGCAACTGCAAACTGCACAGACCCAGATCTGTCAGTGTATCAGTGTATTATGTGATGGAAAATTGGAACCTGTGCAGTTGTACTTCTCTTATAAATGAGTATATATATATATATATATATATATATATATATATATATATATATATATATATATATATATATATATATATATATATATATATAATATGTACACTAATCCTTCATTATAATGCTGGTTCAAGTGAGCCATAAAGTAGTCTGCCTTATAGTGAATCTACCTTATAATGAAATACATGGTAAAGTACTTTCTTGTTATAATGCTGTCCTTGTGAGCCACAGTGTATACCTCCTGCCTGATAATGAAGTATATGTTACAGCACTTCCTCATCTTAAAGATGTCTATGGTAGCCAAAAATTATACAGCCTTGTAGTGACACTGCCTTATAATGAAGCACATGTGAAATTCCCTATAATATTGTCCATGTTAGGTAATATGAGATAAAGTTGCCTCTGTCTTACACTGCATTCAGTTGCATGGGCAACCACTCTAACAAAATTGCAAGAAAAGCAATTTCTATATGCACACATCTTGGAATAATGACCATAACATGCAATGTTTACCTGCAATCCACTGAAAACTGTGAGAACAGTTTGTTTTTCATGAGATGGTCATACTAATTCACCACTCCCTCGATAACTCGCGGACATCGGGGGGGGGGTTTCCAAAACATCGACCGCGATATAAGTGAGGGCGCGAGTTATCGAGGGACCTATAATAAACAACAAAACTAACAAAGGGATCGACGTATAGGCAAAAGGGGGTGGGGTTGGCTTGGCATGTTGCAGTGTTGAATACTCAATTAATAAACGTGCTAAGATTAACAGTGAATAAATATCTCTTCATATCGGTATATATTATTTTTTTCCTCAGAGTAACATTAATTTCAGGATTCCACGTGGTTTTAATTCGCTTAGCACATGTACGACTTCACGTTTTGACCGCAGATTTGAATCACCCACGCATGCGTGCCCCACTTATACCACGTGACCACGCAGTCGCATAAATGTTATTATTTTGGAATTATTATTCTTAAGATAGTTATTGGTAAAAACGTAGTAGTATCGCAAATAGAAATATCGGTACATGTACGATGGCTAACTTTCGAAATTCGCGGAGCTAGTCGACTAAAAAAACAACGAGCAAAGATTACTTTGATGCGTTACGAAGATTTCAAGGTGTCTAGGTGATGATTGTTCATAATATACTTTGTGGAATTTCTTTGACATGTTTGTTCGGAAATCAAAGGTATCCGTCTGGATTTCATTAAAAGAGCCCGCTAGGTACCAATCATTTAGCACCCACATTCAATAGTTAACGTCTACAAAGAGGTTTATTACCCGTAGAACAAAGGTTTTAACCTTGGAATATAATGCCTCGGGGATAACGATTGGTCCGGTTGCACAACGCCAATGAATTTTATTAATCAAAACAGAGCCTGACGTATTGTTTATTTATATTAAGCAGCGATCTGGTTTCTTATTATAGCCATAGCTGTCACACTTGTTTGAAATGGTTGGCCAATGTGGCGATTTTTTTTTTTTTTACAGGTACCCGCGTTTACGTTTAATATCCGGGTTTTTCTATACCGGTTTACCCGATGACAGCCCTAGATACCTTACTGATATTATATACTTTAATGATGTTAATACCTAAAATGTGAAAACGTTTTCGATTGGTGAAGTAAAATTAAGTTTGATGACGGTAACGAATACGAGAACGTAGGCTCCTAAAGGCATGCCTTTGAACTTTCTTTTATTGTACATACCAGGTTTGAATTGATGCAAAATGCATATTCTAAGCGATAAAACAACACCGGTCTCTTTTAATTGATTCTTTTATTGTAACAAACACTTCCCACGCTGTTGATCTAAACAAAGCCGGCATGTAATTAGGTTCCCACCGAAGTACTCGCGGGTTTCGAAGTGACGGTTGACTGACTCTTTTCCTGCCTTCATCTAAGAGAATAGGTATGTTTCGATTATGGAGTTGAGACAAAATTAAAGGCTTATAATGTGAATTTCACCTAGCCAGATATTTAATTAGTTAGTTCATTCTAGGTTGCTGCATGTTAGCATTTACCAGAATTTTTCATTGAGCACTGTTTATTTACAATTTGCAGTGTATTAACAACTATTTCTCTATTAAAAAAACAATATGTGATATCTTTTTAGAAATTGCAAATTTCACAATATGGATTCTATCTTTACGGGCAATAATCACCATTTTCGATGATAAAAACGAGTTATATATCAAAATTTAATTTACCAATTTACCATTTCTTATCACATTTTTCACTGTTCAACACATTTTAAAATATATTTGCTTTGAAAAAAATCGGAAGCCATGCAGGACACCGCGTTATAAGTGTGTTCGCGAGTTATCCGGGCGCGAGTTATCGAGGGAGTGGTGTTCTGGCTCCAAGTCAGAAAAACAATAACTTTAAAAAAAATCGCAACAGCATGACTTGTGGACAATTTGTTGACACATGCATTTTCAGATGATGATAATATCATTTCTCAAGTTTCATGGTGATCCACTCACTCTGTGAGACTAGTTACACGCAGAAAATATTATTATACACTGCATTCAGCTGAACATTATGAGGGGCAATAACTCTTACACAAATTGTAGGCACAGAGATTTGATGATATGCACATTTTCATGCGATGGGAATAATATCTACCATGTTTCATGGCAATCCATTAAAAAATGCAAGACTTAAAAGTGATTTATTGATATGCACCATTTCAGCTGATGAACATAATGTTTACCAAGTTTCATGGCAATTCACCAAAAAATGGGGAAGGGGGAACTAGTTGCATTGACAAGATTGTGTCATATACCATATATACTTGTTTATAAGTTGAGTCGAACTGCAAACAACAAAGATGATGATCTGCAGTAGCATAATACACCTGCAGACCTAGGCATATGTTGTTTATTTTAATGATTACTCATAACAAACTGTATTATGTGCCAGCAGATTTGGGTCTGTGCAGTATGCAGTTGGACTTGACTTATAAGCATGTATAATACAGTACTCATTAAGCAATAAGTATAATACAGTACTCATTAAGCAAAAAGTATAATACAGTACTCATTTAGCAATAAGTATAATACAGTGCTCATTAAGCAATAAGTATAATACAATACTCATTAAGCAGTAAGTATAAATCAGTACTCATTAAGCAGTAAGTTAGTATAATTCATTATGCATTAAGCAATAAGTATAATACAGTACTCATTAAGCAACAAGATAAAAAGTACAATAACAATTTCAAAAACTGCACAAGCAAAGTGATTTATCAATATAGACATCTTTATGTGACGATCCCTACTATAGTTGATGGTAATTCATCAAAAAATGCAGAACTGATTGTGATAAAAATATTCAGTATCACACAGATGGATGAATGGATGGACAGACATGAGAATTACTATATACCCCTAGCTATACAAATGTGGGGGTATTAAAACAAGTTGTAAATGAATATGCACATTTTGTTTTTCCTTAAAAATCATCTTCCATTTCTTTCAAAGACACTTTAATTTGAAGAGAATCTAAAACAATACTATACTGCTACTACTGAAGCATGGTTGGGATTAAGGTCAATTTGTCTCTAAGCTTGGACATATCTATGGTCAGGGTTTAATTCTACAGGGTAGTTAAAGCATTCAATACCCATTTCTCCACATACTCCTACAATCAAGCCTGACTGCAAGTACGCTTAGTATTATAAATTTTAAATTACCTTAAGTAAATTATAATTTATCATCAAAAATACAAATGATTTTACAACATATGAAATAGGAGGTGCACACTTATTCAAATAATCCAACACATCCATCTGGAAAAAACAACTTCAGCAATTAAACAATCAGAACAAAAATGCTGAAAGTTATTTTGAGGTAAACAAGAGTTTTGATGTGGTATAAAACTTATATGAAGACCAAATTTTCATTTTGTAAATCTATTTTTGATATACCATTAGCAATGCTTCTGAACACATATCTCAAAACACTGTCCAAAAGGTTTCATCAGACTTTTTGCACCTTATGCCCCTATCTAAGTCTGACTAAATAAATATTGATAATGATTCTTTTCAAATTTTTTTTATATATGTTGAGACTAAACTTATTTATCTCCATGCCAAGACTATCAATTGTTCTGACCAAAAGTGATAGACTTTTCTAATGTTTTACACCCTGCTTACACATTTGGTGATCATCCCTTGGGTGTTTCTGTTTTTGGACAAGCAAATCAGTTTGTGCATAAAGGTGTCAACAGATATGTCACTAAGCATTCATTTAGCTAACTACTTTTGAATGTTCAAAAGCAAATAAGAAATTATATTGCCTTTCCACAAACTTAATCTATGATATTCATTCTTGTATAGTGCAGATCCAGTTTGGTAGAGAAAGATTCAGATCAACATCAAAGATAGTGCCAGTAAATCAAGGACTATAGAGAACTTTCAGTTTATGAGGCTGAAAAAAAATAGCCATGTTTCTGATGTCCCAACCATCTGTAACATAATTCCACTGTGGAATACCAAAAATTACTGTCAAAGGGATTAAGAAAATTTACAGTATGTTCAGCAAACTTGATTTCTCTTCTAAGGACTGACCTTTTATTAGGTGATAAACAATAACAGTTAAATGCTTATCCAGGATCAAGCAACTGACCCCAATTTCATTGTTGAGAATAAAACAAGAAACACAATAATTTTGTAGGCCTGATTTCAAAGAATGGCATAAATCTTGATCAGCCACTGTGTACCTTCTACACTGTAATTATAGCTAACTTTAATGCTAAAGATTCTGAAATTTTGTGTGACATTCTAATTACACCTTCCATATCTTAACTGCTGGGTCTATTAAATTTACTCTTCCTTCTAGGATAAATTAGAAAAGCAGGTTTAAGAGCACTAATGGGCCCTGCTTGCTACATACTGTCAGCAGGTTTTGAGCACTAATGGGAGCTGTTTGCTAATACTTTGAGCAGGTTTTGAGCACTAATGAGCCCTAATTGCTACATACGGTGAGTAGGTATTGAGTACTAATGGGCCCTACTTGCTACATACTGTAAGTAGGTTTTAAGTACTAATGGGCCCTTATTGCCACACACTGTGAGCAGACTTTGAGTACTAATGGGCCCTACTTGCTACATACTGTGAGCAGATTTGCATTAGTGTAGTATGTGGTAAAAGAGCTGTAAGTATTTACTGTAAATCAAACAATTTTAGTCAATTTGATGACAAACTATATTAAAAAAAACATTTTTCACTAAGATTGAAATTAAAAAATGTTAAGCAACATTTACTCAAAAACTTCGATAATGCTAGTGTGATAAATTAACTGTATTTGTAGAAACTCAAAGACACTAAAATATAATGATTTACAGTAAAGAGAGCAGACATACACCATTATATTTTGTTTAGTCCTACAAGCTGGCTGTCAAATGAATTGGACACTTTAAATTGCTGTTATGACATACAACTGCACTACTTTGGGAAAACATTATGCTGTCGGCACATTCAATCTCAGTTAAATTTGACTACTTATTTAACTGCTAATCAAATGGAAATGAAAATGTTATGAACCCTGTATTATCATGTACTTTTGAAAATTCACAAACTGCTGAAGCAGACAAAACTAAAATTTAAGTTATTGAGAAGTCAGTCATTTGGACCTATAAATCACATGGACTTATGGAGTGCAATCCCTTCGATATACAATTATTTCCTACACAAAAGTTTAATTTATCTGTAAAATCCATGTCTCCTGATGGGTCCACTTAAATCCTGCTGATGCATCAGCTTTCATTTGCAAGCTCTCAACAGTGATGGAAACTAAGAATTTTTCGTTTTATCTATGTAATAATGTAGCACAGTTGGCCATCAAAGCAGCTATCTGAACTATATATCATGACAACCAGCTTGTTGGTCTACATTTAACCATACCTAAATGATACTGCCAGATGGCATTATTATACATAGTCCGACTGGTGCCTGGGTTGTAGACAATTACAAATAATGTAAATTGGGGGATTAAAACAGTCAATGTTAAATATCATGGATCAACCATTTGAAGTGAGGGTACAGTGAGTACCTACTTTATACGAGCCATTCCAAGCACTTAGATTCCTCTCAAATGAAAATATTAAGAATTATGATGTAGTAGTACTTTATTTAAAGCTGGTTTCTTGTGTTCTTTGTTTCAATCATTCCTCATTTTCAAAAATACTTAATCAGAATTAAAATCATGACCGTTATGCTTGGACAGCTCATACCTGCAAGCACTCACTTTAACAAAAAAAGATTAATAATTGTTACCAAAAATATATAATCAAATATATAATTAATTATAAAGCATAACTGACATACATGAATCTTTAGTCTTAATTGCAAACAATCCAGAAACAGACCTTTTCACCTTGTCTATTTGCATTCCCATTTCTCCATTTTGAGTAATGTTTCCAAGTCTGGAGTCATATTACTCAAAATGTTGAGTAATGTTTTATGACAGAGTGACCAGGCACAATTAGGTAACAAATGACACTCAGTCTTGCTTGCGACTGTTAATTGGTCAATAAGAATTATGAATAAATAATACTCTACTGGCAATTGATAAAACATAGAAGGTCCTTGGTAATTCATCAACTAATTATGCAGATGAATTTAACAACAGGCAGATTTTTACAATTGACAAGTAGCCATTTCAATTTTAATCTTTAAGGTTTGTATTTAGGCCACAAATCACTTGTATGAAACTTATGATATCTTTATAGATATGATCAAGGTATGAAACTTATGATATCTTTATAGATATGATCATGGGATCCCTTAATTAATTTAACCTATTAAGTTTGTTACTGATGTATGTGTGTGTGTGTGTGTGTGTGTGTGTGTGTGTGTGTTGGTGTGTGAAATCCTGAAATTCAAATTACTCTTGCTGGGCATTTTTCTCCAAATTTAAAGTGGTCACAATATATTTGTGAAATTTAATTTTAAAGTATTATTTAAATGACTAATAATAAGTAATGACAATTTTTTTTACCTATTCCTAATTATCAAATGTAGCAGAAACTGTCAATTTTGGTTCCAGGCTTGCTGCTGCTTTTGCATTAATATTTATCCCTGCATGATTAAATGGTTTCTTTTCAAAGTATTTATTTATAAAACATCAGTTTTTCTTTCAGAAAACTATGCTTTAGAATTTCACCGAACAAAAACATTTTAATTCACTCTATTCTTCTTAAAAAAAATAAATGACATCATTTGAATTAAGCTTTGCCAGCAACATCTTTAATGACTATTTGATGAGAAACAAGCTGCAAACTAGACCTGGTAACCACTGAATTTTAATTCATTAACTGAAGTCTGAATGCTCAGAATATATGTCAGTCAAAACCTTTGACCTACTGGACATGTCAGACATATAATGATATTTAATGATCTCTGCTATGTCTAGCATGTATGCATAATATGTAAGAAGGTAATTCCTCATATCTATCAATCATATTTCAACTATTTTGCCTGCCTAGTGAAAATGTGAGATATACAATTCAAATGAATACATTGTTATATTTTGAAAATCTCAATCATTGTTTATTTTAAACCTGCTATGATTATTGATCTTGACAATTTCCTTAATTATCACTCCTCACAAGGATCATTACATAAATTTATGTCATAATAAACCAATTACAAATTGATCTACAGTTTGAGGACTTTATGTTTTGCTTAGAATGGACCTTTACTTATTTCTCCTTCCCTACAACAAGTACCTACATCTGTCTCAACTCACTGTTTATCTCAGAATCTCAAAATAATCTTTTGATTCGGTGTGTTCAAAGATTTTGCAGATCCTAAGTTAATGGGTGTGGATAAATCTGTAGAAATATCAGCTTTCAAAATTGAGGTAAAAAAAGCTTTATACAAATGTATGTTTAAAGTTTCTTTATTAAATAGAACAATTTGATTTTCATTTAAACCTTTTGTATCAACTATGAATCCAATTTTAGCTGAATCATACTCTACCATATTTAATCAAAAAGCAGTTTAATAAAAAAAAAACACCTTGACTCTTAAAATACACTTAGAAACAATTTGGATTTTGAACAATTTGGATCAGATATTTTTACCAATTTTAGCTGAATCATATTCCACCATATTTAAAAACAAAAAACAGCTTAATATAAAACACCTTGACTCTTAGAATACACTTAGAATAAAATTTGGATTTTTATAAATTTGGATCTGATATTTTTACCATTAGAAAGTGAATGTAGACTACAAAAAGAGTGCTAAGTTGCATACAAATTAATGAATGTTTTTTTTTAAATAGCTCAGCTTTGTATGCACTAGTGTTACATTCAAAGAAAAATTATAAAACTCTCTTATTGAGAGCCTACTGAAATAAGTTGCATGTGTGCCAGCATAGAGATCTAAGTAAACTTCAATAGCAAATTTATGCTTTAATTAACCTGTACATTTGTTTGGCAATAAAAAGCCCACATTTCTCATACCACAGAGGACAGTTTAAACTAACTAAGCAATCTTTCTTTGACACTTACCAAAATTTGAAATCATGAATATCTTCCATTACAAGCCATTTGAAATATTGCAAGACTTCCTTTAGATTTGATGCTCCCCATATTTTAAAACAACCTGCTCAATAAGATTCTTTGTATGAATTTTTATGGAGTTTTCTGCTGGGTGTTGCAGACATGGTAAAGAGTGACTTGCAAGTGTGGCTTATACAAATCACTTTTTGCTTAAACATTTCTTTTCAATCTTCTAGTTTTGCTCTTCATCACAATGTTGGTTGTAATTTTACTACTGCATTGAGATTTTAGTTGTAATTTTTTTACTACTGCAGTGAGATTTTCATTGTAATTTTACTACTGCTAACAGTGGGTTGTTTTCAGAGATATCATGATGGTATATGCAAATACACAATGCAATGCACATGAACTTTGCACTGCTATTTTGAATCCCTAGCAAACTTCTGTCAACATTAGTCATCACAAATATTCAAGATAAAAATCTGATTTAATTGTCGATAAGGTTATTTTCTTCCTCGAAATAATATATATTTATTATTATTATTATGACTTTATTTAAAGACTTTATCTCAATTAGCTAAGAACTTATCTAATTATACTTGAAATTAATTGCATAAAAGTAAAAATAAAGCTAAATGTTCCATGGTTTATACCAAAACACAGAATATGGAAGTTGAACTGTAATCGTGCATATTGCTATCAAATAGAAATGCAGTTATTTTTATCAAACAGACAATATTGATTTTTTTAAAAGTATTTTGTATAAATAATGTCCTTATTACAGAATTAAATTTCACAGCATGTATATTATGCCAGAACTTTTATGTACAAAATACTTTGTGGGAAAACAAGTGCTTCTGCCAAAGACAGCTGACAAGCAAATTTTAATGAGTATGCTTAAATATTGTATTATTTTTGTGGTAGAGATAATGGATGTACAATGATACTGAATCAAAGCAAGAACTGTTCAAGAAAGTTTCATCTTCAGTTTATTTACTTTGTGTCTAATGTCAAAAATGAGTTTTCTTAAAATGCTTTTAGAACTATTAAAATATATATTAATGATTGGCATTTTATTTTGAATGATATCCAAATGATTGATTTTAGCCAATGAAAATTGTAAATCACTACATGTTTCTATTTGCTTGTGTATCATTTGTTTATTGATGAATCTATTTGTTTATGAAAAAAAATAGCAAAAATGGTTGAAATTTAAATGTTTTACTTGAAGTAGAAAGGGAAAATGTCATGCATTTAGTCTTGTGTGGTTGACTTGCACAACAGAATGAGATGTATTAAGATATCCTAACACACAAAATGAGACATGCTTTTATAATTATATGGGAAGAACAATGTTGTGAGGTTCCAGTTTGCATAACTAGGGAATCAAAATGGTGGGTATGAAAGTACACAAGTTTTGTGGCAACACATGAAAACAATGGGCAAATGCAGACTGTTTCTTAGTTTTGCTCTGCTGAGATTTTTGTTGTAATTTTGATGCTGCTTTCTTAGTTTGGAGTTTATTATATATTATAGTATTCACCCACCCCAATGATTTCAAAAATGAAAAGTCTCAATAATATAAAAAAATGTACAAAACTTTATCATTTCATTTAATAATTTATAATTTCTAACCTGCCTATCATCATGATATTTGTGTTTCTTAACTAGTAGAGTGTCCAAAATTGTGTAATTTTTCAGACAATGGGAGTGATATAGTTCATCATCTTTAATCAGCTCAGAATAATTCTGTCATTTTCTATAACTTCAAGATTTACATTCTACTGAATCCCTGCACATAAGGAGTCATACCTGCCATATTTTCAGACAGTGTTGGGGGAGTTTTCTGGAATCATGAAGTGTGTTTTGAAATCCCAAAGGTAGGGAGATCAGTGAACATGACCTAAAAAAGTGACATTGTCCAATTAGGAATATATTATATTTCATATAAAGCTATTATAAAATTACTGGAAATTCAAATTTAAGATAAAAGTAAAAAACATCTGTTTTCTCTGAAGCATTAAATATACATACAAGCCAAAAAAAGCTGGTAAACATAGCACTGTCCAATATCATCAACACACACACACACAGAGTTTACACTATTAAAATAAGTATAACAAGTGACTGTCTTTAAAACCATTTGAACAAAGGAATATTTTCTTAATTAGATGCAGTTCTTGCTGCTCTAAATAGCTTGATGCTGGTGGGGTGTGTGTGGAGTCTTAAAGTACCAGTAACACAAATGTCATGTGTGTTCATTTTGGCACTCATTTGAGACTGGATGGTACTGTAGTTTGCACTTCTTCAAAAGTCTTGTTAATTTTTCTCAGCAAAAAAAAATGATATTTCTGCATCTGTACTGTAGTCAAAGAGTGTTGGACATGCTAAATGGTGTTGCTATATCAATAGATATTGTACAATCCAGAATAACTAGAGTCAATATGGTGTTTGCAGTATGTGGAAAAATTAAAATGCACCCCTTGTTGCTGCACTTCACAAACTCAAACTTCATCAAAGAGTTCTGAAATCTAGTTTTGCTGGACTTTCCTTGCTTTGCAGATGACTCAGCGTTTCTTCAATCACAGCTGCATTTGAACATTTGTTTTGCACCTTTTATATGGAGTAAAATGTGATTTCAAACAATTCTTACCACTGATCCCAGACATGCCAGTAATCTTTAATAATGATGGCTTAAACATTTGCACTCAAAACAATGTGTTATAACTTTTGTACTTCAACATGCATCTCTATGATTGTACCCAACTCAAATGAATTGAACTGTTCCACTTAATGTAATTTATCTATGTAAATTAGCCTAATGGATTCTCCAGCAGCAATATTCAAAGGACTTGACACTGCATCATCCTAGCTATTCACAGTCAATTAAATAATCTGTGAAATGATGACTGCTTACCTCTGAGCACCTTACCTTTTAATTGAATCCTTGATACAGGTAATCAGATGTATAACCTGCCCTACGGATAGGTTTACATGGTCTCTAAACATGACTTTAATGTTTATAAAGACTACATGCTTCAGATATGCATAGTTGTGGTAAAAATGATTCTTTTTGTTTCTTTTTTTAAACATAATTGCATTTTTTTAAAAACATGACCATGTTATATCAGATATGAGTTAAACCACCTTCCCTTTCTTTGTTCAAGTTGTGTGAGAAATATTAAAACTAGATGTTGGAAATATTGGAAACAGACAACCCAGTTTTTACTGTTTATATATGCATTGTCCTAGAAACATATTCTGTACAAACTTCAAATGACTTTTCCAGGAACCAGAGAAGGACAGTGTTAGGCTCATTATTACAATGAAATTCCTGTTTGATTTCACATGCAAGAAGCATGACAATGATAGGGACCCCTAACAACTGGCAATCAGGTTAGAAATTATAGATTTTAATTAAATAAACGACTAAGTTTTGTGCAACTTTTAAATACCTGATATTTGTCCTTCTTAAAATCACAATGGGAGTACAAACTGTCAAGGAGGATGTGGTAGGTGAATACTATAGTTTGCATATTCATTTAGTTGAGCTCTAAGTCCTTTTATATTCTTAAAACTTTTGTTAATTGGTCTTAAAGCCTGAACATCATTCTCTGTTGCTTCAACCTTATGGCTGTGTAACTTTCTGTAATTTTCTTATCACATTTTTATGATGCTGAATTTTTATTTTGTCAGCAGCAGCCATAAAAATATTTCAGATACTGTATGTATGTATGTATGTATGTATGTATGTATGTATGTATGTATGTATGTATGTATGTATGTATGTATGTATGTATGTATGTATGTATGTATGTATGTATGTATGCATGCATGCATGTATGCATGCATGCATGTATGTATGGATGTATGGATGTATGGATGGATGGATGGATGGATGGATGGATGGATAGATAGATAGATAGATAGATAGATAAATAGATAGATAGATAGATATTACTTGTATTAATATGGATATGTAAATTATCCATGTATTGTCTGTATTTATTTTTTGTGTACAATATTATTATATGTATCTGAAAATGTTTTTATCTGCATAAATTGCCATTTAAATATACATGTTATGTATCACCTTACAGTATGTTATTTATCACCACACAGTATGTTACGATCACTGTACAATGTTATTATCACTGTATAATATGTTATTATTACTGTACAGTATATTATGTATCACCAAAGAATGTTATGTATCAATGTATAATATGTTATGTATCACAGTACAGTATGTTATATATCACTCTAGTATTTTATGTACCACTGTATTTTTATGAATGAATGTATGATATCTTAAGTACAATTTTATAGTATGTTAGATATCACTGTATGGTATGGTATTTATCACGGTATGTATACAGTGAAACCAGTCTTGAAAGACCACCACTTCTACCAAAACATTCAAAACATTGGTCTTTCATGACTGGTGGTCATAACACAATATAATCAATAAATCTATACTTGGAGAACCTGGTCTCTCATGACAGGTGGTCACTCAGAACAGTGGTCTTTCAAGACCGATTTTACTGTATTATGTATTACCACCAGTGCTGGCTGAACAACATTGAGGCCTGAGCAAAGCAATGGTTCAGGGGCCCCCTACCGTCCCTACTATTAACAATCTGGATAGCACAATGCCCCTAGAATTGTCAGGCCCTGGGCAACTGCCCAGTGTGTCCATGCCTTAATACTGATTACCGCACTGTATGTTATGTATCACTGTATGGTATGTTATGTATTTGGTTGACCTCTAGAACTCCCAGTCCCCTAAGTTTCACTAACTTATATAAAGAATTGCATTTCAAGTTAGGGAATGTTATCATTAAAAATGATATATTCTGAATCAAGCTTTTCACTTTCATAAATGTGAAAGCTGTAATTTCACTGGTGAATCAAAAGGTCAACAGAACATGACCTCATATTGGTGTGTCTCTAATCTTTCTTTAATCAGAAATGTGGATTTTAATCAGACTGACTACATGTACTACTGGAAAATCAACAAGAAAAGACAAAATGCCTACTGGTACATATTTTCACTGAAGGATTCCAAACAGGGTCACTCAAAAATGAAAAATTACTACATTCCAAAAAAAAGAAAGGAAAAATATACCAAAGTTAAATATGATTTCTAAATAAATTGAGCCAATACACTAGGTAGATGAAGACCGTAAGCAAAGAATACTATAAGACAAAACCAAATAGGATGGCAAATGCTATATTAGTCAGACCTAACCATGAATTAATACCATATTACCAAAATATGCTATTTTTCCATGTAACAACCACCCTGCACGTTGATGTACATAATCCGACAGAAGCAAACCTTGACAAAAACAAAATATGACTATTAATAGGAGACAACTCTTACAAAGTTATTTAAGAATTTGTTCAAAGAATAATTTGAATGTTTCACAATACTGCATCATTTGGACATAATTATTTGAAATAAAAAACAGTGAGCTTATGTTACTCTTTTCATCATAAAAGAAATTTAGTGTGTATGGTGTTGATTGGATAAAAATATGCTGAGCAAATTCAAATGTCTTGACATGAAATTTAGCACATATTAGTTCAAGAAGCAGTTGTAGGCCAAACAGGGGTCATAACTCACTCATGTGCAATAGAACTTGACCTAGGTCTTCTTTAAATAAAGTCTCATAAAAAAGCAAATTGGTCTCAATCCATTCAGTCCTTCAAAAGTTAAGTGGAGAAAATTCATGTTGCAAAAGTAAAGCTGAAAAATAAACATGCATCATAGCTTATCAAAATTTGATGAAAATTTCGAAATGAAAACTGCTGTCTTCATATCATTAAACCAATTGTTTTCAATCCATAATGTCCATTAAAACTATTACTGAGCCAAATTAAATTCTTGGCATATGGACATCTTTTCCATAAATAAAATAGAGGAATAGGAAATCTTGAAAACTGATCAGATATAGGATTTATTGAAATAAGTTACATTTAACATTGGTTTGCTTATGTCAGAACATACACTGTTTATTCCTGGCTAGGTGTATAGACTTACGAATATTTGTTCTTGGGGTGGGCCGCCACTGACGTGGTGTGTTAAAATTAGGATGAAGTTTCTTCTCAATTAGTGACTTAATTGAAAACTGAAAGTTGACTTCATCTGGAAAAAAGATGGATGCTTATACCTTTACTCTGATTTTTTAAACAACTGCAACATAATACACCCTCCTTCAATCCCCACAAAATTCTATCCATGTACACTACATATAATTAATGTATGCAATCACTGGTAAGCTGAGTTGAGAAACAATCAATATAGGCCTTGATCTGTCATTGCATCATGGGATGGCACATTATGGTCTAAGTTATCTGTTCTACTGATTAGTCCAAACAAACTGCACAGACCAGATCTACTGGTACATGATGTGATAGCAGACCTTTTTCTGTTGAGTTTGCAACTGGAACAGACTTCAGTGAATAGATCTTAGATGGCTGTATTTAACAAACTCTACCAAACCCCACCCTCTCCATTAACTTAGTGTAGAATCAATGTACTGGTACTTATATATTGTTCTTGCTGTGTCATTCTGTCACCAATTTAGTTCTTACATTCTACTAGTGATGGCTGATGCATTTTGATTTTGCTATAGTAAACTATGCTTTATTGACTTGTATCAATTATACATGTACTGATTTTGCACCATCATACCAAATATTCTAATCTGGATTCCTGGAATAAAAAAAGCCATCATTTTCAAAGCTAAATGTGTAATAAAAGTTATGAAATGTAAATATATATTGGCATCTAGTTGTTTCAACCTTGATTCCTGTAGAAAAAATGGATATTTAGAAGGGCTTTAAGAAGTATGATTGACAAAGTCATGGTCATGAAAGGAACATACCATTTTCCTTCCGATGCCCTGAGGCACTCAGCGTACGTTTCTGAGTGGTCATCGTATGAGAATCAGGTCTCCAGTCATTATTTTGATTAATTCCATTTCGTGCTAATATTCTGTTCCTTTCCACTTCTGTTTCTAGCAGTGATGAAAGATTTCGATATTCTGAGTCTTGTGCCATCACATTTACACCCATGTTTCTGTGATTTGTCCCTCCAAGTGGCTTACGAACGAACTTGTTACGCTTGAAACAAAGATTAAGTTTGTTGATCAAATTAACAGTCAGATGAATATAAAATAATAAGATCATCACTGGTGGGCTAATCTATAGTTAGCTGATTTTAATTCAAACAAAATTGAATCAATGACCACATCCAGAAAATCTCTAAGACAAAAATGCCTACAACTTTTATTGAATGACATAGTTTTTAAGAATGTCACTTCTCTTAAACATTTGGGTCCAACTTTAGATACAGCCTTAACTTGTAATATATATATATATATATATATATATATATATATATATATATATATATATATATATATATATATATATATATATATATATATATATATATATATATATATATGAAATAATTACAAAAGCAATAAAATGGTTGGACATAGAATGAAGTCTGAAATCCAAATGATAGAAAATCATTAAAACTTCTTTATTTCACCATTATAAGACCTCTTTTGGACTGTGGCAATAAGGTCTGGGATGAAAGTACACCCTGTAGGCAAGAGATGACATTTTAAAAAATACAAACCGAAGCAGTATTTCTATTTGTATGGTAACAAGATCAACAATATTGGAGGAAATGAAATGGGAAATATTTTGAAAAAGGAGCTCTGAACAAAGAATTATAACTTTATTAAAATCATATCATGGAATGGCTCCAGGATGCATGCATGCTTTGATTTTGCAAAGTGTACAGGAGGTAAGTAAAGGACAACTTTATGATGGTACAAGCCTCCAAATGTCTTCTGCAAATACAAGTCTATAACAAATATTATTTTTACCAATGTCTGAATCTTCTCTCTGGAAATTTGAAACAGTACTTCATGATACAATCTTAAATCACACCTAAATATAGATCTAGAAAAAGTCAATGGCCCCAACATCAATTGGCCTCTATCTTACCAATTTACAAGCTAGTCACATAAACAATTTTTCTAGCAAAATTTACTTCTACCTTTCATCTTTTGACCCCAAATAAATTGACTTCTACTTCACTCCAAGTGCAAGCCAGCTATGACATTTAGTTCAGATCTGTCATGCAGAACAAAATTTATTGTGCAGAAAACCATTTAATTTTTTCTGGAGTTAAAATGCTACCCTATGAGATAATTTGATTTAGGTGAACTCAATGAAAAACCTTTATGATTAAGTATCTTAGCAAATTTTGACCATATGTATTTCGATCATGTGCAAATTTAACCCTACTATTACTACATGTACAATTATTACTTCAGTCAGTGGCCCTGACCTCGGATTATCTGACTCCAGAATTGACAGGTTTCATCCTTACCCCAAATGCAAGTCCTCCTTAGAGTTTGGCCCAGGTCTGTAGTACAGAACTAATGTTAGTAGGTTGAATCTATTTTTATTTTTAAAGTCAAAGTCACCCTTGATCTTTGACCTTTGACCACAAATTGAAAGGATGGCTGAATAGATGGACAGACAGATGGATATATTAACATGATACCCTACCTCAGGGCAGGTGTATACAAACAGCTCATCAAAATTACAGAAGGTGTCAAGGAATATACATTTATCTTGTTACCAAATGATGTCATCTGATGTCAGACATCAGCAACATGTTCATTATCACATCCACTTATTAATTATTACCAATGCTTCTTGCAATCTGGAACATTCAATAGTTTCTTATTTTAAACTTTCAACTCCTTGGAAAACTTATTTTAACTTAACATGTGCGACTAATTATACAAAGTAATCACAATACTCTGGGCACAGTGGATTTCAGCATGTGACTGAACTCTCAAATATTTTCTTTTAATCTGCCTAAACACCATATCAATGTGTCAAAATATTTCTGATGTGGATTTCCAGATTTCACTTTAAAATCCTTCAAGTCTTGCAATTGGCTGTAATGTTATACTGTAGATACTATATACTATTTGCATACTTTCCTGTTTGTTTGTACCCTCCTACTGATTCAAAACCAAATGGCATCATGGATATGAAAACTGCACAAAACTTTGTAATTTCATTCATCAGTTCACAATATCTAACCCGACTGTTGCCATGGGATCCCAAACACTGTCAACTTGTTGGCAATTTGAATCAAATGGTAGTTTCTGTAGTAATATGGTCACCATATCTGCATCATGGTGGATCAATGTATTCAAGCAACAGATATGATGCAGTTTAAGTGATTTTAACAATCTCAATAATTCCATACATTTCGGAGTTACATATCTTTGAACACATGTATATAAGAGCATCTCCTTTTCTGTTTAATTTGTTCAAGAAATATTAAAACTGTACACTGCAAATATTTGATTTGGATGAAACAGTTTTCTATTGAATTAGACTATTATAGAAACCAGAAAAGGATGGGGAGCAGTCTGTCTCTTATTTAGATTGAGAGTTCCTGTTTAGTTTGAAAAGTGAATAAATTTACAGTTTAAGGACCTACTCTTGAGAATTAGGTCAGAAATTATAAACTGATGAGTGAAATGACTAAGTTTGTGCATTTTTGTTATATCCTTGATGCTTTTCTCTTTAGTATCAGTATGATGTCACTCACAAACAGGAGAGTGTGTGAAAAACTATAACAAGCTTGGGAACCTTCTTAATCTATAAGTCATATCTCTTTTATCAAAAGCAAATATGATCAAATTGAACATACTTGGTACGATGGCACTGTCTTCTCATTCAGACTGCTGAGAGTTCCTGCCTTGCCTTGCCATCGACCGCCAGCACTGTGACCGGGCTGGTGGGAATAATTAGCAGAGTTTTGTGAATTGAACAGTCGAGACAAACTAGAAGACATTGGGAAGGTAGACTTGGCCAAGGGATTAGGAGGTGGATGCAAGCTAATGTTAGACGTGGATTGAGATGAGGCATAGCCACTAGTGCTGGAGTATTGTGCATTTGCATTGGAAGAGAGAGAAGTGTATCTGCTGGTACTTTGTTGCGAAGTGCTAGAAACTAAAATCTGACTACAACCATGCAAATTGCTGCTGTTAACATCACTGCAGTGTGTTAATTCACCACCATGCTCTGCCTGAAATTAGACCAGAAAGTGAAGGAAAAAGAAAATTAAGTAAAAAAAAAAAAAGACAGGTGGTAGAAAAAGCAAAAAAGATGTAGTCAGACATGCATTTATAATAAATATCAATCATAAAATATGTATTATTCCAATTCTAGTATTCACTCATCAAAAAGAAACAAACAGAAGAAATATGAAAAAGTTTATTTGAAAGAAAATACTTGGACACACTCTGGCTGTCAAGCTGTACCAGTTTGTGTTTATTTCATATTTCATATCATTTTATGCACTACAACTTGATTACATAACTTGCAATATTTACTTTTATCAACATGAAACTTACAATCCTGTGTATCCTGCATATTATAGTAGGACAGTGTAATAAAAGTTTTAAAAATGATATCTAATGTTATAACCTATTTTGTGCAATTTGACAGAAGTTCTATGACACTTTATATTATTTGTTAAGGGTAAAGTAAATTTATATATATATATATATATATATATATATATATATATATATATATATATATATATATATATATATATATATATATATATGTGTGTGTGTGTGTGTGTGTGTGTGTGTGTCTATAGATTTTAAACAAAAAACACTAACAAAAATTTTTGATAAGGATTGTTACTCTAACTTATAAAAGTACAGCACACAATCATTATAACACTATCCCTGGGAGCCACAGTAAATGACATTATTGTGAGACTGCCTTAATGAAGTACATGGTACAGAATTCCCTCATTATAATGCTAACTATGGAAGCCATAAAGTATACATAGTAAGATTGTCTTTGATTATTAACATGGTATAGTACCCCCCCATTATAATGCTGTCCATGGGAGACATAGAGAATACTTCCTTATATTGAAAATACCTTAAATTGAAGTACATGGTACAAATGAGTATACACCCACTCAATGTAATGGAATCCATGAATATGCCCTCCTTATAATAGGAATGATATTATAATTAAGAGTATTATAATGAGGGAGTGAATTAATGGAAACAGCTATTATAACAAAATTAATAAAATGACACGAAGAACAAGACCAAAAATGTCATAGTATCAATTAAATACAAAGTTATTTTCACTACCTATATCATAGCATTACAAACATTATCATTCATGCAGATCAAGATGCTGTCTGTTCTACTGATTTCTTCTAATAAACTGCATAGATATCTAAAAGTACTATATGTGATTGCAGCTCTGGGTGTTGAAGTTTGCTGTTGGACTCAACTTATATGCAAGTATGTAATGTAGCATTTAAATCACTATCTAACAGTGTTATCCAAGTTGCACATCTTTAACACTGTTCTTGTCTTATTTGATACACATTTTCATTGATACACTGTGATTTATCTCAAGATAAGCAGCTTCTAACCAAAAAATATACAAAAATAGAAATCAAGGTACTGAGCAAAATATGTAGATATCTTAATAGTTTATCAATTTCAAAAATGAGAGCAAAGGATGCTGACCTTGTGTACATGTTATCTGCATTATTTACATTTTACTGTAAATGAAATTATGCATTATTTGCTATTCTTTGTTAGTGAAATTATGCATTATTTACTATTCAATATAAGTGAAGTTATGCATTTACTATTCTTTTTAAGTGAAGTTATGCATTATTTACTATTCAATATAAGTGAAGTTATGCATTTACTATTCTTTTTAAGTGAAGTTATGCATTATTTACTATTCAATATAAGTGAAGTTATGCATTTACTATTCTTTTTAAGTGAAGTTATGCATTATTTACTATTCAATATAAGTGAAGTTATGCATTTACTATTCTTTTTAAGTGAAGTTATGCATATTTTACTATTCTTTGTAAGTGAAATTATGCATTTACTATTTGTAAGTGAAGTTATGCATTATTTGTTATTCATTGTAAGTAAAATTATGCATTACTTACTATTCATTGTAAGTGAAATTATGCAGTATTTACTATTCATTGTAAGTGAAGTTATGCATTATTTGTTATTCATTGTAAGTGAAATTATTCATTTTTTATTATTCATTGTAAGTAAAATTATGCATTACTTACTATTCTTTGTAAGTGAAGTTAGGCATTATTTACTATTCATTGTAAGTAAAATTATGCAATAATTACTATTCACTGTAAGTGAAGTTATGCATTATTTGCTATTCATTACAAGGCAAACTGTGCATTATTTATTTCAAATGAAACAATAGTTTTAACAGCAGCATCTTAAATTTGATACTAAATTGATCAAGAATATATTAAACAAATGTTATTTGTGATAAAACTTTAGAACAATTCATTGCTATCAACCATTTACTGTAACTAATTCAAGATTTACTTAAATGAAATCAACAAGGCATTTAATACAATTAATATAAGTATCAAATAATTTCATGCTTTAATAGATAAAGTTACAAATAGTTTTACTAAGTTGTATTAGAATATTCACAGTTGCACTTAACCTTTTCATATATAGTTCACCAGAAAGAATATTTAAACATTATCAACATTATCAGTCATTTTCAACATTGTCATAAATGTTACTGTTTAGAAAGGTATAATAAAGCTGGAAAGAAGAATGAGAATGAAAACACACCAAGCTCTTGCAAAACACAAACATTGCCTGCAATATAAACAATGTAAGTAAAAGCTTTGTTAAGTCCAGAAGGAAGAAATAACAACGGTATGGATATTCATCTTACTCATCTGTCTTTATACATTATATGACCCATGTAATTGGTTAATTTTCATGACCAATTGTCATAATAATGCACTGTATGATGCATGTATTTGGTTACTTTCATGACCAATTGTCATAATAATGCACTGTATGATGCATGTATTTGGTTACTTTTCATGACCAATTGTCATAATAATGCACTGTATGATGCATGTATTTGGTTAATTTTCATGACCAATTGTCATAATAATGCACTGTATGACGCATGTATTTGGTTACTTTCATGACCAATTGTCATAATAATGCACTGTATGATGCATGTATTTGGTTACTTTTCATGACCAATTGTCATAATAATGCACTGTATGATGCATGTATTTGGTTACTTTCATGACCAATTGTCATAATAATGCACTGTATGACGCATGTATTTGGTTACTTTCATGACCAATTGTCATAATAATGCACTGTATAATGCATGTATTTGGTTACTTTCATGACCAATTGTCATAATAATGCACTGTATGATGCAAGTATTTGGTTACTTTCATGACCAATTGTCATAATAATGCACTGTATGATGTATGTATTTGGTTAATTTTCATGACCAATTGTCATAATAATGCACTGTATGATGCATGTATTTGGTTACTTTCATGACCAATTGTCATAATAATGCACTGTATGATGCATGTATTTGGTTACTTTTCATGATCATGTGTCATAATACTACACTGTATGACCTTGAATTGGTTGCTTGACATAACTTTGCTTATAATTTAGAACAGCAAAACAGAAGCATCTATGTACCAGCTATATTATATGCCATCTCAGATTTTATGGGCTTTTTTTTTAATTATATGAAATTATAGACCTTTTTGTTGAGGCAAATATGAAGTTTTATGAACCAGTAAATTACATACCATCCCACTCAAAGCATTTTATGTTTACCTGCTCATAAAACTTTATGTTCACCAAAACATAGATCCACAACTGATTATTACAAATAAATGCATTATGATGTCATGTAAATATCAATTACATAACAATAATGCAATATGATGAATAAATCACATGCCATTGTATCAACCAATCAAAAATCAGTTTTCACATGAATTGTATACCAGTAAGAATGATGATTATTTTTATTGAATTGTTAAAGTATTGTACAGTATTTTTAAGTTTAATAAATCATGGTGCACAACAAAAAAAACTTACTTGCAAATTGTTGACAAAAAATATCTTAAGCTTAGATCTGCTCCTTTAAAATTAAATTCAAGACAAAATATAATTAGAGCCATTAGTAATGGGTGCACTGTAAAGGTCATGCTCTCTAAAATTTGCTCCAAAAGGTCTTAAGCAGAAGGATTTGTTGGAAAACTAAAGTATTAAAAATTGGCAATATGGAAACAACTTCTAAATGATGCCATGGAATATTGGAAACCCAGCTTATAAATGCTCAATGTTACAAAAGTACATGCCACCTAAGGCTGAAATCCAACAATCTTTGGTGAAGTAATGTTGAATATTAAAGGGAGGTAATTATTAGGTAGAATACCTGTAACTGATGACATGGAATGCTGGAAATACAGCTCATTAATATAAAGCCCTTTTCAAACATTGTACTGAAATCCAACAAACCATGACACAATTATGCTACAGACAATGAACTTGGGAGGAAAGAGAGAGAGAGGAAGAAATCAGGAACACAATGGAGTCAAGGAGCAATTAAAATCCAACCCATTCAAGGTCATATCAATGCAGATCATCATGCCAAATGTGGTTGTTGTCCAACAATACTTGGGAAAGTTAGATAGAAACTAATGATAAAGAAGGCTGAAAATCAATTTTTTTTTAGGTCTCATCAAAATGAAACTACAATATAAAATTGGCTGGTAAGGTTATCATTAGGAAACCAAACTATTGATTGATGGATTGACTGATGGACAGACCTGATAAACAGACAAACAGGATTACTGTAGAGCTTTGCTGATTTTGTTGTGTGGGATCCTGTAAATACTATTAAAAGTTCAAGATAAGATAAAACTATTTTTGTTATAATTAGGACACTAGTTTATGCTGATGTATCACACAAGTGACAAAGGTATTAAGTTTTGTGCAAATCGCTAAATATTGGCTACTAAAAAGATTAGCTGCTGTAGAACAGGTTAGATATAACAGTTTTAAAAAGTTTTGTAACTTTCTTTCCTGTTATCAAAACCTGAAACCATTTTCTGAATATAAATCTAGTTCATGTTATCGCAAGTAAGGTGTTAATTACATGCTAAATGAACCTGCACTTACCTGTATATGGTCAATTAAACATTTAACACCATGCCAAAGCAAACGAATCAAACAACTGTTAAATCCACCTAAGCAAAGGCAAACATTTTAATTTCAAAGCTTATTTCAAATGGTGTTAAGTGTATTTTTTAATATTCACACTTCTGTAGTTCAAACAAAAGCGTTAAACTTTACTTGAGCTCCTGCCAATCTCAAAATCACAAAACATACCTCCACATTGAAGATTTCTTCTGTATCAGAATCTTCAGCTATAAATGGCTCATGTGTGAGCACAACTTTTCTATCACTGTTGCTATATGATAGCCTCACATGGGGAAACTGAGGATTTATCTCATCTTTGGGGTTAGAAAGAATGGTTCCTGAGTATGCTTGCATAAGGGGGTTCTGCGTTGCTGTGCGATATACAGTTTTTTCAGTGCGAGAATTATTCTCATTGGCAAGAGCATGATTTTGGCCGAAGTAACGATCAAGGAGTTTTTTGTAATACTGCTTGTCTTTGACTCTGATTTGGGCTGGCCGCCCAGATGCTAAACTGGGATCCAAAGGCCGACCTGTATTTGTGTACAGCCATCTTTGGTTTTCCTGGAGGTACAGAGGAAAGAAAGAGTAAAGAAGAATAAAAGAAGAAAGCAGAAAGAATGGAGAACAGTACTATCTACTAGAAGCAAACAAAAAAAAAACTCTTACTGGGTCTGCAAATAAAGTATTGGTTCTGTCTAAAGATAACATGCCTTATTACTACCATATCTGAGGTGGGAAAATGTACCTACGAATTTACATAAATTGGTAATGTGTAAAAATTATTAGAATCATAAATCAAAATTATTCAGAAACTAGGTATGAGGTTCCATTTTGATCTTTTTGTGCAAATCTGATGAAAGTGAAAGAAAAGTAACAGCATAAGAGAGTATTAAAAAATCTGAACCAAGTGATAAATTCTTGTTCTTCACATTTATTTATTGTAGGTGAATGCATGTAAAAAAATAAATATTCCAATTTATCTTCCCTAGTCTTAATAAGTTTTGATAATTAGTATTGCACTGCAATAAATTTTAAAAGAAAAAAATTGTATGTCATCAGTGTTGATAAAGGGTGCATCTTTTGTGATAAATGATTTAATACTTAAGAATCAATGAGATCTGAAAAACAATTTTACTATGTTAACTTGCATCAAAAAGTACCAGCTTCTTGCAGACTTCTTACTTAGAAAACAACTACTTTGTATTGCTACACAAATACTAAAAATGACTGTTTTGGATTTAGTTGTTGGTATTTTATGGCACAGCAACACTATAAAGACTATGCAGTGCCAAGACAAGTAAAGAACATTGTATAATGACAGTTTGGTGGTATCAAACCCATACCCTTCTGAAAATTTATTCCAACAACATAATCATTATACCACTGCAGATTCCTTAAAATTTTCTGCAAAGAAAAATCACTGAAAAACTTTATTTGTAACTGACATTTCAAATGCCTATTTTTCTCAAAAGAATAAAGCAATTTTCTGAAAAGTATATGTATATATGTACACAATAGGTGAGTAATAGTGGAGATGTATTGATTCAAGCAAAACTGTCTTGATATAACGAGAAACTCCTTGTTGTCAGACTTACCTTTTATTCCTCTAGGAAGGACATTTATAAACAGAAAGTAAAAAACTTCAACATTGAGCTTAATTGACATTGTGTATGGACAGATAGATGGATGGATGGATGGTCATGCAGGTAGATGGATGGACACATAAATGCCAGTGTTCACTATGCTGAGCTTCTGTTAAGGAGAGATCAACCACAATGGGAAGAAAGAAACTTAAGAACAGCAGGGATACAATAACAGGAGTCCCTTACAGTGGCTGACACTCTACTGCTTGAAAAGAATTTGGAGGAATTCACAAGAAATCAGTTTCTTCTGTCATTTATGATATATTTTTAAACTGATGTATATTGAAATCATCTCAGATGTTCTTGAGGAATTTCCACAAACCAGATTTGGTAAGAAAAATACTATCTTACACCTATGACAAAACATGTTCATAAGACATGTGCAGTTCAAAATTCATCATCATGGTTTTTGACATTGAACTTGATATCATTAATGGACTCATCTAAGAAACAATCATAATAAATCCACATTTATGTGCGTGTGTATGTGCGTGTGTGTGTGTCAGCCAAGTTATCTGGCATCATTTAAAGTGTTTTTCAGATAGATTCACAAAATGTTTCATAACATGGATGTCTCAGAGACAGAAGCTCAACTGACTAAAAAATTATTCATAGAATCTAAACTAAGTCAAGTTTTTCTGTCCTTTCTTGCTTTTCAACTGCTGAGTATTTAAACAATTTCTGAAATTGCTGAGCAACTCAAACATACAAAATTTGGTAACATGGATATCTTCTTACATAATCAAGTTAACAAAATATTTGTTAAGTCTAATGCAAAATTCTTGGTCATGACCAATAACATGACATCATGTCACTTAACTTTATTGTCTCATATACTACCAATATGGCATCATTTAAGGTATTTTTCAAATATATTCATACACTGAGTTTGATACAACTACATTCATACTTTTTTGCATTACCATACTTGTATATCAATACATCTAAAAATGTCCATGGCCTTTGACCTTAAGACCCTTAAAATCAATGTCAGAGTAATGTTTATCAACTTAATTAATGAAATGCAATGAAAAGACAAAGTTAGGTCAAAATTAACTTGTATATGTACAAGTCACTGTGTTCATAAGCTATATGAAGTACAAAAATAAAATGACCTTTAACTTGACCCCAAGGTCAGTCAGGACTAATTTTCAAAACTCCTTCATGAAAGTGCAGATACATTGATGGTCAGATCTACACCATTTGACACCCCAAAGAATTTTTGACTCATTCTTTTCTTGGAAATTGTTATTTTAACCTGAGCAATTCATCATTATTTAAAAGTTAATAGTTAACATTCCTATCTGCTGGAAAGGTAATACAAACTATTCATTTTAAGGTTTCCAAAATGACATCATTGTTTAAACATGTAAAACATGAGCAGCTTCTGGTGACATTTTATTTATTCATAACTTCTTGTTTTCTTTCACAATATTCACAAAATATAGTGAAAAATTGTTCTATTTTCTGTTTCTTGAGCCTTGTTAATATTTTACCTAACATTTTGTAACTGTCAGAACTGAGCTTCATGTTTTACATGAACCTTCAAGCTATGAAACCTGAAGATTGATTACTGATACACTATATGCATAAACAGCATTTTCAAAGTGAAGGCGATTCTTGCAGTGTGTTTTCCATGACATTGTAAAACCTGAAGATCGATTACACATAAACAACTTTGCCAAAGCATAGGCAATTCATGCAGAGTGTTAACCATGAAGTTGTAAAACCTGAATATCAATTACACATAAACAACTTTGCCAAAGCAAAGGCATTTCAAGCAGTGTTATCCATGACATTGTAAAACCTGAATATCAATTACACATAAACAACTTTGCCAAAGCATAGGCAATTCATACAGTGTGTTAACCATGAAGTTGCAAAACCTGAAGATCGATTACACATAAACAACTTTACCAAAGTAAAGGCAATTCATGCAGTGTATAACTACTTTTCAAGCTTCAGTGTGTTACTACTTTTCAAGCTTCATGACATCATGAATCCTATAAGATTAACCTATTGCATACTGCAAAAGATGTTTTAGTGACAAACCTGATATCAATAACACCATTATTTTGATAGGTGATAATAATATTCCTAACATGGCCATTATGGGTGCCATGTTGGAAGTCAGTAGCATTTTCATTCAGGACAAACTACATACTACAATAGTGTTTTAATGAAAAGCTGCTGTCAATACAACATCTAATTCAGAAGAAGCTATAAGATTTTCAAGATGGTTACAATGGCAGCTATTTTGGAGTTCAAAGCAGCATCATTATAATACTGTATAGCACAAATGGCACACTGGAATAACCATTTTAAGAAAAACACTATTCCAATATGGCCATTTATCAACAGAAGTGGTGATATTATTTTCAAGATGGTCACTGTGTTGTATGTCAGAACAACAACACTTTTACTGTAGACTACCAGTATGTCAGTGTGATATCAGTTCACAAGGAGTAATTACAAGATTTTCAAGCTGGCCATCAAAGCTGTCATGTTGGATATCAGATCTGCACAATTTGTAGGTAGCATTAAATAGTTCTGTATGACTGGCAATAAAGTAATCTTTTTATTTATTCTTTATGACTTGGTCACGAGATAAATATTTTATTTATATCCTTATTTCAACTTTGCTATTTCATGAGTGTCAAGAATGCCTCATGTTGAACACAAATTGGAATAATTCTTGGACAGAAACATATTGGTGCTAGCCAGGTTCAAGATAAAGCTTTTGTTCACAATGTGCATAATAAAGCAGTGCAATTTCTCCCAGCTGTGTTTGTTTTTGCCAAACATTCTAGTAGCGATTGATTTTGTAGGAAAATTAATCCATTCATGGTCAGCAATATATGGGATGCAATTATTACTGCTTTATATGTGAAATTTATAATTGTGTGTACAATTGTTTTTTGGGGGGTTGAAAATCAAAGGTTTTAGGTGATTTTCATGCATTGCAGGAAAGGGAGGGGGGAGAGGTTGATGTGACTCTTATTGAGTGGTTGTAGAAAGATCTTGTTTGCCATGCTAATCATTTTTACTGATTTGTTTTTTTTTTTCCAGTTTGTGAAGAGTTTGAAAATGTGTAAATGTTGAATGTTTCTGAATTTTATTTTGATAGCAGGTGAAATGATACCAAGGAATTAGGTAAGAACTGTTCAAAGCTACATGATTTAAGACAACGTACATGTCATAATAAATCTTTTTAGCAAAAACCCCATGCTGGTATGACAATCAACTCTGGAATTAACAACAAAAAGATTTTCAAAATGTCCAAAATTGAAACTGTTTCATTTAAACCAAATAGATATCATAAGAACTCTTTAAGTAAAAACTTCTCATTATGACCATCTGTTCTTCGGAAGCATAATAACAAGATCTTTAAGATATCAGATTGCCACACTTCATTTAGGACTATCTGGAAGTTATAAACAGTCTTTTAGTGAAACCATATTCAGTTGAAGTGAAAATTTTCAGGATAGCTGTTGTGGTGGCATTATTTAGAACCAATTACCATACATACTCTCTTATATGATGAATTCAACTGCAAAGACCCAAATCTGCCATCATGTAATGCACCAGCAGATCTGAGTCTGTGCAGTTTGTTACGAGTTATCAGTAGAACAAACAATGCAGACCCTGATCTGCAAGTGCATGTTGCTATGGCAAATCAGGATCTTTGTAGTTTGCAGTTAGATTTGACTTAGAAAGTAGTACAAATGTAAAACCTCAGAATAAAACTCTTGACTATTTTAGGATGTGCAATTGCAGGATTCATTAACAAAATTTGAACAAAAGAATATTAACTGAATGCACAACTATCACACACCAGTTTTAGAAGCCCTGCCCTTTTTTTCCATTTAATTCCTCATATATTTAGTATTTTTCCAACTATATTTTTTTCAAATGGAGAAGTAAATTTTCCTTTTGATTTTCGATTCCTTAAATCTGTTTGCCAAGTTTCAAGTCTTTCCTCTAAATCATTAGAAGTGCCAATAACAAACAATTTCTAATGGACAATAGGTTCAGGCTTGTGGCATGGACTTTTTTGTTTTTGACAATCAGAAATAGAAATTTTTTAATAGGCTCATGAATTAAGTGCTAAATTATCAGGGCGAGACTGGGAGGATGCAATTAAATAAAAGAGATTTGTTCCTGCAATTTTAAACATCTACAATGCCTGGGGTAAAAACTAAAACTGGCATAAAAGGTAAAATTTTATAAATGCATGCAGTTCTATAATGTACTTGCTAATCTTATACACAGAATATGAAATAAAAAACTGTATATATGTGCATATACAACACTAGATGGTAATAGACAAATGCAGCAGTGGGAATTTAACATGTACTTTCTTTACAGGAAGATACGAAAGTAAACTGCATGAATGCTATTTCCCCATATTTAATACTTTATGAAAATCACAAAAGTGAGTAAACTGACTTTAAAAGGATTATATTTAAAGAGGATTACAGTATTGAGAAGAATATAATGTTGAAGACTGACAGACTAAGAATCAATTCAATCTGATTGAACAGCTATATGATATTCACACACTGGATAAAATAAGGTCATTAATCCAGACTTAAAACTGGAGAACAGAGCTAAAAATATTTATAGAAATTGCTGAGACTAGGTGTATGATGATGCAAATAAATTAGTATGATACCCACTTAAAACTAGAAAAGATATAATCATTAATTACCACTGATGATAAACTAAGTTTAATGTATACATCCATATAACACTGTCAGCTGTGAAATAAAATAGTGTTTTGCTTTCTTTTGTTTCAACTACCATTTTCTGCAGGAAAATTGTTCTAATAACATGTTCTAACATTTTAAATTTTATGAGAAATTAAGTCTGACCCAAATTGAATGAAGAAAAATGAATAAATTCTTAAATAAACATTATTGCACATATGTAGTCAGTTCTGTTTTAATCTGTATTGACCAGTCATCTATGGAAAAGTTCAAACTGGCTTCTTAACATAGGTGACTTTAGAATGCAGGTTCCACCAGAAAACTTGGTGTCTGAACAAATCTCATACACTAAATCTTATTAATATTATTATTATTGTTTCTGCTCTTGTTGATGTTACTAATACTTTAATTAATTTTATTAAAAAATACTATTTTTTTATCCATATTTTTGAAAAATTACTTTTTTGGAGATTTTTTCAGGCAATTACCATTATTTATTATCCAAATAATTCTTAATATAAATTTTTATATTAAAAAAATTTGTGAAAAAGGTTTCATTCATTGACTTTTTCAAGCTATCATGTACCTGTAGTATGTTTTTGATTATATATTATGAAGGTAGTTAGCAGAGATGTCTGTGTACTACATCTACACATGACCATTTCAGCTCTTTGTAGATTACAGCTGGACTTAGTTATCTCAGATGTAAAAACCTAGTCAAAATATTCAAAGTGTCAACCCAATGATTGACAGCTCATCCTTATTCAAAGACCTACCATAGCTATTAGGTTGAAATACTTATCATGACTCCCATTATGTAGATACCATAATGTAAGTCTTGAGACATGACAAAATAATAATTAGTTTTTGTTTCCCAAGACTTATTTGCATTTAAAAGAAATATAAAAAGTTTGGAGTCCCAATATGTACAAACTTTAAAATGTCAATACAAGTTTGCCATGTCACACAGCAGTTACCAGTTCTTGTTCAATAAGTACATCAATAAACTGTGATAAACTACAATGATTGTTATGTTATGTATTTTGCATATGATTATTTTTTATTCTCCAACATGAAATAAAAAAGGTAAATAGAGACTTTATAATTCAAAGACTGCTTAGATTTTACCAGGAGACCTGTATTATAGTTTACCGTGGGCCTACTTACATAGTGCATAGCGTGATTTACACCACTTGCTTGTTTATTCCAAAAAACATTAAGATACAGATTTTTCTTTATTCATTCTTGTTTACCAAATCACATTCTTCTATATCACAATTTAGTTATACATCCAATGCTGTTTTATTTACTTTGATTCTTGTTTGCAACATTTACCTTTCTCATTGATATAAGCAACCCTACTTAGTGATGTGATCTATAAGAAAACACTCCTGTATAATAATATTTATAAATATATTAGGCACATATGTTGCATATATTTGCATAGCTGCAATATATTCATTAAAGAATGAACAAAAGAGGTTAATATTCTGAACATAGACTGTTTAGATTATCATTGATTCATTTCAGTTTTGTGTTTTCATTCCACTTTTGATTTTGGCAGTGTTATTTGTTTCAATGCCTCCCTTTTATTATAACTGCTTGATTTGTCTTTTGTTTTTTGACAGAAATTAAGGCTAATTAATTGTTTAAAACTTGATATTGACTGGGTAAAGAGAGATTTTTTTTTCAAAGGCAATGCCAGTACTCTTTTGTGTCAAAACATTAATCCTTTCATGGCCTTTTCCAATATAACGTTACAACAATTACCATAGCTAAGTAAACAAGTAGTCCTTGAAAAGCTGCTTATATCAGTGGTGCCCACGATTCAAAACCAAGGGATGTACTACAGTCAGTGCAAGTTATCAATGTATATGCAGTGATGCCATGATGTAAACAAGGTCATTATCAAACAAACAACATTTTTGTTGTTTTAATACTGGTACTATGTTTTAATGAAAGAGGTATTTAAATTAAAATTTTCATGTCCGAAAATGTAATTACTGGTGACTGTATGCAAAAATTAATGCAATAATACATAAACTGACAATAGTAAACTACTAGATGAGCAAAAGTGGGAGAAGTCACTTTCAATACAACATTGTATTGATGCTCATCTCATCTCATCTTAAAATAAATAGAAATGATAAGAAAACTGAGGACACTTTAATATAATTTTTTTATTTTTCCAACAAATTATATTAATTTATATGACTGCCATCTAATAATTCATAACTGTAGTCCAATAACAACTACATGTTTTTTTAAAATAAAAAAATAACATTATTATCAAGAAAATATGCTGAGCGACCAGTAGGAAAAAATGTCTAAGGTGTCCCAAAATTTATAGTACATGAGAAATTGCTATAATTTTGTGTCTGGACTATTATACGATATAAAAAACATTAGTTTTGAAAATAATTGTGTCCTAAGACTTACAGTGTCCAAAGACTTACTGTTATAATTACAATACTATAAAATGTACATGAATTTTTGTCCTCAGATCTGTTCTTGCAGCTTGAAAAATTTGGCATGGCATTCCTTGATATTTTAGAACCAATATAAAATCAGATAAAATAGTGACTATAAGGTGTCTGTCCATTGCCTATTTTTGGGTTAAAAAAATTACCCTAATAAATTGTTAATGGCTGTTACCTTTTAGGTCTCCAACATAGATATATATTTAATGAAGATCCTGTACGACATTTATGACAAACATTGAATTCTTCTCAGAGCAGAATGCATTTTTGCTATCAGATTTATCCAGACTTTTCCAAACTATAATCATGTTTTGCAGTGCTTTTTTAAAAATACAATAACTTCAATTTACCTACCAGAAAGAAATAAGCAGTGTTTAAAAGCCAAATTAGATTTTACTTATTACAAACAATACATAGGATAAACTTACCAAGATATTGATCTACAAATCGTTTTTATTCAATAAACACTGACAGAAATAGATGTTTAGGTCAATTTGATAACTAAAGCAAATTCTGAGTAAAATTAGTTCTCCATTAAACTTTTCTGATGAATACATTTAATATGGATATCAGTGCATCCCAAAGGGAGAGGATAAAAGTATGGCAAATGGTTATTTACCACAAGTATCTGGCCCAACAATACATTTTCTACTATTGTGGCTTAATTCATATCCTTTAAACAACAATGGAGAAATAAAAGCTAAACACTAACAGACTGACTTGAGTGAGCCAAATATAAACAAGACAAAAGTCCCTTGAAAGGACTGAAGCTATGCAGGGTGAAAAGAATTTATATGAATTCAAGATAAGACCATTTCTTCCTTTTAACTGCTGAATGGTGATATTCTTCAGTGATAACAAAATTTTCATATCAGCTGCTTAGGACACAGAAGACATCATATGAATTGTTTTGGTGAAAATTCCATGTCATAATGATCATCAGTTTTGGAGATATAGACAAGATTTCTAAGGTGGCACTCACCAGTTATTATATACTTTTGAGAGTGTGATGTTTGTAAGGTGAACTTGTTTGCATTTAAAACATGCACAGTGGAGAGAATGTTGGCATACGTCTATGCTCCTTTGATATAATATGGCTGACATTTCTTTGAATATTGTACTTTTGGAAATTGTAAATGATCTTAGCACATTGCTAATTAAAATGACTGCTCCCTTGTGCTCCAAAAATAAATCTGAATTTGTCTAAAGTACACTATCCTTAACAGCTATTAAAATAGGGAAAATGAATTTTGCCAGATTAGACAAAACCGGCTTCAGAAAGTGCAATAAATGAATTACCAATTATATAAAATGTAAAAAAGTTATCGGCTCTTTTTTACAATTACATCTGAAGTTCAGGAAGTGAAAATAAGCAAGTGGCACTAGCACTTTTTTGAGAGGTGCACATCTGGAGTAAGGCCAAGCTGTATACTCTCTAACCCATATTACACCCATGAAACACAGTGTGGTGTCCATTTTGGATGTCAGATCAGCACCATTTTTATTTAAGACCAACTGGACATCAATAGAAATATTCTGTAGAAATATGACTTTCTGTTTAGACTGAGTTGCAATAACAATAATTTTAAGATGGTGGCCATTCTGAATATCAGATCAGGATAATTTTCATTTAGGCTTAAAACCCATATTGATATGACCATTCATAAAAAAAGGAGTAACAGTGGTGGCCATATTGGATGTCAGATTGTTATTTTCACTTAGAACCAACTAGACATATTCAAAAACTCCATGTTAATATGACCATCCAATTTCAGGTGTTGTAGAAGAAGGCTACCACTGTGGCCATATTGGAGGTCAGATAGGCATTATTTGTATTTAGGACCAACTATGCATCATAAAAAGTCTTTTAGTCAAAACACTGTGTTGATATGACCATCAGTGTAGGGGAAGAAGCAATAACAAGACTTTCAAGACACCTGTTGTGTTGCTATGACCATCCACTTTGAAGAGTAGCAATAAGACTGTCAAAATGGCCATTGTGGTAGCCATATTGGATATCTGATTGGTTGCAGCAGCCATACTGGATGTCTGAGCATCAACATTTTCACTTAGGACCAACTAGACCATGGGTTGAATTTGCATGTTTTCATGCCAAACTTACATGTATTTTAGGCAGAGAAGCAATAACAAACTTGTGCAAATGGAGGGATGGTTTATAGAATAAGGAAAAACCCCATCCAATAGCCTACTAGTCTATGACCAGAAGAGGTAACAAAACATTTTCACACATCAACTCACATGCAATGTCTCTACCTGGGCAGGTATTAAATCTGTGATCCAATTATGAATGAGTCTGATGGTCTACCAATTTCAACAACCACAGGTCCAAAATAAAAGTGGCCAGGCAGGTTTTACTCTCCTGTATTTATCCTATTATAAGCTTATACCCCCTTTTTATTAATATGAGTAAATTTCATTTTAAGAAAGATTTCTAATAGAAAGCTCCCCACCTACTTTGAAACAATACTCCCCACTATAGGGTACCTCTATATAAGACAGTCTTTTTGACAAGGAAGGTTTTGTCAGGGATCTAATTACAATTTTTTTAGTAAAATACCTCAGTATAAGAGGACTAAATCAATAATGCAAATCCACTTGTTATGACTCCCATGTCCCATGAACAGTGTTCTAGTAAGGGAGTACTTTATGAGGCAGGACCACTGGTATCATGACACATATATTTATGTGAACACATATATTTATGAAAACTTTATAAAGTTTACCAATATTGTTTGAATTTCAATTGAAACATATAATGTTTTCTGACCATCAAATGAACATTGTTGAATTAATAGGAAAGAGTGGAAAATCATTTATCCTTGTCCAACAAACCTTACTGGAAAAATGAAAATACATTTGTTTGAAGAAACTATTTTAAAACAACGAGATACAGAAATTCAAACCCACCATCTAATATCTGGGTCAAGAAAAGTACAAAACAGAGGTTCAAAATACAACTACAGTCCTACAACAAATACACATTCCTTTTGCATGTCTCTACCATGGCTATGCAACATTTATGATTAGACACAAAACAAATGTGCTCTGGAACTAAAATTAGACATAACAAGTAAAACTAGGTAGTTGCTTTCACCAATGTACAAATTTGATCAAAAAGTGAATATTTCACTCAATGAACTGACAAATGTTTCACATAAAAAAAAATCACCTAACCTCACATTGCATGATAAAAAGCTTCTGATAAACATTGATTCAGTTTATATCTTGCCTTCAACTTGTACACAGGTTTAGAACCAAACTCACAAGCTCCTGTTGAAAGAGACATTGTGGTGCTCCTGTTGAAAGAGACATTGTGGTGGACACAAATGTGGACACACATGCAGGACTAAATATGTTATGGGAAGTCTCTACTGAGCAAACTGTAAACTGTCAGACTAAAATAGTGGTAAAATTCAAGCTTTAAACTTTGTTATTCCTGATTGGAGGTCTGTTTTTATTAATAAGTGAAGCACATGGTCAAGTGTCTAAATATTAGTAACTTGTTTATTCTATACTTAATTCACATAAAATAAACAGTCACCAAACTGAGAAAGACAATGTTAATAACGTGAACACAAATTGAATGGATTTTGTAAAATATAAAACCTTTTTTATTTCAGTCTCTAAAAGTAATAACTTAGGGGAACAAAAAAGTACCATGGAAAAATTGGCATGTTTAATTCCCACATATTATTGACAACCAACCCAAGCAAATTCAGTAAATTTTCATCCCCTGCCAACTGTTGTGAAGTTATCAAAAGTGTACACTTATAAACTCTGCTCTTTGTGAGAGATCTGTAGAGTTACTGGACAGGCATGGAAAGGAAAGAGCATTAAAATAATTTGATTGACAATACACAAATCAACCAAGTTTCATCCATTTTAAAAAAAATTCTCAAACATCTCTCATGTTATAGAGAAGGGACAATGTGACAAACAATTGACACATTCTACCTGTGACCTTGATCTTATAGATAGCTGTACAAGGTGGTATGTGACACACTTTCAAGTCCAGATACAGAAACATACCAAGTTTTATCACCTTATCTAATATGGATCTAAAGTTACAGCATGAAAAAAAAGCAAGTCATGGAAAACTTAAAATATTATTCCATTACTTTGACCTTGAAGATATTAGACATCAAATACATTATATAACACACCTTGTAAAAACATAAGTATATAAAGTTTCATTCCTTATCTATCAGAGCTTTAAAATTATAAAGAGCTGATGGGAAAATGTGTAAGAATACTTTGAAGATTAATCCATAGCTATGACTTTAAAGATAAAACCCAAAATGCAGTACATAAGACATTTTAGCGACAATATGTAATTACATCAAATTTCATCAATTTATCTTGAATGGTTATACAGTCAGAGTGCAGAAAGGAAAATGTTACAGAAAATTTAAAACATAATGTGAGTTTGACCTTGAAGATATGACCTCCAGTGTTGTATGCAATACACCTTATAATGCAGATATGTAGGTATACTGTTTCATCCCACTATGGCTTTAAAGTTACCGAGTAAAAGGAAAAGTACAATTGAAAACCTAAATCAATGAACCATAATTTGACCTTGAAGATGGGTCCACCTATCATACCTTTTAGCAATGATATATAAGTAAATGGAATTTTATCCCTTATATTCAAAGGTTATAAAATTATAAAATGAAAAGAAAAATGACAGAAAATGTATCATATTAAACCATAACTTTTACCATAAAGACAGGACTCCCAATGTGTATGTGACACACCTTGTAGTAATGATACATTAGTAAAGGAAGTTTCATCTCTTTATTACCAATGGCAATACAGTTAAAGAACAGAAATGAAGGTGTGACAGAAAACTTACACTGTTCAGACATGACCTTTACCTTGGAGATAGGACTCAAAATGTGGTGTGTGAAAAACATTATAATAATGTTATATAACTCTAATAAATTCATGTATTTATCTTAGGCAGCTTTCAAGTTATGCTGTGGAATGGAAGTATGTCAGAAAACTTATAATACTGAGCTGTGACATTGAAGACAGGAACCCTAATACTGTATGCAACATTCATTGTAATAATATACAGTAAGACCAAGTTTCATCCCTTTATCTTTAATGGTTCCAACATTATTGAATGTAAGGGAAAGTGTAAAAGTAACATAAAATGTTGAATCATGACATTAATATTGAAGATAGGACTCCCAATGTGATATGCAACACACTTTCTTGTAATTATATATTTGTATACCAAGATTCATTGCTTGATCTCAACTGGCTTTAAAGTTACAGAGTAGAAAGAAAAGTATATGGATGGATAAAAGAAAAAAAAAGAAGGACAGGAGAAAACATGAATACTGTATCTCTATTTTTGTAGGGGGACAAACAAGCAGTTTTTAGAGATTTCAGGAAAACAGATGTGGTACAGGGGCCTATTTACAAATTTTTCTAATATTGATGAGGTACAGGTACATATTTTTGGAGATTTCTAGGATTCAGATGAGGTAAAGACATCTATTTATGGAGAGATTTTTAGAATATGTATAAGGTACAGGTGCCTATTCACACAGAGATTTCTAGGATTCAGATTAGGTACTGGTACATATTTATGCACATATTTTTAAGATTCAGATGAGATACAGATAACTATTTAAGGAGAGATTTTTATAACATAGGTGAGGTACATGTGCCTATTTATGAAGCAATTTTTAAAATCAAGATTAGGTACAGGTACCTATTTATGGATAAGTTCTTTTGGAAAGGATAATAAACATCTGTTATAAACACTTGCAACAATTAAATTTTTATTTCCTTTCTTACCTATCCAGGTGAATAATAACTGACAAGACCAAATATTTTATTATTTTGTGAAATTTTATTGAAAAAATTGGCTGCCAACTTGTCTAAAACAGTGTAGATCTGAAACTTTAAGATGATCAAAAGTTGTTGATTCAATAAAGTGCCATCTCCATAAAGAAAAAGAAAACTCAATAAATTCATCAAAAGGGTTGAAAACAATGCATAATGTGCTGTAATTAATGAAATGGAAAATGTGGGGAAAAATAAAACATTGTTGCTCAATGTATGATCAAGAAATGGTTAGTGAAGTGGCAACACACCCTCAATGCATCTATGCAGCCCTAAGTTTGATCACCGATGCTACTCTTTGTTGATTCTCTGTGCAACCTCCTCAACTTCAAAGATCAACTCCAACCATCACATGGATCACTAAAGTAACAGCCTAAGTTGTCAGACCATCAGAACATGTGCATCTGAGTTGCTTTATTTCTTCTGATGTTTGTGCAGTACAATCTATTCATGAAAAGAACAGGAAGTTGTGGACAAAAAAAAAATTAACAGAAATAAGACAACTCAGGAGCACAGATAAATGGAAATGTCAGAACCATAAAGGCTCTGACAGTATAATTGGTGGACAGACTTCTGAAATTGAAAGTTAAAAATAGTTTAATTGAGCTATGGCCTACTGGACAGGTTTATTTGTCCAATCAGACTCAAAACTATTGGAATACAGGTATCTTAGACTGAGCTATTCCTATATGGCTAACTTTCACATCAGTTTTCAGTGAGAGTTTTGGGTGGGATGTAAATAGGTCTGAAAAGAACCCAATATGTGGAGCAATAAATATCAAACACCTTATAAGGCAATAAAGTGAAACAAAGGACAAAAAAACAAAACTTCTGCCAATTATTGTAGTACTCAGCTGGTTCATTTATGCTGTTTTTCCTATGTTGCATGCATTAATGGTGCATAAATTATAGTTGACTGATGTGCAGCATTATCTCTGCTCTCGTATATATATATATATATATATATATATATATATATATATATATATATATATATATATATATACATACTGAATACAAGCAGTGATCTACTCTTACAAAAATGCTTAACTAGCAAACAGAAGGTATGTTATCAAATAGGCATCAAGGCAGATAACGCTGTATGCAATAAGGCAGATAACTTGGCAGGCATCAAGGCAGATAACTCTGTATGCTCCAATGACAGCTAATTCTTACCACAGGGTTGGTTGGCAAATGGACACCAACCATCCCGTTATTAGTTCGATGGAGAGCAATCCTATACAAGACTCCAAATCTGTCCAATGTCTGAGAGTTAAAAGGAGAGGATTTAAAAATTTTGATTTTGATAAAATTCTTAACTCTATCATAATAATCTTGTACAAAGTACATATGCCTTGATTTTGAAAAAGGCAAATCACACGATGACAGGAAACAATAAAATTCTTTCTTTTAATAGGATGGTTTCCCAAACAAAATCTAGCTATGTACTGGGAATGATAAAAAATATGTTCAAAACAGCAAAAAAAGACCAACCTAAAAATAAGCTTCTATTTTCATCCTAATTAGCAAATACAATATATGATTCTACCATTAAAGTCAATAAATTACACTTGTACTCATTGCATTAATTATTAAATAGAAATATTGGTATGGCTCCACCCCATAAGAATACAATATTTATCACTCTTCTTAAGACATCTTTCATGTTAATAAAATTTACACACTAATCAAATTGGAAAATACAGCAGATTATTTTTGCCTGACATAAAATTTGCTATTTTGTCTTGAAAATAGGGTTTTAAAATTTTGGCACATTATATTTTACAAATTACTGACAAGGTGGTTGAAGTTTTAGCAGTGACAACCATTAGAACTGTCTAGATTTTGTATTGCACATTAAACTGCTCTCTAATATACCAAACTCAATAAATTATATGAAAAATGGCTTTAGTTGTCATTCAATAATTGAAAAAAAGAACTAATCATGTAGACAGATAATGTCATTTAACTGACAAACAGGTCATTCATTAATGGAACAATATAATATAGTATTGTTAATCAAAGATTTTGACTGGAACACAAAGTCACTTGCAAATACATCAATGAAAAGTATTTCAATCAAGAAAACTGGTGTCTGTTATGTTTTAGTCCAAAGTTTCATGAAATTATAAAAATATTGGCCATATTTATTTCAACTGATAATATATTTTGAAGAGATATATTCTCCCAATCTCAAATTGGGGCTGCAAAATATATATGCTTTCTTCAACACAAAAATACCCTGCTATGTGGTACAACCATTGTAGCAGTAGTTTTGCCAGGAACTGCAATCTTCTTTCAAAAGCTATTTGGAATGAATAGTTTTGTATGAAAATTATCAACTGTATATTGTTGTATAGGCAATGTTTTAGATGCCCACTTTAGGAAAAATAAAATCATAGCAGACAAATTCATCATATTTCTGACCAATATGTGTGCTTAGACACTTAACTATATTTCATCCTCAAAAACAACTATTTATCCACTCATAAAAACATCAAACATGACTGAAAAAGAAAAGTTGTAAACATGTGCTACCATTTCCATTTTTTTTGTAGACAAGCTCTTGAGCAAAGTTCAAATCCCACCACCTACATTTATTTGTGTTGACAAAGTACATTCTTCTTTTTGTGATCAAACATGTAACCTAACTTACCAAGTTATACGCATAGCTAAGATTGAAATCTGTCAGCAACGGAGGAAACTGAAGAAAGTTGTAAAGAAACTAGATTAATCTTGCTGGTAAGAATGGAATCATGTGCAAGTTGAAAAGATAATCCCTAGTCAGCTAATATAAAAATGTGTCTAAAGTACATGCATGCCAACCAGTGGCATTTTACTGAAAATAGGCATACACATGGAGAAAGAAAAAAATTATTTGAGCAAATCAGATTGATGGAATGAACTGCATGTCAGTATTTTTTACTTGTCTTGAAGATATTTATCAAATTTCAAAAAAAAAATCCAATTACAAGAGTTGTTCTGTATTTATGTGCAGTGATGTACATGTCAATACAACAAAGGCAAAACAACTCTACAAAACTTCATTAGCACCATAGAACTTAAAAATATGCACATTCTGTAAATAATGTATATGATGTATTGCAAATTTTCAGCTTAAAGAGTCAATCAATCTGTACACACCAGAATTTATGATTGATGGATTGACTCTAGACCAAAAAATGAACAGACTAAATGTACTGGGTATATATTATATGCCTTCAAACAAGATCACAGCGGGGGTTTTAAAATGTGTGTAAGCAAAAAGCTGAATGGTAGATGGAGAGAATGAGAGATGGTTGTAAAAGCGCCAAAGATGGATACAAAAGTGCAATGCCATTGTGAAGCATCAAAGTACATAAGAACTGAAAAAAATACATCAACTGAATAAAATTTAGAAGTTGTGGAAAATACATATTTTTATCTTTAATTCTGCTGAGCAGTTAATGTGTATTTGTAATTTTAAAAAAAGAAACATGTTTTTTACATTTTCAACAACAGCTTATCATATTGGTTGTGCAGTCCAGTTATGCATCAATCACTTTGTGAAAAATTGCATCAGTTTGCTAATATGAAAACTAGAAAGGAAGCAGACATGTATCTAACCTAGTGGGTCTCCTAAAAAGATGAATTTATGAAGATAAGAAAACACTGCCTGGGATGGAAAATTCTGAGACATTAAAGTGAAAGACAGTACTTCCTTAGTTATTATAAATTGATCATTTAAATGATGAATGACAATGTAATGAATGTTTACTTCATCCATACATATCATATCAGCTAATAGTCAATTAATAAAATGGAGTAATCTATAACTCCCCATCAAAATATCTGCTAGAAGACTGAAGGATTTGTTCAAGATTTCATATATGGGACATTTGTGCAAGACAAATGGACAAAAAGCTTTAAAAATAATGAAACTGAAGAATTTTGAACAACAAAAGGCATATCTAAAAAATATGCCAAAAGGATGAACCAAACTTTCATGAAGATATCTTAAAAAGTCTGAGTTTTGCCTCAGAAAACAAAAAGTGTGGACAATGGGAGGATGAATGAACTTATTAATTTATGAAAATAGCAGCTGAAAATATTTGTTTCATTTCCCCTGAATTTTATTATTAAAACCTAGGGTAAAGTAATGTACATGACTGCAATTAATTCTGAAATATCTGTTTTTCTGGAAGCCAGGTGTTCAGCAAAAGAAAAATAAAAGGTTTTAACTGTAGTATCAATATACTAAACCTATATTCAATGGAAAAGCTTTGTTTTATTTCACATGTTTAAATATAGCTTATGTTTTATACATATCAATGATCTTTTCTTGATTAATTATTCTAATTCTTACTGTGATGAATTCCCCCAAAACATTTTTGAAACAAAATATCAGGTAACAAAAATTAACTCTAGATAGTAAGAAATAAAATTTAGTAGAATTTAGCCTGACAATACAATAACAACATAAGTCTATAATTTTTAAATAATGATCAACAATCTGCAACAATTTTAATTCATTATTCAACCGCTTTTTGTGTAAATAGAAAAAAAGTATTTTAATTTAAAATTTGCTTCAAAGTTTGCTCATGCTTTAGAATTTCATTTTAGTACAAAAGGTTTCTAACTAAGGAGAATTTTAAATTATTCTGTTAGTCTTCTATTGGATTTTGTCACTGAATGCAATTTTATAAGTTTACAAAAAATATGTACCATGTTATGTTGATAATTAGGGCCCATATTAATTACTGTTAAGATTCAGATTATTAATTTACCAAATGCTTTCAAAGAATACCGTATCTTATCTGTAAGACAGTGTTCTATGAAATTCATGTTATGCTAAATATTAAACTATTTCCTAAAACTCTACCAAAATAATGATAGCAAAATTGTTTTTATCACTGCCCATGCTGCATTTTTAATGAAGAAACAATAAATTTACTTATATTTTGCTATCCATTTACTCTGGCCAGGGAAAAAATACTTAGCTTTATTCATCCAATCATTAAAACCTACCAGTGGTGGAGGCAGAGGTCTTGGTTCAGACTTCAGCACTCCTGTGGTTCCTGGTGTACAGTGTAGCAAACGATACACATGCTCAACAATGCCAAGCCCTCGGACCAAATTGTCTCTTTGTAACAAGCCGCTTATCCTCTCTAGCTCTTCCTCCTCAAGTATATCCATTGGCTTGGTTGTGTCAATCAGCTGGTCAGCAACATTGCTTCGTGAGGACTCACTTCCATGTATCTATTAAAATGGGAAGATAACTCCAAAGTGGATGATGGAATTATAGGTAGTCTAATCCAAGTATATAGAAATGGAAAAATAACCTCCTAAATGGATGATACAAATTATATGCAGTCTCATCCAATACCTATTAAATTGGGATGATAACCTACTCAGTAGCTGATTCAATTATATTCAGTCTAATCCAAGTGATTGATGTAATTATATGCAGTTTCATCCAATACTTATTGAAATGGGATTATAACCTACTCAGCAGATGATTCAATTATATTCAGTCTAATCCAAGTCTCTGCCATCCCTCTGCTGAAGAAATTTGTTATGATGATGGTGAAGCAATGTCAGAGCAAACTGCCTATATAAAAGCTGAACTCTGACTGCTGCCTCCCACCCCCACAATACATATAGGGCTGCATATATTAACTAATATTTTATTTTTAAAAAAACTAAGGAATCAGGAATGTGTCACTTGCATTTCGAAATTCCCTTATTTTTTAGATATTTTCAGTCCATACAAAATGACAATACTAATTTCATTCACAAGATTCTATTTAACATTGCTTTCAACTGGACATAAAAATGAAAAAAAAAAAAACAAAAACAAAATTGCAAAAGGACAGTCATTTGTTGATGTGCAAATTTAGATGATGGGCATAACATGTTAAACATTTCACAACAAGCCACTGAAACTGTAGGATGAGTTGTGTTTACATGATTCTCTGATGCACTGCACATGGCTTCAAAAGAAAAAGGGCCATAACAAAAGCTAAGATGCACAGTGATTTGTTGATGTGTCTCTCAAGATGGTGATTACAGCATTAGCTAAGTTTCATGGTGATCAACAGAAAAATGTATGACTAGTTGTGTTCACATGATTTTGTCACATGCATGCCAAAAAGGGCACTAATTATTGCAAAAATCGTAGGAGCACAATGATTTGTTGACTAATGCATCTTCAATTGATGGCCAAAAAATATTTCAATTTTAATCTAGAGTCCTTTGAAGGTACTGATGCTCTACAAGGCAAAAATAATTTCCATGAATTCAAGATAAGACTATTTCATCCTTTTAACTGTCATATGATGAAAAAATCTAAGATGTTCTTCATTGATAAGACTTTGAAATTAGCTGCTATGTTACACATACAGGATGTCAGCTTGGTACCATTTAGGACAACATAGAGATCATTAAAGTTTTCTGGTGAAAAGCCTGTCATAATGAAAATCCATTCAGCGGAAATGTGACAATACAATTATTCAAATGGTCATCACAGTATGACTAGCACTAGTCTTTTTATTAGCTGTTGAAAACCCTTTGTCTTATAATGATCATCCATTCTAGGGTTGTACTGACAAGATTTTTAAAAGAGTAATTGTGGCAGCCAAACTGGATGTATGACAGGCACCATTTCCATTTAATTAAGCATCAAAAGTCTAAAATGAAACCTCATGCAGGTACAACCATCCATTTTTCAACATGTAACTTTCCATTCAGGAGTAGCAATAACAAGATTTTTAAGATGGCTCTTGTGGCATCCATATTGGATGTCATATAAGCACCATTTTCATGCAAGACCAACTGGACACCAAAATAAGTCATTTGGTGAAAATACCAGATCAATATGACTTTTAGTCAGGTATAATTTGTGACAAGATTTTTAAAGATGGCTGCCTTGGTACCATTTTGGACAAAAGATAGGCACTATTTTTACTTAGAACCAGCTGGACATCATAGAAAATCTGTGAAAACCCCATGCTAATACAACTATCTATCCAGGATGGCTAGTAATAACACAATTTTCAGATGGCTGCTATGGTGTCCATAATGGACATCAGATCGGAGCTATTTTCATTTAGTACAAACTTGACATCATTAGAGGTCTTTTAGAGAAACCCCCATGTTGATATGACCAGCCATTCTGGAAAAAATAGCAAAATAACAAGAGTTTTAAAAATGGCTGCATGTTTTTTATTATCATTACCCAGACATAAAAAATCTTTTAGGGAAAATCTCAAGCTGATATGAGCAACCAATCTGGAGGTGCAGTGATAATATTTTCAAGATGGCTGCTGTGGTGGCCATAATGCATGTCAGATCAGCACCAATTTCATATAAGATCAACTAGGGATCATAAGAAGTCTTTCAGTGAAAACCCCATATTCATATGACCATCCATTCAGAGGAGTAGCAATAACAAGATTTTCAAGATGGCCACTTTGGTTGCCATATAGGATGGTTTAAAAGCACATTTTCATTTAAGGCCAATTTCATCCTAGGATGAATTAGTGCACAAAAATTTCAATGCAATCCTCCAAGAACAAACATGAGACAATAGAAGACAGATGACATACAGCAGACAATACTAAAAGCTCTTCTAGTCTATACCAAGTAGAGCTAAAATAAAATCTGTTGGACTAATTGTGTTCTCAAAACTGCAAGCTGTATGCAAATACAGACATAACAATTCTTATGTAACTCTTGTCTCTGTGAAAGTCACACTTGTCCATGCAGCCATCAATTTGTTACAAAATATAGGTCTGTAAACATCAACATTTTCAAAGCAATATTGGCTCTGATGTCACTAGTCATAATGAGATCAGAGATTATGAGAAAAGTTTTAATATGGATTAAATTTTAGTTTATCCTGGATAATCTAATACAGTGAGTCCTGTTTTGACAATTACAGCAACACAGCTGGAGAATAATGCAATTAGCTTTTGAATATCATGTAATAAATACTTCCCATCATGCTGTGAACATAATCATTACATAAGAAAAAGATACTGAAGTAACAAGATTGTTTGGTTTGATTGACTTTCAATATGACTTTTGAGTTTGAAGAAAATTTTTAACAAAACTTTTTATATCATATACTATTTGACTAGTTAAATGTAAGAATATGCTAAATTAATCCTCAATATCACCTGTCTACAGGAATGTCTTGATGATTCTGGTAAATGATGAAATTTATGTTTCAAGAAATGTTATAATTGTCTTTTTATTTTAGAAAAAGTGTAATGACAAAAATTAATCAGCAATCAAATTTTATGCTAGTATGTATCCAACAAAATTTCTCTAAAAACAACCAGAAAACCCAAGAGCTAATTTCTAAATCATTTCATTATACTAGAAAATGAAACAAAATAATAAAAAATAGCATGTAATACCTCTAGACTTGGTTTCGAGGATGAAATTAATCTGCGACTTGGCACAGTGGTTCGTCGTAATGATCTCCGTCTCCGACTACCAGGACTTTCAGGACGAACCCCAGTTGTATTTTTCTTTCCACCCTTCAGCATTGCTTCTAATTTCTCTTTTTTCCTACTGATGTCTTCTCTCTGCTGCCTGGGGACCAAAATAATATATCCTTGCTTTTTAATCAAAAATTGATTTCTTTAGTGTACCAGCAAACAAATGAAAAAACAATGTATGTTATTCTTACATAACCAGCCACCTTAAAATTACATACCCACTCTCAACATATTCTCATAATGCTGATCTCTGGTAAAGATCTTTTTGATATGTTGATCAACCATGCTTAGCATCTATTTATCTAACAATGGTCAATAGGAAGGCTACTGTTTAGGCCTTGTGTCAGTAGTTGTGTAATTTGACATAATGTAGGATATTCGAGATATATTTCTACAACTTGAACTAAAACAGGAAATAAATCATAATTGTAAACCAAAATATCTCAGAACATATTAATTGGATTTTGTTCAAATTTTGCAGATGCCTTCCTTTTTATTCATGTGAAAAGTTTATACAAATCTATGTCTCATCGTCCATTAGAAATGGTTTTCTGAAGCAATTAAGTGAGAGCTGGGCTTGGGGAAAAAATTATTTGGAAAACTCTATTGATACCAACAGTTTTACAAACACTATGTACAGAGTTTTTTCTGATAGTGTTTATACTTAAATTTTTGCATAGCATTATCTCATGTAACAAGGATGGTGGATGGTTGAAGAAATTTTACTCAGTGATGGATTTTTCTCTATTTTTATAAGTCTCCACATTACTATGACATTTATATGCACCACAAATTTGTCACAAGATTTTTTCACACAAGCTGTTTGTTGCAACATCCTTACCTGCTTTAAATTACCTGTTTTAAGTGGTACAGACCATGAGTATTGTAATTTTTTGCCTAAAGATTGTTAAAAAGCTATACTACTAATACAATTACTACTACTACTGATGATGATGATGATGATGATGATGATGATGATGATGATGCCATGACTGAGATGATGAAAGTACCAGTTTTTTTGTATTTACATTTTTTATAATGAAAACAGAGAATGTATATTTTGTCCATTAGAGCTTGCAATATTTAAAGATCACCTCTTCCATGTCAATTTTTCTTATGATGCCATAGAATTTTATTCCATTTTGACACTCTAGATGCTTAAAAAAGACCTGAATTAAGAGACAACTTATCATTCTGAAGCCAGATTATAAATAATCTTATGGGAGGTTTCTTATCATATTGACCAATGGACAAGTTAGTTTTCCTATTAATTTTAACTATTTATGACAAAAGCACAGGACATTGGCTTTTAATACATTAATACCAGATATATGTCATCATGTTGTACATAAAAATCCATATTTCAATGAGTGGCAAAAGTACAACTTAAAATATATTGTTTTCTGTACAAGATAAAACATATCTGGTATTTACACAGCAAAAAATGTTGTTTTTTTATTATATACCAGAATTGTTCTGGAATAAAATTTAAGAGGATTCAACTAACTCTACAACAAACCACCCCCACCCACATTTTGGTAAATTCACCTCAATGTCATTGACTGATCATACAAAGATCATCAGTTTAAGAAAGTGGCTGACTTGGGATGCCTTAATCTGCAGCAATAAATTAATTTTTTTGACAATTTGGACACAAAAGGCAAGTCCAGTTCAGCAAATACATTATATAAACTTTTTTAAATTCATGCTAAGGTAGGTAGGAAATAACTTCATAGTGACATGAAAGATACAGATGAATTTCTTCTGCAAAAAAATAATCTCCTTGCCTGAAAGGTAAAAGCAGTTTTGTTCTAGCTCACAAATATCACATTTTTTTGGCTCTAAGTCAAAATTATGTTGTCACACACAAGTACAGTATTGCACAGAATGATGCAAACTTGTGTATTTTCATATGTGAAAACATAAGAATATATTTATTACATGTAAAAATAAAGAAATGAAACAATATGAAAAGATTTCTCCAATAATTTCCTATATTTCACACTTAAGTATATAATACATTTTTTTGTGTAGTTTTTATTTGTTTAATGCAGACCAAGTAAAAAAATCTAATCTGGATTGCATACCTGGCCATTTCACTCCTGGCTTTGAAAGCAGCGGTTTCCTGGAATAATGTACCACTACTGTGGAAGTATTTGTCATACTTCTCATAGCCAGCAATGGGGTAGATTCTGCGGAAATTGCCCATGTGATTGTTCTCATACTTTTCAAGTGACTCTACATATTGTTGCTGGGCCATCTCAAGCTCCTCTCTGCAAAAGTCATGCTTTAATCACCAACTGAATTTTCATTTCACAGGTACTGCCAATTCATTAGAAAATTACTTATATTTTAAAATTTCACATAGTGAATAAAAAAAGGGATACACTGGTGATCAGTCCAATCTAGACATCCTTTACGAAGACTGCACTCTAATCTAATAGGACTGAGGTCATTCTGTGGTATGAATGCATTACAATCAAACAAAGTGTTTCTTAAAATGCATCAGAAAAATTATAAATGTAAAAAAAGACAGAATTATGTCTATAAGTTTTACAAAACATATCAACTTTTGACTTTTTTAATGAGTCATCACCCAGAAACCTTGGATACATGGATCATGTTATAACTTCTAACATTTAAAAATCTTGAAAACTTAAAAAGCAAGCATGGTCAAAATGGCAGTCAAAGTGTTGAATGATACATCTCTAGTCACAATATGACTGTCTTAGCCATGCACACTCTTGGCATGTCAAATGTGGGCAGGGATTAATGATGTACATTGCTTGCATCAGTAGTAACACTTTATCATGCAATATCACCTGGCAGAAGCATTTAAATTTCACCTATTCTCACAAAGTTATGGCTACCAATTTCTTCAATTCACAATATCATGCCCTGTCCACTAAAGTGTAGCTGAGATATTTTGGGCTATGCAGATGAAGAATCATAAGATACAACAGTGTGTTGTCCAATGAAAGTGCATGTCACTCTTCACACACATCAAGTTTGGTTTTGCAGGCTCAGCTCCATGCTTTAGCACATGAGAGTCTATACATGGCAACCAGTTTACTTAGTGGAGGAAGAATCTGGGAAGGCACCAGAAAGAACCAGCAATCCAAAAGAAGCTACTGCTAAGCTTTCTCACATAAACAAGTTGGTTGAGTCAGGACTCAAACCCATGCAGATTGAGGTGAGATGTGAGTAATCTACCAAGGTGAATGCCTTAGACCATTTGGCCACCTAAGGCCTGACAAAAATTGAAGAATGAGCTTCAATCTGTTAATCACTTTTCTTTTGGTAACATTAAATAGTGAAGTTAATGTGAAGATGTGGTGCTCCTATTACTTGTTAAATATCTAATTATAAAATACATGGAAGTTCACATATTGTATACACACACACACACACACACACACACACACACACACACACACACACACATACACACACACACACACACATGCATGCATGCATGCACATACACACAACTATTCCATGGAGGAAACATTTTTAATTGATATGATACAAACAAAAAACATTTAAAAGGTGTGGATCAATTCAGCCATTACAAATTTCAACAAAATTTAAAGAATGGATTATTTTCATATCTCAACCTGGTTTCTTTTTTGCTGCCTTTTCCAAGAAGTCTGTCCTTTATTCTTCGTCTCTCTTCCTCTATGCATTTTCGCCTGTCACAAGCACCAAAGTTGACTAAATGAAGAGTATCATAGATCAAAGCACTCTTAATTTCTCTGTCCAAATCTGAATCTGTGGTAAAACTGGGAGAGTGATTGACCTAGAAAATAGATGCAAAAAGTCCTAGATAATAGCTGATAAATCTCACCTGCATACATATCTCACCAAAAAAATAAAATCTCACCTCCAAATGTAGTTTACAGTGAACTTGTCTTAAAAACAGGTATATATGTCAAATGGATAAATAGAATTCAACCACTATACAATAATACAATAATGAAAAACCAACTTAGAAGGCCAATGACTGGAAATAAAAATGAATTCTGATGGAAATACATCAACATAAGTGATGCAATGTTGATTGTATGGCAGTGAAAGTTTACAATGATTAATATGTACCATACATGTAGCCACCAAGTGGTGATGAGGGGATGTAATTACAATGGTATTATGGAAGAGTTTATTCCCATATATGCTATAATTTTATTTTCCATATTATAACCGAACAAAAAAGGCATTTATTTCATCTTTCCAGGATGGCTGGATTCATGAGGTAATGGAATTTAAATACAAATGTAATTGTAATCTAGTAATGTATTTTATGGACAAACAGAATTCAAACAGTATCCAAAAATCCAAAATCCCTCAACTTATAAGTGAGTATACATGGAATACAATTATATGCGGAATGAAGACACTGATCTACTGGCACATAATGTTATGAGTTTATAATATTCTGAGCTGGGTGAGAATTATATCCAAGAAACTAAGTGTGCTTATACTTCCTGAATGCTTCTGCTAACAGTGTAAACTTTGAAGTCAAATATGGACTTTAACTCAATAAAATTGTGCCAGAAAAGATTAAAAATTAAACATGATCTCAAAACCCTGACACCAAAATTGATCTGAATCCCAAAAGTCATTCCAAGTAATTAAAAGGAATTAAATTCAAAGTCGAAGTTCTAAGTCAAACTCCACACAATTCTGTCATGAAAATGGTAAAAATGAAACTTTATATATCACATAAAGCTCAATTCAAAAATCTAACTTGATTTCATTCCAAAAAGACTTTCAAAAGTTCTTGAGTGGAAACAAAACTGAAGTACTAAGTTCTTGGTCAAACTGGGTCTTGACTCCATAAAATTTTGCTCAAAAATTATGAAAACTGAACTTGATATAGGTCTTCTTAATGAAAAACCAAACTAAATATTACTCTGAAAATCTAAAATGTTTTACAAAATGTTCCCAAGAGGAAATGAAACTGAAGAACAAAGTTCTAAGTCAAAACTTCGGCAATAACTCCTTTGAAGTTTGGCAAAACAAATACAGAAAATCAAATCTGGCCTAGGTGTTTCTTCTTATAAAGCCAATAACAAATCTGATTTCAATCCATTAAATTTTTCAAATGTTCTTGAGTGGAAACAAAATTACCATCTCTACTCTCCTATAAGTCAAATCCAACTTTAACAACAAATGTCCTGAGCTGCAGTAACATAATGAGTCTGAAGATCAAGGTCTATGTTGTTTATTCAAATGACTGCTCTTAACAAACTGCACAGATCTAGATATGCCACCACATTATGTGGGGACAGATCTAGATCTGTAGAGCTTGTAGTAAAACTCATCTAATAAGTGAGTATACATGGTAGTGACAGAAATTATATGAAATGACATGATGGGAAGAACAGACATGGTTAAAACTTTATACTCCCATTTTAGATATGGCAGGGCATAAACATTGTACATTTGTACTAATAAAAATATAGTGAATACAAATGTTTTCACCTACCTCTAACACATGAGGTCTAAGCTTCCTGTCCATTATGATATCGAATCCTAGGATCTCGAAGCAAGCACTGCCTTTGACATGGTTAGGGAAACATGTGCGGTAGTTATGTTTGAGAACAGAATGTGCAGAAATGATTGTCTTGATAGCAACATCATCAATGTCTGTCCACATTTTATCTACATCAAACCCTTTTTCTTGAAGATACCTGCATATTGTACTTATCTTCCTGAATTGATAAAAATGTATTAAAAAAATCAAAACAAATGTATGTCCCATAATGATCCAAATTGTACCAAATATACTCTAAAACATACAACACAAAAAATTACAATTTAACAATAAATGAACAATGTATCATATAACTAACATATCAGTTGAGTCCACCTGCAAACAACACAGACCCTGATCTGCCAGTACAAAGTGTGCTGGTAGACCAATGTCAACATTTGTCCTGCTGATTATTCCTAACTGCACAGACCCAAATCTGCTGGTTCATGTGATGCCAGATGTGGATCTGTGCACTTTGCAGCTGGACTCAACTTATAAGCATGTTTATATGGTATTTACTGGTAAACATAATGAGTTAAATACCTTGGAAAGAGATCTGCATGACAGTTGATTCAGGAAGGTCTGAACAGGATTCAAACCTGTTATACACTGGTCATGAGATTAAGTTAACAACTATGTCATGAAGTGGAAGATGGAAACACTTTTGCAAAATATTACTCAAGTATATGCATCAACAAAGAAAGTTAGTGTAAAGTAGAACCAAAGTTTGGTTAGTGTACATTGAATAGGAATAAAGATAAAGAAAAAATAAGAAACAAATGACTGAAATACAAATGTCATGCAAGTGAGAAAATTAGGTTACAATGACCTAGTTTGCATATAATTGAGTTAAGACAGATACAGATTGTACCAATTTTCATGAGTGCAGATGAAATAGGGTCAGAGATACTGAGGGTATAACAAATAAACAGCTGAAAATATGAGTCACTCAAACATGACATTTAGGCTGTATGCGAACTACTTTTCGTATTGGTGAATTACTTTCTGTCTACCAATAGTCATACGTGTTGAGTGAAACAGGTTGCAGGATATTATGGGTGTAACAAATGATAAGCTAAAAGACTAAGTAATGCAAGCATGGAAATTAGTCTCATTAATCTAGATTAAAAAAGACTCAGTTACTCACCTTTACATGCATCTACATATCAGTTACAATATATATTTGTGAAATATGGTCCAACATATTAACAGTGTATAGAACAAATAGCTAAAAATAAAAAGGTCACTAAAACATGGAAATTGGGTCACAGTGACCTCATTTTTATATGGTTGAGTTCCTCTCCTTGAGATGCATCCATGTACCAATGTTCATTAGTGCAAGTGAACTAGGGTCTAAGTTACTGATAGATCATATGGCGAAAATTAAAAGTAACTCATGTATGAACCCTGCAAACCTATTTTTGAATTATATAATAATTTTCAGGTGTAAGTGAAACAGGGTCCAAGATATCAAGGACATAAGGAACTACTGAATGCATGTTTCTGACGTAAATTATTTAAAAATGTTTTACAATCTGTGTTGTATGACCCTACCTAACTAAATATATTTTGTACAAATTCTGAATATACTGCAAAATTATTTTGATGTGATATTAATATAGAACGGGAAATGGTTTAATCCTAAATCTGTGAAATAAGCTTAATAGTTATGGCATTTATGATCACACGGAAGCAAAATCCAAAAATATTTCAATGAGTTTCATCATTTTAAGATTAAATTATTAAACATTTGAGATTCTGTTTATCACACAGCTTTTATTTAGAGTGGAAAGAAAGAGAAAGGAGAATAGATACTTTTTTGGCATTTCATTTGGACTCACTGATGCTATACCTGTCAATTTATTTATTTTGAAACAGTTCTTGTTTACCTAAATAAGTACTAAACAATTGGATAAAAATAACATTTATAAATATAATTTGTAACAAATAACAATTAAAAGTGCAATTGTCCTGGTAATCAATAGATAGTTTGTCAAAGACTATAATTTTTCAAGACTGGATTGCTGCTGAAAATTTCTTGATGTTGTTACATCATTCATTTGGATAGAACAGATTCAGTAGTTGAAGCATCATAAACATGGATTTAGAACATTTCCACAAGAATTTGGATTAAAACCACCATGGACAGTCACTATATATGCAATACTGGGCTTGGCAGAATAAATAGCATTCTAGTTTTTAGAGATTTCTCTTAAGGGAATATAAGTGAATGCAAAAACTGTTGCTGAGAACTGAGATTTGCTTACAATGATTTATAGTCATTTGGGTGAAATAATTAACTCATTGTGTGTTTTCATGAACAAATATTTGCAATATTTGATTTGGAGGAAAGAAGGGATAATTCATTTTCTGGATTTAAGGTTGTCAAGTGCTTTGGTTTGAAAGCATTTGTTGACATTTTCTTTACAAGAAAAGTGAGTTTATTTATACCTATTAGTTGACATTTAGACAATGCTTGTCCATGGGGGGAGGGGAGAGATCCATATCATGTGTTATTTACTATGAAGAAGGGTGAGCCTGCATTGCAGAAGGCCATCAGACAATTTCCACATGTAAACCATAGATCCTTACTGGGCAGTGTGTAAGGTTTTCTTGATTTTGTCACAATTTGGGTTTATTAACTTGCTTTTCTTGTGGGATTAGACTTATTCTCATTTTATTTAGCCTTTCATAAAATTCCAAGTAGGTCTGACCACTGAAGTCTTGTTTTCTTGTACTTCCCCAACACATAACTATGTTCTGGGATCCTCTCAGACTGAAGTGTACTGCACTGAAAGATGTGAGTATGTTGATCAGACTTTCTGGTCACTGCTTCAGTGGCCTAATGGTTTGAGCATCCGTCTTGAATATGGGAGGTCATGGGTTCGATCCCTGGTCAAGTCATACCAAAGACTTACAAAAATGGTACTAACAGCTGCCTTGCTTGATGCTCAGCATCAAGAGGTTAGTGTTAGGACTAGTCGGCTTGGTGTCAGGATAATGTGACTGAGTGGGACATCATGCTACATGTCTGCGGCATGATGCCCCAGTGCTAGGCATCACTATAAACTGCCACACTGCAGACATCGTAGTGATATGACTGAAAAATTGTTAAAGCTACGTTAAAAATCATAATCACAACACTTTCAGGTGTTGCATCACCTAGATGGCCAAATTTCCATAAAACTTCAATTTCAACTTAAATTAGTTGGTTCTGCTTTTCAGGGCAAACTGCTCTTTTCTTCACACTTCAGTTGCCTTTGTTTGATTTTGATATCCTGGCATCATTCAGCAAATTCAAGTCCTAAGTGCAAACTGATATTTTTGTAAAGTTGTCTTTCACAGCTAGACCCCCCCCTTCAAGATTGACTTTTGCTCATAGCTTGATTCAGTGCTCCATTTTAGTTAATACAAATTGCGCACAGGAGAATGCATAGTTCTCTGGTAGAATTTGTTGAATATCCCCATTTTTATTTATCTCAGGTTTTTGTAAGGAAGTATTAAGTTGATTTATATGATACAAAATTTTATGTAAAGTATTCTTGTTGGACTAAAAATAGATCTATGTCTGAACACTGACTGGTTTAATTCTTGAACTAAGCATTGTACTTGTTCACTTTCCAGACAATGGATGGTTTTGTTATCAGCATCTGCTGTTGTGGCTCAGCTTTAGGTGTGGTTAGAGGAAATATTATGTGACTCTGATCTGCTAGAATCATTGTTTCTGTGCTGTTGTCATAAGACCTCACTTGACAAAAAAACTACATACTCTATGTTATGTGTTTCTATATCTATAACATTTTTATTGCCTATGTCCACTCTGGATATACAGGTTCCAATTTTGACAGCTTATAGTTGTAAAATAAAAGTAGTGTCCGTAGATGGGGCAATGAATATTTTTATGGCTTCAGTCAATCAATAATAAGAATACTGCCAAAAAATTTCATGGGCTTATTTGGATCAATCAGATTTGCAAAAATGATATGTTAACACGTGGACATATACAAAAATAAACCACAAGCAGTTTATGTAAAGTATGTTATAACATGTTTTTATTGAATAAAATCAGTATGTTCATCCTGCTGATAAAATTTAAAATGAAACTTATGAAACTAATGCAACAGTTTCAAGCATTTACTTACAAATCCTTGCTAAATATAGAAATCACTGAATGGCTTCATAAACTTCATGGAAATAAGTACACATTGAAGATCCCCTAAATACAAAACCTATCTTGTATAGAAGTTGTATACAGGTGTTGCTCTACTCAAGAGACTACTGTACTACAGCATTACTTTTCATCTAAGATATGTGAAATGTACAGTGTTTGATAAAATTGTACTGACTAACCTTTTGCTCCCTGCCTCATCATCTCTGATAAAATCTTCACTGTTCTTATTAATGGCATAGTTGGTTAAGTGCATGAATACATTATCCTAAAACAAAGGAAGAAATGAAATGAGCATATTAATTATTGCATAATTTCCATCAATTCTTATGACTTTGAAATTTAAATTATAGTAAAATCTACATACACAGCAGGGCTACACTGAAAGATTTATTAAACTGGTAACAAAGATTTTGGAAATAAAATCAATTACTGATTTTTGGAGCAATCAGTAATTTGAAACAAACTATATAATTCTGATGGAACATTTTGAAGTGCAAAAACAGGTTTAAATTGTGTCAAATTCTTAAATCTTTTTGACTTAAGCTTTCTTCTAGCTGGGACATATTTCTTTGTAACATTTCAAGGCTTTATATCCTTCTTGAAAAACACATAATGAGTTTTGTTACACATACCTTTAATTCACTTTTTACAAGAAATCAAACATTGGATATCTATCATCCATGTTTTTTAATTTATGGTATTTTTTAAAACAAATTTAACTGATAAATCAAATATGAATATTTTTCATTAGAAAGAGAGGTTTGCAAAAGTGACAATCTAACCAGCCTATAATTCTCAAAACAGACTATGTTAAATGCACTTTATGTTCTATATAATTTCTTGGTCAAGTATTAGTGGTGAGGAAAGATGTATATATATTTTTAGTCTTCAATCATCTGATTGAGCATAGCTCATTGTACATGTGTGATTTTATGACAATGATTGTGATGAAACATTAGATTTGCATGTGCTGCATGAATACATTTAACAAATTACTTTTTGTATATATGTGGTAAACAATTTAGGTAATAAACAAATTTTTATATTCATAATGATGCAACACATTACAGTTTCCTGTGTGCAAATATATACTGGAATACTTGAAACTGACTTTAAACCCCTGCATGCAAATGTGTACTGGAACATTTGAAACAGACTTCAAAACCCAGCATACAAATGTATACTGGAATACTTAGGACAGGCTTATAAACCCTTGAGTTCAAGTTCTTCTCAAATTCTAATCCTGACAAACATTTATGCACAACAAAAATGCATACAATTCCTATATACAATGTATCTAAAATATGCACACTTCTTATAGACAGTGCATCTAAAATAGCAAGTGCTAACTTACAGTGTTGTTATTGGTCGGCTCTGAATACTTGGCAGTTGCAAATCTGGCAAGTCCATCCTTGAAGACAAATATTCTCAAGGGATCACAAGATGTCACTAATACATACACTCTCAGGTCAAACTTAAAACCGTCTATAAGAAAAGGCTGAAAACAGGAAAGAAGAAAGTTATTTATAATGGTTAATATCATCATACTGTGTTTCAACAAGTTAATGTATGTCTACAAAAATGCTATAAGAGTTTGTATACAGTCATACTGTGTTTTAACATGTTGATGTATGTCTACAAAAATACGGATGCGAGTTTTATACTGTCATTCTGTGTTTTAACATGTATTTTTTTTGTCTACAAAAATGGCAGCCCAAAAAACTGAAGGTCAATTCCAGTGTGCATAAATTTTATCTGAACAATTTAAAATTGTTATTATTAAAGATAGATCCATCTTCTCACTGATTTTTCAAAACGTTGGATTAATTTGGAATCAGTAAAATTAAATCAATAAAATCTAGCAAAATAATGCATTAGACTTAGATTCAAATTATAATTACATGCATCCTATATAAATGTGACAAAAATAGTTTTCACATAAAATGATCTGCTAATTAAGCCAATAATTTTAAACAAGCATTTGAAAATTTACATTGTAGCAATCTATTAACTTACAGCTATAAAAATCTATACCTTGGTGTTATAAACAGTACATCTTTCATTTTCAAAATTATCCCAGAGATATGCAACTTACCTATTGTCAAGATAGACACACCAATTCAATGGCATTGCAGTTTGTGTAAAACTTAACTTTTTTTTTAAATTACTAACAGACAACAGTTCTCTTGGGCTTAAAATAAACACTAAAGAAATAAAAAGAAGTTATAACAATTTAAACTTCTAAATGCTAATCGTTGTGAACTGTTTCTGTGACTAGCAATGCTAATTCAAGATCAGACAAACTTACCTGTCCATCTAAAACAATATACCAGTTTGAACTTAAATAAGCCCAATACATGAGGAATAATTCGGCCTGGCACTGCTGACCTGGCTAACATTTGCCTAGTAGGCAAAAGTAAGAGCAGTTGGGCATGAATTCTGGGTCAGTAGGATGCTTTCTGTAATTTTTTACAATGCTGTTAGCTGCATATGTTATGAAAACAATTGTCTGAAAGCTTCTTTATACAGTTTTTCATCTTCATCAGCATCATCTGTTTAGGAGGAGCTCTACAAATTCATATTTAGCATAGGGTTACAATTTTAAAGAAAAAGAATTTTCCTGGGTTTCCTCACTAGTTATACTGGCTATTTAAAAAAGACTTTGTAAATCTTATGTATTGTTCAAAGAACCTTTAATTACCTTACCTTTATTTTGGTGTATGATTAATGGGTGTAGTATGGTCGAAAGTAAGGGTCTTAATGTAGCAAAGGGGACAAACCATACTTTATTCTGTCCTGCAGCTTCTTGACATTTGCTCAGCCATTTCGCAAATTTACTGAGCACTGAGGATGTAGCAGCAAGTCTGGTCTGGGCATTGCTCCTAACAGTTTCTCTAAACAAGAGATATCTTAGTCTTACTTGAACACTTTAGTTTTTGACACATGTCAGGGAGAAGAAGGCAGTAGATTTTGTTCACAGCCATGTCAAATTACCAAGTCTCCTCCTCCTTAACCACTTGGGACAATGTTGGTGAGGGATCTGGAGAACTTTGAAGGGTAGAGTATAAACTTTGAAGGTAAGAGTATACACTGTCCTCCAAAATTTCAGTAAATTCTTAAGAATCTACTAGTATCAACAAGCATCATCTTTCTATTTCAAAGCTTGGTGAGGAAACAGGAGAAATGTAGCCTGAATAATCCCTCTGTGGGAAAAGCCTGAAAATGGGGACATATCTATTCTACATTTCAGTACAAGAAGCAACAGAATTATGGTTCTCAATGGGTCTCATATTAGGAGACTTAGAATTCTTTTCATCTCACTTTGTTTTTTTTAGAGAGAGGGGAAATTAATCCTTACTTTCCTTGACAACTTTTCCTGCAGAACTTGTGATGGTCACTGGACCTCATCACTCCTATATGCAGTCAGCCATATAAACAACATATAAGGTAGAGGCTGTTCTTTCCCTGGAGGAAGTTCCATATAACAAAGGGATAAAACTATAATGGTAAAAGAATAATTTTGAAGCCCAGAAACTTGTCTAAATGCATGCCCTGTAACTGTAGTGTGACAACTAGGTATTGCATCAAAAGAGAGATATTCAAGCCTATCCCTATTGCTGGGCTAAGATTCTACCTATACAGTCGACCTATATGCCTCTTTGTACCTGGAGATAAGTGGCTGGTCAATGAACTCTTACAGCTGGTGATCTAGATTTGAGAAACTTCCCTCAGAACTATGAAAGTTTGTGTAATGGCTAAACTCTTCTCTGACCTTGAATACCATGGAGAACCTGTCCCTCCCTTGAATGAAAGATACAAGGATTCTCCAAATTTAGGCTCAATGTAATCCACATAAGGCATAATACTATATTTGCTTGTGGGATGGAGATACTCTACCCACCCACAGTTGAGGAGGTGCACTCACACCCATCAAGTTGTTTTTCCTTAGTGCCAGAGATTGCTTTCGCTTTAGAAGACACACTATCATGTCTTGGGAAGAAGCTATCTCACATGTAGTAACACTTTTTCTCTCCTGCAAGATGCTATCCTTCCCTACAGGGGAGATGCAGTCAATTCCATCTTGTTAGGGAAGGTGCTGCTTCTTTCTCATTTGTTCAGGGAAGCAATCACAATCCTCTTAGAGATATGTTACTATCTCACAGGTTGCACCAGTATGTTTTTTCTATGTGAGGTGTAATTGATCCAGAAGAGGAATAACATATCTCCTGGCTCTTCTGATACATGTAATAGCTTTCAGCAAGGTCACAAGTGTCATCTGACCATAGGCAACACATGGGCCATCTGTCCATTCAGACATGTACATTTATGTACACAATAAACAAATTAAGTGAGTGTCCAATGGGCCTTTCCTATGCACACTCCTGTCAACTGTTTTAGACATTTGAAACATATTAAAGTTCTGACAAAATAACAAATTATGATAATAATAGCAAGGGTTGCATCAGCCTTGTTGTATCTCTTTATTACTGTTTTTTTTTTGTTAACAAGAATGTCTGAGTTTATTCTGTTTATGACTTATAAACACCAGAATATCATTGTTGTGTTGGAGCAATGTCATAACAGACAAACAATACTAATGTACATAAGGGGTCTAGAATCTACTGATAAATAACTGTTATGACATTATGTGTCATGACCATGTTATTGCAATAATAAACAATAATCACAGTAATATCTAGACCCCAGTATTATAAAACTGTTGTAACTGGATAATTTTTGAGAACCCCAATTAGAGAATACTTATTATTAGCACAATGCCCTATGTTTATTATGATAAAAGAAAATGAGTAGGTGGCTCTTCAACTGAACAATGCAAGAATGAAGATTATCAATGATACCCTTATCAAATTTACAAATTTGAAGAATATGGACAAAGGTTGAAAGTTCACTATAAGGAATTATTTATGACAAGCCCTGGTTATTAGCTTGAAACCAATAAACCAGTAAACATTTTCTCTTCATAGTGTTTCAATGTGTTGACTCAATGGTCATCCAGAAAAGAATGAGGAGGCTCTATAGGGTAAGGAATGATGAGATAGATCAGACTGGGTCAATGCACATGTTCAAAGAATTTCTAGATGCACTAACATGGAGTTAGTGCATCTAGCAGAGAAAAGTTCTTTCCATGCAAAAAGGTAAAAGCTTAATAATAGTGATATATAAGCTATATTACCAACTTTAAAATAAGGATTTCTCATTAACAGGAGATCAATTAGAAAGTAAATATTAGTATAATAATGACAGTCTATCAACTCAATCAACAGTAATTTTGATGCCCAAGTTTCAGAAAATAAAGAAGAAACTATAGTAACTCTTTAGTTACTCTTGCCTTACCTTACTCATATATACTTGACAGATCATGTGTTCATGAGGTTTGACTTCTTTGGGATTCCGGGTGACCCAAATTCCGCGACCCTGGCAGCCAGATTCTGGTTTCAGGATGTAGGTTTTGTTTTTTTTCTGCCTGGTGTAGGCCTGAAAGTCCCCATAGCTGAAAGAGAGATAACTCCATCTAAGCAAAACAATGCTCTCTTCTTTAATGTAAACAAACTGTAACTGTAATGTTTTGATAAAAAATGAGCTCATGTTCCTAACTTTTTAAATAAAATTTGCTTTGAATTATTCAGTCAAAGGAATATCCCTTCCACAAGAAAAAACTCTGACAGGGAATAATTAAAAAGGATACACTGCAGAAACCTTATACTGATGGATGGATGAACACATAGCTATCTCTGAAAAAAAATTCTTATTACAGTTAGCTGACAATGGTAAATGATTTACTTTACTACATAGTCTCCAGTTATCAGCTGCAAAACTTGAATCGGTATTTCCTCAAAAATAATGGTAAATGTAGATAATAATATACAGTGATTTTGTGGATCTTTTAACATACTGTAGAAGATTATGGCTCTGTTAGCAAAGTATAATCGTGCTCAGCCATGAATGTGGAAATGGTTTACAGTGTTACCCTTGTGCATCTGTCCAGGCATTGCAGTTTCTCATGCATTATTGACCTGAAGATCATATAATTTGGCTTGTGGATGCCTCTTGGTGAGTGCAACACATTTCCAAAACATAAGTATGAGGTCTAGCATTTCAGGCTTAAGTGACTCTGGTTAATGTCTGGTATCTGGAACTTAGAGTTTTTTGCAAAGCTTTCTTGGCTGGAATTTATGACTGATTTCAATATATAAAATTGTTAATTCCTCTAAATTTTAACAGTCTACACCTGTAACATCCTACAGTAAGAACTAGACCTGTTGCAGTAAGGTTGAGCAATGCTTGCTTGGTCATGATACAATCATATAATGATATGTGTGTGGCAACACATATAACAATATGTAATATATAATTAACATAAGACAATACCTAAGATATACAAAATCCAATTTACATAAACAAAATAACCAGTGAGGAAAACCTTGGAAATTATTTTTCTTTAAAACTCAAACCTTATACAATGTATAAAAATAATACAATTCAACCTTATAAGACAACTCATTCTGGAGGAGTAGTGAAAGTATGATTTTCAAAATGGCTACTCCAGTGCCCTTATAAAGCATCACCATTTGTATTTAGGTCCAAAGGGACCAGGCTTCTGGTGAAAACCCCATGTTCATATGACTTTATTTTCAGGAGGAATGTCAATAACAAACTTTCATGATGGTCACTGTAGAAGCCAAATTGGACATTAGTTCAGCATCAATTATATTTAGGACCAACTAAACATAATAAGAAGTCATTTAGTGAAAACCCTTTGTTGATATAAACAATCATACAGAAGGAGTAGCAATAACAAGATTTTCAAGATGGATATTGTGGCAGCCATACTGGATGTCCAAGTGGCACAATTTTCATTTAGGACCAATCAGACTACAGGACAAATGTGTGCATAAAGTTTCATGGCAATAGTCCAAATAGTTTAGAAGTAGTGATACCAAACTTGTGCTAACAGATGGGTAGATGGATGACAGACAAGGGACAAGAGACTGTCCAATTACCTTTAATGGTCTATCACCAGTAAAGCTAATACAACAGCATGCCATCAGCTATTCATCTCCCAATTACAGCTTGCTGGGAAAAACTGCACATTGATATACATTATATGTTTGCTTACAAATTAAGTCAAACTGTAAACAACAGAGATCCTGAGCTGTCATAGTGTAATGCATCTGCATATTAGGGTATATGTTCTTTGTTCTACTGATTACTCCTAACAAACTGCACAGACCCAGATCTGCTGGCACATTAGGTCAAGGCAGACCTGGGTCTATGCCATCTGCAATTGTTATCAACATATAAGCAAGTATATACAGTATGGATGTATAAAACTTTCAAATTTATTTAGTGCTCATTTTTTTCTTTTAAAAAGATAAATTACTAAACAGCAATATTCTTGCTAACTTGTACATCATGTGGCAAGACCAGATTAGTGTCCTACAGCTAGGCTGTACTCAATACTGAGCTTCACAATGTGTGATTATCATTTTTTTATTGGATAACTGGGATAAATTGCTTCCTTTTACTTATAAACCAGTTCTTAATGGCTAGTGAAAAGGCCTTGATATAAATGTTACATGAAAATTTGGATTCTATGATTCTACCTGCAACAATAATGGCAGCCATTTATATTTTACAGAAATTTCTGATGTCCTCTTATTTATGATCAATCATTTACAATTCATCTAATATACTACTATCTGCTCTTGTGTTAGAAAAACTTCCAAAAAGCCTGTTTTATTAGGGGGGGGGACATTCGTATTAGGTGATGTTATGAACTGACCATGCAAATGGCCATTGTTTATCAAAAGCATGTTTATCAAAGGTATCCAAAAGTGTTTGTTTGGAAATATGGCAGGGGCATCCAACCACAGTCTGAAATGCAGCGGAGGTACTGCAACACTCGTGACATGAGGTAGGTGCATTCAGATGTATATTCATCTGGGAAAGGGTTAATATGCCTACATATCAGGGTTTAAGCTAGTAATTTTACATCTGATAGGAAATGATAAGCCAGCCCACTATGCAATAGCAGATTGGATGTACAATGCTCATAGCTATACATTATAAATAGGTAAATAATGTATTATTTGGACTTAAGACAGATAATGACATCATATTAAACATGTAAGACCTCTCCATTGAATCGCTTCCAAAATAAGACCACTCCCTTAATACAAACCCATTTTGCCAGTCTTGTTTACTTCATATAACAGTAAATTTTTCTTTTGAAATCAGATCACATCCCAATTCAGGCTACTTTTCTCTGATTCATCTGTAACCTCAGTTGGGAATTTCCACCATTAAAATTCTGAATGCCATATACATGAAGGAGTCAAAATGTACATCGTATATTTTAATACTCAGTAGGAACTTACTCAGCAGGAAGGCACCAAGATTTGGGGAAGATATTATACTCCTTGGGAAAGAGCTTGAGCATTCTGTTCATGTTCCTGGCCAGCAGGTCCTTGCGGCAGAGCTCACTCATCCCTGGATAATGGTTAATTTTCTGAAGAATAAATGGCAATAGAGAAGATGCTAATGAGAAACAACTCAAAGAATATTCCTACCTCTATGGTATGATTAAGTCAGTATCTTTAAGGAAGTTTGAACAAACATGGAAAATTATGTCACAGTTTGGCCAAGTTTCATTTGCAATGCTGATTCATCTCATGCTGCACAAACTTTTCAATTTTATGGCAACAGGTATGAAAGGTGCTAGAAATACTATACAGATACAATTTTCAAGCAAAGTTAAACTCTGAAATGTAGTTCACAATGAAGTTAAATTGTGTGGCACAACTTGCAAGTCCACTGTCATTGAAGAAATGTCAAAGATGGGATACAATCCTGACATGAAGACAGGCAGAATAGAATTAGAGATATTGGTGATGGGAGTGGCTCAAAAAGGGCAATGCTAATTACAATTTGCTCAGCAACATCTCAAACAAAGGAGCTTGTTGGGAACCAAAGGGATCATAATTGCTTGGAATGATGCTGTGGAATGGTGAAAATCCACTTCATCCACAGTCCTATCAATATAATGGTGCAGTTCAAATCTGTCACAAAGTTCTAGAAATCAAATTAATTCAAACTCTTATTTACATAAACTTATATATTAAATTGGTTTAAATTAAACAATCCTTATTTATATTATGCTGCAAAAATCAAAGCTAGGAGGATTGAAAATCAGGGGCTATGATTCATCTAAAATGATCATGTGGAATGATGAAAATGAAACTCTTTTAAGGTCTCATAATTGAAATCAAACAATCCTTTGCAAAGTAATGTTGCAAAAAACCAAGGTCAGAGGAATTGGCAATCAGGGGACATAACTCCTTTGATACTGCAAAGGACTGCTCAAAACTGAAGTCATCCAAAGGTTTCATTAATATAAGACCACAAAGCTGGTTGCAATAGAGAAATACTTGGCAAAGTTATACTATGGAAACCAAAGCCCAGACAACATGTAACCTGGAGGCATAATTCAGGTAGATGACATCGCAGGATTATGGAAACTAAATTTACTCAAGTTCTCATCAACATAAAAAAACATGCCAAGCTTGATTGAAATCAAACAAGCTTTAATAGAGATACACTGTGGAAAGCAAAAATGCTGGATAATCAAGGACCTCTATATGCTAACACAGAATGCTGGAAAACTAGTTCTTCGATGGTATCATTAATATAATGAAATATACCAAATTTGGTTAAAAGATGGTAATTTAACTATTTTTATTAATCTGATAACTTACTGTAGATTAGCCTGTTCTGTAAAGTGCTAAAGTCCTTAATGTCATGATGCTCTATTCCAAATTTGCTTGATATGGGTCCATGGAGGTTTTTCAAAAGAAGTTATAAAATGTCAAATTGTAGACAAATTCACTATGCATGACAGACAATGGCCATTCATACACAACAAAGACCACATTAAAACTAACAACTCACTCATCAAAAGTTTACTTAAATTATTTTTAGTTACTAGTTATGCGATTAATATAAAATAAATAAAATTTAGATCTCACAATACTTAGCAGTAGCTACTTACTAGATAGACACACAGACAGCTTACTAACCTGATATTTTTTCATATCCATGACCCTCTCCAGTGCAACAGAAAAATCTGTCCAATATAATGTCCAGTCTTCATCTTCGGACACTTCTTTAAAACCAAACTTTTTTGACATTTTTTTAACTGAAATATATTAAAAGATACACTCAAAATTTATGTCTATCACATTTGCTTGATGCCATGGGACAGACTACTTTCAGATCTTTGAAAATCTGGTATATGTTACACCAAAATACATCTGCTTATCCTATAACTGTGTTAGTCAAATGCATACACAGTGGTCTCTCTCTCTCTTATGCCATCAACCTTTTCTGTAATGAAATTGTTTCCCCGTAAGTAAGGTGGCTTTACCTGAGGGGGAAAACATTGTAAAATTGTGCTACTGTGGTGCAAAATGAGGTTTGTCATTTAAGATGGAAGACTAGCCCAATTACATGTATTTAGCAAAATGTCCTGAAACAAACTAAAGACTGGATGTAAGCACATCAAATGTTCTGGATCAAAAAATTAGTTTTTATTTTAACTCTGGGTGCCAATTTACTGGAAAATACATTTTGCCCTCCACAAGATATATATATATATATATATATATATATATATATATATATATATATATATATATATATATATATATATATATATATATATATATATATATATATATATATGTGTGTGTGTGTGTGTGTGTGTGTGTGTATGTGTATGTATGTGTGTGTGTTATATATGTGTGTGTGTGAGTTTGTGTTACAAAATTGTGTCAGATACTTGCAGAGATATCAAGTAAATGTAAATGTACACTTTTTAAGGAAAAGGGATGGACCGTTTAATTTTCAAGGAGACAGGATTTTCTTCTGAGTTGGGTAGTTGTTTCTTTGTTTCAAGATAATTATTTTGTTCCCCATACATAATAGTTACATGTTTTCTTGCTATAAATCAGAACATGAACTTTTTTCATGCTTTGTGAGAACTGAAAATTCTTTCTCCAAAGTATTGTAGGACATTTCTCTCTGGACTCCCCCACCGTAAAAATTGAAATGGTTAGTCCTGAAAGAATGAATACTATATTTTAACCATACTTTTACAAACTGTAATACAGTGTACTGCACTGTTACTTGTCTGATTCATTTAGATATAGAGTGGACAGACATGTGTATCATGCATGTTATCAGAATCTTAAAAAAACCCCAAAAATTTCTAGGTCACTGTGACTGAAATAAACATATAACATTATTTTTTATGAAAAACTTAATAAAAATATTGTAAGAGTAACAGAGGTGCCAAGACACCGACCAGAACATTTTCTTCTTTTGGCCAGGTACACACGACCCAGTATTTTATTTCATTTTATAAACCAGTTTAGAAAAGAATTTACAAATCTTAATTCAAATTGTGTGGTGAAAGCTGTTTGTGTCTTAACATGTGCCTTTGAAAGCCATACTCATGTCAGACCATTTTACTTTATGTCATAAAATGATTTATCTAACTTAGAACGACATTTTAAAGAGGTAGATACCCAGGCAATACATTTCTTTTCAATTCTTTCCTGTCAACAACTTAAAGCTTAAAAAAACTTAAAGCTTAAAAAAATTTATGTTGTAAAACCTGCCACAAATTGATATCAATTTATGACTATGTTTTGAAGTTAAGAAAGAGCTGACATGTTTATGTAATCTTTATTATATGAGTAAGACAACTATAACAGTAAAGTTCCCTATCATATGTATGACATGAGACTATATTTCACTGGATGATTACACATACAAATGCACAAACACAAACAACCGTCTACTTATTTCCATAAATTTTATGGACTAGACAAAAAAAAAAAAAAACAAACAGAAGAAATTAATCAAAATAATCATGATAAAACCCTTCAATCATAAAATTTGACTTTACTCCAAATATTACTTGAAAATTATTTTGACCACTCAAATGGCTGCATTTCTGCATTTCTAGATTTTGAAAAATATTTTCAAGTTTAAAGTAAAATTTATTACTTTCAATGTTGAGCAAGATTTAATGACAAAGGGATATATATATATATATATATATATATATATATATATATATATATATATATATATATATATATATATATATATATATATATATATATATGTGTGTGTGTGTGTGTGTGTGTGTGTGTGTGTGTGTGTCTGCCTTGCTAAAACTGAAAATGCAATAAAAGAGATTTGATTTATTTTTGCTTCCAAGAGTATATTCTAAGTGAAAAGCTGAGTGGATCTCAAATGAAGAAAGCTTTAAGGCAGTATAAATTATGGTTAAATACTTGTTCCAATTTGCAAATAGAACAAAAAAGTCCAAAAAGTGAAAAAAAAAACAACAAAAAACAAACGTACCTCTGAGGATCTGACCTCTTCTGACTAAAAAGAATTTCCAGAAATTTAAGATAAAATTATTTATTCATTCCCTTTAATTAATATTTGTCAGTTATAAGATTTCAAAATTAGCCACTCTGTTGGGTATACTGGATACCATCTATACCCACTCATATAAGTCAAGTCCAACTTCAAACTGCATAGATCCAGATCTTCCATAGCATAATGCACCAGCAGATCTGGCTATTTGCAATTTGTTAGGAGTAATCAATAGAACAAACAACATAGACCCTGATCTACTTGTGCACTATGCTACAGCAGATCAGGATTTTTATGCTGACCATTTTATATGACTTTTAGTCAAGCATATAATGTCAGTGTAAGTAAAACTACTTACCCACATCATATTTACAATTTATCAGGCATATGTACAAGAATCTGAAAGGAAAGAAAAGAGTCACATTTAGAAATGCATACATTTTCTTTCTTCTTTCATTTCCTAAAAATGGTAGTTCAAAACAGATTTTGATCTATGCCATAATTTGTATAAGACACAATAATCATTACCAAAATATAGAATTTACTCTCATTCATGTTTGCTAATTAGGATAGCCATGCATTCATGCTCAGGCAAAGAGTGAATTCTACTGCCATCCATTGGACTAAAGGAAAGGTAGATATGGTAATTAATGTATGAATTATCCCCTACAATATATTAGTATGAGTCATACTTAAAAAATGTAGGAAACAAATAAATCTACAAAGAACATATCAAGTCTGATGTAAGAATATTCTGTAATCAAATTATAAATTGATTTGATTACTCAGGTTCAATTGAATATGATTTTCTGACAAAATGCATATCATAATTTATATTTTTTTATATATCAGATCAACTTCCTATCAATTGCTTGAAAATATATGCACAAAGGAATAAAACCCCTTCAAACTGGGTTCAGAATTCAAAGCAAACAATATGCAGACACGTATAAAAACTTTTTGATTCCTACACCATATCATTAATTAAATGACGAACTGATCTTTCTGACATAACTTCCATTAGATTAATCTCTTGTTGACATTCATCCCTGACAGGGTAAGAATTTAAAACATGAAGTTAAAAATAGCATATTTTGGATAGTAGCAACATGAACTACATACTTGGACAAGTTTTTATTTAACAAAAGTTGCTTATCATTACTTTAAATTATTGTTACTTATGTGTACTGATTGTCTGCTATTACCATTGAGTAAAAATGATACATATTGGCTGGAAATGCACATATTCCAATGATCTATATATCATGGATGCATTTAAAAAAACCCAGTATCCTTTAGTACAAGTACATGCCAATTTTTATCACCATTATGATGATGCAAAAAATTCAAAAAATGAAAACATAAATCAAATTTCATTTTCAGATACCATATTTGCTACTTGTTACTGTGCATTTCAAACACTGCCTGAAAAAATGTTTCAACATTCCCACCCCCATCACAAAACTGGTATGCAGTAGGCCACCAACCAAGGGAGTACCGGCCCACCTAAAATTACCTGAATTCCTCCCAAAATGACAAGTCCCCATAGTGTAATAACTACAGGGGGTCTAAACACAGTCAAATTGCATGCAATTCAGCCATCATGTCAGAGCATCACTTCTTATTCCACGATCTGTTTAATGCATCAGATTTTTACAACCCATCCTTTCATAACTTCTAAGATCCCACACAAAACCATCAACCTGACACTTGAATGTCTAATAAAATCGTGAAGCCATGTTCAGTATATAAGAAACATTAATGGACAGACAGTAAGATATACAGAAAAGGTGGTTACAATAGGGCTCTGCCTCTTGATGTGGTGGGGTGGATGGTGGCCAAACAAGTTTGAATTTATACATTATTAATAAACAGTCCCATTCATGGTATCATACTAAAGCAATATTATGAAAAATGGTAGCCATACACTCCTGACATTTTCATTACTACCTAAATCTGTTGATGTGTCTTTCATTCTGCAGAGAATAGTATTATTTTACAGCTGAATAAGTTTTCATTGGGTCTGAAAATTATTGGCTTGTAGCCATCATTAAATACAGGAAAACTGTTATTCCAAGAACAATCAATTATTAACATCTAAACTAATTTTTGTTTGGCATTTTAGCATTTTGTGAACAAGTTGATTATTCAGATTGTTTACACATGCTATGTTCTCTTACCAAAATTGTAAATCCCTATTTGATTCAAAATCAATGATTTCAACAACTGATTTTCTAATCAAAATCACTGCCTCCTGATGGTTCTTTAAAATTGACACAATAAGGAAACTTAATATAAGGCAGTCTCTTTTTAATAGGTGTGGTTATGAATCACACTTTTTATTATTTAGCAATAACACTGAGTACAAAACCTCAGTATAACACTGTCCCTTTTAAAAGAAAGATATTGTTTTGATCACATTTCATTATTAAGCAGTAACATTAGGTATAAAACCTTGATATAAGGCAGTCCTTTTAAAAAGACAGAATTGGTCATGAATCACATTTCATTATTTTGTAATAACATTAAGTATAAAACCTCAATATATGCATGTCTCTTTTAAAAGATGGGTAGTGTTATGTATCACATTTAATTATTTTTAATAGTCATATTAAGTACAAAACCTCAATATAAAGTAATCCCTTTTAAAAGACTGGCATGGTAATGAATCATATTTTGTTATTTGTAGTTTTATTAAGTTAACCAGCAAAAGCTCAACATAAAACTGTCCTTAAAAAAAACAGGTATAGTTTGATTTACATTTAATTATTTAGTAGTAACATTAAGGATAAAACCTCGATTTAAGACATTCCTTTTTAAAAGACTGGCATGGTAATGAATCAGATTTCATTATTTTGTAGTAACACTGAATATAAAACCGAAAGATAAGGCTGTCCGTTTTAAAAGACAGGCATTGTTCTCAATCATGTTTTATTAAATTTAGCTACATTAAGAATGAAGTATTGATATAAAGTATTCCCTTTGAAAAGACTAAAATGTTTATGAATCACATTTCATTATTTAATAGTTGTACTAAGTGTACATGTTAAAACCATAATATATATATATATATATATATATATATATATATATATATATATATATATATATATATATATATATATATATAAGGCTGTCTGCTTTAAAAGACAGTCACAGTTATGAATCACATTATATATCAATACTGGACAACATGACCTATAAGGCAGCCCACTTTTATGGCTCCCATCAACAACATTGAAGTACTGCATTACATTTCTCTTGGTCTGAGATTGAATGACACTCTAAACAGTTCATACCAATGAATAGGTCTTAAGTGCAAAACCAATGAAACATTAATACTGCATCTTCATTCTCGGCTATTACCTAGTAAATTAATGTGTACTTTCATTTATCTCCAATTGTTTAACAAACTTCCTAGCACAGGCATGCTCTTTTCAAGTATTAAATGTCTGTGTGGTTATTTTTTTTTAGAACTTGGAGCACTGGTTGATTAAGTAACACATAAAGGTGAACTAGGTTCCTTTGATCTACTCACTGATATACTGTGTGAAAAAAGAAAAAAAAAACAGTAGTTTAGAATGGCTAGTATATATCAGAATATAATAGGAAAAACAAACATTTTATTCTAAATAAATTTCTGCTTGCTGTACTGATAGCTATGTGATCACAGTGATAATGCATAAGTTATTTCTGTGCCAATCTACAATCCTGTCAACCCACACTGTTATACCAATCAATCAACAGTTAAAGGATGCAGATCAAGTATGGTCTGGCATACAATGTCAACCATGAAGTAAGATATTTCCCTCTATTTACATATAAACTCTACCATCATATACATATTATTATGAATGTTTAATTATCAAAGTTCACTAACACAAATCAAATCAACTGGGGTTTTTCTTCACCATATATTGTAATTAGAATAAAAGAGATAAACAAAGCAGGCATGTGTGAGAATGTTTAGACTGCCTGAAAACTTTCTAAATGAAACCAATGCATCCAAGTTCAACTTTCAAATGATGGAGGGCAAAGAAAAATAATTGATGCATACAGTGAGATAAGAATTATCAACCTCTAAGTCAATTTTATCTGATGAAGGTTCCTCAAACTCTAAAACACGTTGAATATAATCTGACAATTTCTGCAAGAACTTTTCAATAATTTGAATGGAGATAACTGAGATGTCTGAGAATGTAAAGACTTTAATCATATGGAACTATATGAATCAGCTGTACCGACCACTCTCTCTGACAGTAAAACCACCATAAGTGTCCTCCACTTTTCAATATATGACATCCTTATGCCATCAATTCACTATAAATCCCCAAAACACAGTGACTGTAAGTGAGAAACATCATTTAAAAAAAAGCCAGTTAACTTTAATCAAAAAATCTTGATCTGGGTATTTACAACAAGGCTATAAAACTTGTTTACAACTAGTGCTAACTAAATGTAACAGTGTAAACTGTAAGGAGAAAAATCCCATAATCAATTTTAGGATTCAATTTTCTTCCTATCTACAAAGGCATACTGTTTTGTTTGGTTTGTGCTTATACCGGTAGCTAGAGAAACACTTTGGATATTCATTTTAACATAGTTGCAAATGTGACAGATTTCTTGATAGGTACAATATTTAAATGTGACAAAACTTGATATGTCAAGCATGAAAAATGTAACCAAATATTTGAGGTTTAACATCAAATGTGACAAATTATTTGACAGGTCTAACATCAAATGTTACCAATTTTTTGATAGGCTAACATAAAATGTAACCACTATTTGATAGGTTTAGCATCAAATGTGATTATCTGGTTTAACATTAAATTTAACTGATTATTTGTTATATTTAACATCAAATGTGACTGATTATTTGAAAGGTCTAATGTCAAATGCAACTGTTTATTTGAAAGGTTTAACATCAAATGTGACTGATTGTTTAACATCAAGTGTGATAATAGGTCTAACATTAAGGCAGCAGTTTAATCTTTTCAAAGTGGATACAACTGATGTCATTACACTCCTCAAATTTACATAAATACTAAATAAAAATTTTAATGATTTTTCCTCAAAAAGTTTACAAAAAATTGGCTTTAACAGGGATTACAATTCATTTATTTAACACTGATAATATGCTGTCAAATATATCCATTTTAACATGTAGCTCATTTAATATCAGTCTCTCTCACAAAATGTGCGTAGGAATATAAATTTGCAAATTTCAAACTACATGTACCTTCAATGTCTTCAATCTTCTCTTAAAAATCACCTTTATCTATTATTTTATATACTGTTTAATAAATTTTAGCATCTTTAATTGTTATTTTTTTTTTTATCTTGTAGGACCTTTTGTTTACATTTACTTGAAAGAATCAACCTTGCATAAAGCTTCCATTTATTGCAATTTTGTTTCTATACATTTCTGGAACTAAATTTAATTCAGCACTATGTAGCCAGAGAGCACTTCAATGAGAGAGAAAGATGTGGAGGAATTCTAAGGGCTTTGAGGGTATGAGCAGCTAATGGAGGGCATTATGGGTCAAAGGAAAGGTGGTCTTTTGCTTCTAGCTAGCTGAATTAGTACATGTTATCCACAGGTTTAGAAAGCTTCAAAATATTTGCAGTTAGCACAACTTTATGTCTCACTTTACAGGTAAGTGTTCAATAAGCCAGGCAAGTACATAATGCAAACTTTTCTATATGTTTTGAACATCTACTTCAAAAACTTAACAGCCATATCAGAAAGCAAAATGGGAATGTTTATTTAATTCCAAAGTCACTTTGATTTCTATAACACATTATGACATAGCATAATAAGTAATATCAAGCTGGTCATACATAAAGATATCAAATGATTTTCTTGCACCACTACACTGGGTATTTTTATCCTACCAATGAAGAGCTACTCAGATATTCTTTAATCTGACAAGGACTGTGTGAGCTGCCAACTTAAGACCATACAGTATTTAGCCATATAAAATATACAATCTACAACAAAAAGCACAGACTCAAATCTGACGTCACATAATATGCTGGCAGACCTGTGACTTATCTAACCAAGTTAATGTATAAGTAGCACAAATGGCATTGTCTGATTTGCCTGTACATTTTGTTATTGTCCAATACATGTCTCTGTTGTGTGCAGATGGATTTGGGGATATAGGACTTAATACCACAAAACATTTCTGCATGTCATTTAGCACATTATTAGCATTCATGTAATATACAATCAATCATACCTTTAATAAAAGACATCAAATTTTAAAATATGATTTTAAATATTTGCAAGGTAGACATGTTTACCATGTACTCACTAGGCCTATTGGGTTTAATAAGAATTGCTTCTTCATACACCATACATACTCATTAATGAGTCTGAATGATTTATAGATCTTTAGTGTTCAAGTCAGCAAAAATAGTTTGGGTCTTTTTTGTTAATTTTAATGGCACTTTTTAAGACATCAATGGCTTTATCATGTCTGGAATATGGAGGCAAGTGCTGTTCCCAAAAACACATGAAAACCACCTCCCTATGTCCTATTGACTGAGCCACATAATACCATAAACAAAATGGTATTTTCTTTATGACCCTTTTTATACTTTACAGTCACTGGGCAATGAAATCTGCCCGAACAATGGATGGCTTGAAACAAAGTACCTCATTTACAGGCATTTTTTTTATAGATAAATTACCAGGTATACATGATTAGCAGCTTAAAAACTATTTTCTTTGTAATATTTTGACATTCATTTTGAATGAAATACCACTGATTTTAGCACTTTTGCAAAAAGCTAACTACTTTTCTATTCTACATGTATTCCCTGAACTGACATCATCTTCATGAATTTTCATGTCAGTTTACACCACCTTTTTCCCTGAACATACTTTTTTGTCACACTGTTGAAATTGACTTGAAGCTTGTGATTTCATGAATATGGTTGCATTTATTGAATGCTGATTGATTGGAAAATAATACTCGGGACTTTTAATAGCTTGTTGAGGAAAAGTTCTTAACTGATTTAATTTGCAAACCCTACCACATATCAATATACCTGATGTTAACACTGCCATGGGCACATGATATCAACTGTTAAATACAGATTTCAACAAGCTTTTCTCAATAAAAAAAAAAGAGTTCAACACACTGGCATATGGACAATCCTGAGACCAATAAGGCTAGGCATTAAAGGTATATATTCCACAACAAAAAGACATGAAAAACTACAGAAAATGGAGGAACAAAGCTAAGTACAACAATAACAAAAGCCAAAGAAGAATGACCGCTCTGGTGGCCTAGTGGTTAGAGTGTCTGCCTCAGATGTGGGAGATTGCGGGTTTGAACCCCAGCCAAGACATATAATAAAAGACTTTAACAAATGGTACAAACAGCATCCTCACTTGGCACTTGGCATTAAGAGGTTAGTTTTAGGACTGATCAGCCTGGTGTCAAGATAGCGTGACTGGGTGGGACATCATGCTACATTATGGCATTGTGCCCTAGAACTAGACATCACTATAAACTGTCATACTGCAGACATTTTAATGATATGACTGAAAATTTTTTAAAGTTACATTACAAATCTAAATCACACATAAACACACACATACACACACACACACACACACACACACACACACACACACACACACACACACACACACAGATGAAAGTTATAAACAGGCTTTTGGTGAAAGAGTATTAGAACATTACAGAAGATTGTAAAACAGGTGAACTTATCCAAGAATAGTTGTTTCCCACACCAAATAGACAATTATGATTAGCAACATTTCTACATGATATTGTTCAAATTCTCAATAGTTTATTCATAAGCCTCTCCAGCCACTTTATTCAAAACCAAACACCCCAACTGAACTTGATGCCCTTCTGTTATTTATAATAGCTAAAATTCATCATGATATGTTTTAATAACTAATGTTAGTGAACCTGATTTTTTTTTTATATGATCAATAGAGTTTTAATACCTTCTCTTGAAGTTAAAGGCCCACAAATTCTTCAAACTGTTGTACCATTAATAATGAAGTCAGTAATGCATAATGTAAACTTCAATATAAAGTGGTTCTGGATACCTTGAAATATGCAAAGGTACATCTATCTTTAGAAAAAGAGAAAAGGTTTATGACCAGTCAACTGCAGACCAATATTCATTCTACCTATAATATCAAAAATATCTGAAAAGCAAACAGTTCTATACATTTTGTAACATTTACTTTTTATTTCACAAGGCACAATGAAGATTTATAAAACATCACTGATGTCAGACAGAACTTTCCAAATTAACAGAACTTTGACTACTGGAAACGGATAATGGTTCTTTGACTCTAATTGTTATTTTTTTTTTCTGACTTCAAGAAAGCTTTTGTGCTAGTTGATCCTGGAATTTTGCTGCAATTAATGAACTCTTAAGGTTTCATAATTCTTCTTACAAATGGTTTTTGATCATACCTAAACCAAAGGTTTGAACACTTAACCATTGCTAATATCATTTTCGAAAATCTCATTCAGTTATCCTTCAAGGCTGTTAAAGGCTCTCTCTTCTTTCTTATTTGTCAAATCATCTTCAAAAAACTAATTAATTCACGAACACAGATTTGTTTGCACATGATATATCTAGTTCTAATAAAACTGAGGTCATTCAAACAAGATTCAACCCAGATCTTATTAAATTCAATTTTTGGCACAACAAAATAAGATGGTATTAATGAAGCATAACAAATTGTATTATTGTGGGGATATCACAAAAAAACAACATAAATTTGGAAACCCAAAATTATTCTATACAATAAATATTAGTAAGAAATTGTCGAACATGAACAGCTTGCAGGTGCATCTGTAGACAATAATATATAATGGAATGACAATGTTGACAAGGTTTGTAAAGCTCTGACATCCAAAATTGCCTTACTCAATAGAATCGATAAACATTTACCTACAGAAACTTGCATTCTAAACAACAATGCATATATTCTTCTAATAATGGATTACTGTTCAACAGTATGAGAAAACTGTGTCAAATCTCAACTTCGCAGGATTTAAAAACTTCAGAAAACAGCAGCCCACTTTATTTAGATGCATCTATTGATTATTCATCTAAGCATTGTTTACAGAACTAAAATGGTTTACAACATATGAAAAAATTGATTTTCACAAGACAGTTCTTGTTTATCATTTCTGAATGGAGCAGCACCAGTGTATCTTCAGGACTGATTCAGACTGTATTGACACTTTATCCATTGAGTTCAACATAACATGGAAAACTTTATAAAATGAAACCATGAACAGAGCAATTTAAGAAAAGCTTCCAGTACTCTGGCACAGTTCTGTGGAACAAGCTTTCACTGCATCTAAAACATGCAGAATATTTTATAGTATTTAAGAAGAGATATCATGAATATGTATGTGTTACTAACAGATTAAATGTATAATAAAATTAAGCATTTATAGTAATAAAGACATATAAAAACAAATAGTAATTACTATTATTTTTTGTATGATGTACCTTCACAATATTATACTTCCTTTTCAAAAGGGTATCAATGGAGAATATTCACTGACTAAATAAGTCACACTTTAGAAATAAAGTATTACCTGTATTATTAACACGAGTAGATGTATAATCATATTCAACCAAGACACTGATGATATAGGCCCACTTACTAAGTTTGATCAAAATCATATCTGAAAGTCTCTGGAGTTTTAAAAACTAAGCTAAACAAGATCAACTTATAAATATTCACAGGTTTTACTCATAATAAAATTCATCCAACATTCTGTTAACCTTTAAATTAGCCAATGGAAATGTAGTTTTCAAAAATCTGAAAGTGAATCCAATCATTCAGCATATGCTGATGCTCTTTGACACACTGCTCAGTGTCCCAAAAGAGAAGATATAAGACTTCATCTCATTGGCTGATAAAATTAGCAATTATGGTAATGACATATATCACCAGAACATGACCCTAAGAAGTCTCTGTCAGATCTTTATGTAGGGCTGTGGATATCTGATTTTAATCTGACTGATATTAGCTAAATTCTAAATTTTGATTCAAATCAGGTCAGAACTACTTTTTCTCTACTCGAAAGAAATGCAGCGGATTTAATGCACGATCATTAATATACTTTAGTGAAACTTGTCCAAAACCTTGATGAGATAAGTCCACAACCCATTAGTTTGATTTAAAATGGATCAGATATATGGTCTCCAGTGTGGCTTTAAGAATGGTAACAAGCAATTGTTGATGGACTGATACTGGCTCACATAGAGGAACACAACAAGCAATACCATAAGCTTACTCGACCCTGTATCCAGGTGAACTATAAAATACCATAATAAACTGAAAATCTGATCAGGTCATTTACATATCAACACAAACAAACATAGTAAATATAATTTATCTACACTGCATGGTTTTGCTTAATTGTGCTAACAAGGTTTTAATGAAAAATGTGGTGGACATACTGATGTACATTTTGATTTACATACCAATATACAGAGAGCAGCAAAATAATATGCCTCCTTCTACTATCATAGTGTGACTAAATGGCAGTTTTTTTTTTCTACAGGCCTTTTAATTAAGTCTAACATGCTTACAGAAATTACTGTCAGTAAACAACAAGCCTTATATCCCCACAACATGCCTTGATTCCAAAAGAATCATGTTTTCAGATTTAACACAAAACAGTGTAAACCTTTTTCTGGGCATTGTATGTGTTTTTTTGTTTTATTTTATTCATTAAAATACTCTCAAAATATAGAAGGCATTCACACAATGGTGTTATAAAAGTATAAAGTTTTACCAATCAAAGAATTAGTGATAATTTATTTTGTCAATTGGAAATCCAGCTATTACAACAATACATTGAAAATGATGGCAGTCACAGTTTATATTATCTATTAAGCTGACAACGCCTAACATGTCTTAGAAGAATCAAAGTTAAAATCCTGAATTATATATTTATAAAATGCTATGTAAAAACATAAACAACACTCAGCAATCTTTTGGGGGCCAAAGATGGATGAATGGTTTAAAGCACTTGCCTTTACTTATCACTGCCATCTCATATCTGTCCACATGGGTTTGAGACTCAAGCTTGGCCAATGTGAGTATGTAAAGAAAGAATGTCAATAGCTTCCTATGGGTTGGTGGTTCTTGCCAGGGTTTTTCTGGGTCATTCCTCCACCAATCATACTGGCCATCTATCATGTGCTGAAAAATGGGGTTAAACCCATAATACCAACAACAACAAAAACAACAATAACTAGTTCACAGCCTTCCTGATTATTTTAACTTCAATCATGCACCAATTGTTTTCCATGGCTAAAACTGCTATCAATAATAATTACTATGAAAGCTGAAGATGGAAGATGAAAGCCAAGATGAATTTCATACATGTGTTTAGTGTACTTGGTCAATTATATTAAAAAGAACCATGAAACTGAAATGCCATCAGTCTCCAATGAGTCTCAAAAAATACTATCAAAAAAGATATGAACAAAAGAATCTTGGTAAACATTTAATCAGATATTTATTTTCAAGTTACATATATTATATTAAAAAAGCCTTGAGATTACAAAGGAACTATAAAAAAATATATCAAATGCAGAAAGCACCACAAAAGGTTTGCTAGCTGTCTATTGATTAGATATATTTATACTGCCTTTAAGTTACTTTTCCTTACACTTGTGACAAGCATATAATAAAACAATTTTTTTTCTTTCTTCTAACTAGCAGGGCCGGAGAATATCAAATATTTAACAAATTAATTTCAAGATCATTTTCAATTATCTGAACACACCATGCGGTATAAAGTTCAATGATTTCAAAGTTAATTTAAGAAAAAAAATGAAACAAAATTTAAAAAAAAAAGAACAAAACCACTGTTAGCATTAAGGTTTTAAATTTCAAGGTGTTAATAAATTTATTTTTAGCAGAGATCATTTAACCTTATTGTTTCTAAATTTGCAAAGCCAGTATATGGACTAGTTTGTAACCAGTTAAACAGGACTTTGAATTATCCTGGGAAGTTCAATAGATTGTTCAAACCAATGTTCCAGACTAATAAACTCAGTGTTCAACAGGTAATGTTAACTTCTGAATAACAATAGACTACCTGGAATTTAAACTACCTACCTATGAAATTACCACCTTTAATAATAATGGGGCAAGGCTAGTGTGTGGTAGTTAGGACCGGTATATGGACTGGAATAGATCTGCCAATATTGAACAAAATGTCAGTGATAGCCAACTCAGGAAGCCCTAATTGATTATGTTTGCGGGCTAAAGAAGATTAATATAGGGACATAAAGCTCAAAGGAAATTAAAATGCCATCTAAAATGAGCTATGCTTCCAAAACAGTAATAAACAATGCATTGAAGGAGCCTTGTTGACAAAAATACTCTGTTTACAAGCTTAGGAAAACAAGTCGAAAAGTATGAGAGGCTTAATTCCAGTGTGGTGTACCTTAAATCAATATTTTGTAGCTGTGAACTTAAAGTAGGGTTGGTTATGTTTGCATGAAGTCATTTACAAGCATTTACAAGCATGGACTGCAAAATGTGACTTTAAAACAAACATTGCCAAAGATAGACAAGCTTGTCTATAATGACATCTTGGATGGTTCTTTGGTAATCTCCACACATTTTGAACAAGGGAACCACAAAAAGCACATGTTACTTTTATACTACTAATGACCTTGGTCACTGAGCAAAAATTGCAGAGATCATTTGAAATCAGTCATCCATCCAAATAAGGGTCATTGTGACCTATTCTCCACTAGGCAGGTTTACAACTATGCCTGCTGCATGTTGAGCAGATATACATGACAATACCATGTCTAGTGCTTTGTCAGTTTTGCCAGCAACAAAACTTTCATACAGAGTAACCTGTGAAAATAAATGTCACTAGTGTAAAATTAATAGGTTAGTATAACCTAATTTCTCTTGTGAATGACTGCATTATAAAAAAACCATTACATGAAGATACCAAGTCAGTCAACTAAAAGTTTAACACTGGGGCTAACCTCAAGGGTTGTTTAGAAAAAAAGTGAAGAATACCATGACTAAGTTCCATGAAGACATCTTGTTTGAAGTAAGAAGTAACATCCATAAAACAAAACTTTGACAATTGGATTAACCCAACTGCAGACACCACCAATGAAACATGGGTATAGCATAAGCTTTCTTGCACTTAGGTATAAATGAGCTATTTAAAAAAATCAGAAGGATGATACCTGTAAAGCTGAAGGTATACCATAAATTCAGCTAACTGGTTTTTGTTTTGAATTATGTCTGTTATATTTAGGAAGTGACAGTGTGACTTGAAGAGACAGACCCCATAACTCTAACCAAGTGCTCTATCTAATGTATCAGCACACCAATATTCAAAGTTGAACCTTTGATATGTCAAAGGCAAGATTTTTTATATACTGGCAAGCCTTAATATCTTCATGAACCATAACTGGGCAGACTTTACATGAATGATTACCATACTCTTTCTATGAATGACTCCATCAACTACTTTATAACTAAGAAGACTTTACATGAATGATTACCATACTCTTTCTATGAATGACTCCATCAACTACTTTATAATTAAGAAGACTTTACATGAATGATTACCATACTCTTTCTATGAATGACTCCATCAACTACTTTATAACTAAGAAGACTTTACATGAATGATTACCATACTCTTTCTATGAATGACTCCATCAACTACTTTATAATTAAGAAGACTTTACATGAATGATTACCATACTCTTTCTATGAATGACTCCATCAACTACTTTATAACTAAGAAGACTTTACATGAATGATTACCATACTCTTTCTATGAATGACTCCATCAACTACTTTATAACTAAGAAGACTTTACATGAATGATTACCATACTCTTTCTATGAATGACTCCATCAACTACTTTATAACTAAGAAGACTTTTGCAAAAATGATTATCAAACTCATACAACTATATCAAGAAACCATGTAGTTAAACTGTAGTGTAGAGGTGGACAGAACTTTAGTATATTTATAATTTGATGTAGACAGTAGTTGCCAAAAAAAACCTAGTGTTTTGAATATTACACCTCTGAACTCTCCTCACCCTTAAGCCCAAAGAAGAGACACACACACCCAGTCAGATAAGTGGTGGAAAATGTAGCAGGTTAGACAACAAGACCCAGTGGGTCAGAATTATCATACTCTTGCTAAGAAATGATTTCATAAACTATAAATGAGCAGACTTTACATGAATAATTATCATATTCTTACTATTAATAAACACTTCACTACAGCCAACCAATGCAACAAGAGAAAGCCAATCTAGGCTTAACTTCTATTTATTAAGACTACAACCTTTCTATCTAGTCTATACACCACCATTCTATCCAGTCTTTACAACACCATTCTATCTTGTCTATACACCACAATTCTATCCAGTCTTTACAACACCATTCTATCTAGTCTGTACACCACAATTCTATCCATTATTTAAAACACCATTCTATCTAGTATATACACCACCATTCTATCCAGTCTTTAAAACACCATTCTATCCAGTCTGTACACCATTCTATCCAGTCTCTACAACACCATTCTATCTAGTCTTTACAACACCATTCTATCCAGTCTTTACAACACCATTCTATCCAGTCTTTACAACACCATTCTATCCAGTCTGCACAACACCATTCTATCCAGTCTGAACACCACCATTCTATCCAGTCTATACAACACTATTATATCCAGTCTATACACCAGCATTCTATCCAGTCTCTACAACACCATTCTATTCAGTCTTTACACCAGCATTCTCCATACCATTTCAATCAATCAGATATTTAAAAAATTTCTAGCAAAGATCTCTGAAAAGAAATCCTGCTGAGGTAAGTGAGAAATAGCAAAAGTTGATGTGACAGCTTGTTTCATTTCAATGGCTGTCATGGGAAAACTGCAAAGGTGCCAGTATTGGCCCAAGACTATTACTGTGTAAATCAACTCTCTGGATGGAAACACACGTTAAAAATACCTGTGATACTTTCAATGCAGTCTATAAGATCTGATTTTTTTAATAAGGGTATCTATATTGTCATAAATGAGTTCACTTTTAACATATGTCACTTTATAATGTGAAGATTGTGTGGATTGAAAACACATTTTGAGAACTAACATTATCAGTATTTCATTCCATAGAGAAATTTACTCAAACATGTTATTATTATGAAAAAATAATTATATGATCTTGTGGTTGAAAATGTTCATCAGAACAAATCTGAGCATAAGAAATCTGTCTTTCTGTGAGAAATGTAACTCAAGCAGTGCGACTATGAGATGGTACAGAATTCTCTGAAACTTTTCCTCCCACTGTCATATCATATTATAGAAAATTCTGCCATATAAAGATCAGCTGGTTGTTGTTTTTTAACAATATATTCATCACATTATTGGATATATAATGCAGATTGAATGGGAAATACATGTACTTGCTTATAAGTCAAGTCAAAGTGTAAACAACACTGATCCTGATCTGCCATAGCATAAACTGCCTGTTGATAAGGGTCAATGTTCTCTGTTCTACTGATTACTCTGAACAAACTGTACAGGCTTCAATCTGCCAGCATATTAGGTGACAGCAGATTTGGGTCTGCAGTTTGCAGTGGGACTTGTCTAATTAGTATGTACAGTTTTTGAAGACACATATTCATAAAAGGAAACATTTATGACCCAACAAGATATCAGAAGACATGCATTCATACAAAACATAATTGTGCAGTATAATGAATATCCTTTTAGAAAAACATTTTACTGGACTAGTGCCATCAGTTCATGTCTTGTTTGGCTGTAAATTATCTCAAATGGCTTATGGTAAATTTAAATGCATGGTAAAAACTGGTACCATTATATTTTCTTCATTGTAGTAAAGAAGTGTTGAATTTAGCGAAGAGCATCTTGGTGCATAAGGTCAACCTTTTGACCACAACTTAAATGCTTGCAAAGTATCCAAAAAACAAATGGCCTTTTCAGCATCAAGTATGTCAATTCCTAAATGAAGAGTCCAATTGGAAGACCTTGGTTTAAATCAATAAATACCCAATCCAAATGCAAAATTGAACAAAGCTGATGCAGCTATTGAATAATTACTCCAATTTATTATGCATCAACAGACATATTAAAACAAGACAATAGTCAATACTTGACATGAGCTTAGGAGCAGGTAACTGAATAGCTAGCTATAAATTGATCATGAGGTCATTTTACACCAAGACTTTCATTAATTTTAACTGAAATAGACTGGCTGATTTTTAAAAATTAAAACAGACTGGTTGAACATATTCAGTGCAAATAATTAAGAATGTAAGGTCCACAAATTGGCCTAAAACATTTTAAAAGCGTTTGAAATGTGTGTGTGTGTGTGTGTGTGTGTGTGTGTGTGTATGTGTGTGTGTGTGATTTAGATTTTTAATGCAGCTTCAACAATTTTTCAATCATATTGCTATGATGTATGCAGTATGGCAGTTTATAGTGATGTCTAGAAATGGGGCATCATGCAACAGACATGTAGCATCATGTCCCACAAGTTACATTATCATGACACCTGGCCAACCAGTCTTAACACTAACCTCTTAATGCTGAGTGCCTAGCTGGACTGCTGCAAGTACCATTTTAATTAAAAAAAACTGGCTGTATATGTATGTTCAGTGTAAATAATTTAGAATGTATGGGCCACAAATTGGACTAAAACACTGTAAAAAGCTTGAAACATGACTGTCATCTCAAATAAATAACAATTCACAAACTCAGCTGCAACTGCTGATTGGATAGCTACTAAATACAAGTCACAATGATCTAGATATGTGCAAATTTAACAGTATCTGCATAGTCAAATATTCAACCCAATTGTTGTTTTAACACGGCATGGTGTAAAACATCAATATTCCTATCAATACTGTGGCAGTCATATTCTGAACTGACAATCAAATACTGTAATGTATTGGTAATTCAAATCCGTCAAAAATTATTACTGTGATAGTTGGGTGAAAGAAAACAAAAGTTTAATACAGATTCGGATATTTGCATCTAGTGGGGTTTGTATCATGATTACAAAACTGTATTTACTGAATGCCATAAATTCAATAGTTTGGGTAGAGTAACATTGCTACCAGACACTAATTTAAAAACCCAATAAACAATTTTTCTTTTGTGGAAATAACAAGGCCTTCCTCCCAAATCCATGAATTAAACTAGTCATTTAAATCCTTTCTGGAAGATCATTAAAATTTTTACAGATTAAAACAAATGAATTTAAAGTATATGCTGCAAAGATTTCTCAATGGACTGTACTGATTTTGTTGAACTGATAAGCAATTCACCAGCACAATTTACTGTCCATGAAAATAGTTAGTATATACTTTCAATTTACATAATTAAAACAGATCTTTTAAATAAAACATCAATTTAATTTATATTTCAATGCTTAGATATATTTTAATGATAGATGATACCTTTCTTTCACAATAATGAAAAAAAAACCTCTGCCACAGATTTCTGTGTAAACCTAAATGAATGTTACTGCGAAACTTCCCTATGTCTCCTCTGAAATACATTAGTCCCAATATGGCCATTCTAATATCGATCAAGGGGGTCATCTATCTCAGTTGGTATAGCATCAAACTCATAATTCAGGGGTCCTGGGTTCAATATCTGGCCAGGTCAGTTGCTTGTTTCCATGATAAAGGTACTTACTATTTAGCATCCATTTCTTCAGTATAATGAAGCCAATAATGTGTTGAAACTGCCATTAAAATCATTGTCACAGAATAATATTTTGACTTTTTAATTATTTCACCAAAGAACCCAATATAATCATATACATATAAATAATTTGAAAGAACTAATTATTTCATATTGTTTTTATTTTATTACTTTTTATTAATTGATGTATTTATTATGATGTATTATTATGAACTTTTTATTAATTGATGTATTTATTATGAACACAGATATTAATTTTACATATAAGATTTCTCAGTTTATAATACAGGTGTTAAGTAGGAATTGTATTTTCAATCAACTATTTATATGGGCCACCCTGTAAATCACTAGTAGGTGCTAAGTACCTGAAATTTAACCATTCATGTGAACATAGGAAAACTTTTATTTTGTGCATTTGCCATCAGCCATATTATTGTGAACATATCATTTTTTGATGAGATGAAAACTTGTTATACACATTACAACTACATTGTTATTATATTTTTTTGCTTGGCTACAAATAATGTTTGATTCAAATCTGATCAAGGAATATTCCAAGAATTTGTGGTACTTGTAATATTTCATGACACTGATTTATATTGGTTGCCTTATGAATATTAATTTCATATTGAACACCTGTCAAAGAGAACATGAATGTATTTAAAGAACACTGTCTCAACCTGTAATTTCATGGCTTTTCATGCAAATTTGTAATTTTCAGTGATGTTTCTTCTTTTAACTAATTATTGCATATTTTTCTGTCCAAAAATATGTTCCATGCTTTTGTCATTCAGCCATATTATCATCAAGAAGTAATTTTTGTGGTAATTAAAACTAGTTTACTTTCATATTGAAAGCAGTGTAATGAGATCAAGTCATGCAATAAAATTATAGTCAGTCTGTTAAATTTGTGTGACTTTATTTTGATCTCTGTAACAACCAACAAAAACTAATATTAATAAAAACCTCTTTACACTGGCCACCTCTGTATAATGACCAAACAGTCTGATCACATCTTCTGAAGTTAAGCTTTATTGTGTCTTAGGTATCAATATATCACAAGTGAAAATGATTCATATTGTCATACTGGAATTACCATTTCCAACTTATCATTGATTTAATTGCCACAAAGTTTTCTTTTTGACCTGTTTGATAGAATGTTACATCACTAAGTGTTGGTGTGAGATTTTGTCTGCATGTGGTAACTATGCAACTGGTTATGGAATGTAAAATGAGCCCTCCCTCCACAAGCACCACCCAAAGCCTTATGTAAACATGATCTTTTCTAAAGAAAGAAAAAGGTACATTAATGAGGTGAATTTGACGTTTAAAATTTGTTTGTATTGAACACTTCAGAAATATGACAAAATCAGTCATATAGACAGGTGGTATATATATATATATATATATATATATATATATATATATATATATATATATATATATATATATATATATATAGAGAGAGAGAGAGAGAGAGAGAGAGAGAGAGAGAGAAAGAGACATACAGACAGACAGAGACAGATATACAAAGAGACAGACAAAATGACAATAACAGATAGAAATGGATAGGCATGAGTCATATAAGTGGATTTTAAAGAAATGAGATATTGACAGATAGATGAATGAATGGATGAATAGATAGATACATAGGCAGAATGAAAGAAATAAAGAATACATGAAAAAAAGAAGAAAACAAAAAGAAGCAGGTTTCCAGACAGAGATGAGTTTACAGATGGACAGTTTGTGAGTTAAACTGTACATGATATAATTATAATTCTACAACCTGGAAATGGATAACAGCAGTTATGTATGTATTTTTTACTTAAAATGTATGTTAATGTGGCTGAGTATGTACATTTATGAAAATTAAAATAAAATATTAGCTAATGTTCTCCAACCTAATACCAATGTAGTTTAAACCAAGTTTATTCATTCCTGATAGTTGAATGCTCTGCACCTTAGTTGTTATCACAAAACTTCCATATGATAATTATTGATTTCTATGGACGTTTACAATGGTGGCCAGGTACTTGGCTTATTTTCAACTGTAAACTACCTTTTCTTCTATATATTAGATAACTTAGGAACAAATGTCAAAAAGCCTTGGATTTCATAGGAGTTATGGCAAATACATACTGGAGAAGAGATTACAGGTCTTGCTTTGGTTTTATAGGTCATTATTGAAACTTGATTATAGTTTGATAGTGTTAATAGATCAGCTTGTAAAATTTACCTGCATATGATTGATGCTCTGTAGGTAAATTTTGAACATCCCTTTCTGAAAGCCTCTGTGTTGAATAATTACTTTATCTCTTAGGAGCAAAACTGGCTCTTCAGAATGTTACCCAACTATCTTATAATTGATCAACTGATGAAATGTTTAAACCCAAATACCAGAATTTATATATTCAGAAAACAAACTGCATTTCACCCTTGGTATATTAATTTGTCCTCAATTAGAAACAGCAAAAATCAATGTTGGAAATATTGCAGAATTCTGTATTCCCCCATATCACCATTGTGGTTATCAAAACCTCCTAAAATAATATTTCACACTGGGAACTCTTCAACAAATCCACACCTTTTCCAGACTAAATTCAATGAAATCTGATCCTCCTAACATAACCTTATTTCCATGTATAGAGATGGTTTGAAAGATGGAGACAAAATAAGAGCTGCCATTGCAGTAGCCTGTGGTACAAGCTTGAGCCTATTACCAGATAAATCCTGTTATCACTACAGAAATTACAGCCATACTGCGCTTGATCAAGAACTCAAACGACACTGAAACATCTCAAAAAGCTAATTAGATCCTCTTTAGGATTCTCTTCCCATACTTATAAAGCCTTGCAGAATCTTATTCCTGAGAATCCATTAAAATTGCTGATGTTACAGAAAGATGATATTTTTATACCATCTGGGAAAAATATTCTGTACTGTTGGCTGCCTAATCACACTGGCATAAATGACAATAAAGCAGCCAAAGCTGTTCTGCAGTTACCAGTTTCTGAATGGAAGATTCAATATATTGACTTCAAATATTGTATCAATCAGCATTTTTATCAAATTTAGCAAAGTATGTAGACTGATCACTTTACAGAATTCTTCAGAATATTAAACCCACTATTGGTAAGTGGCATCCCTCATAGAGAACAGGTCAGAGAGACAAGGTGGTATTGCACTGATTGCATATATGACACACATCTGACTAGTTCATACCAACTGAGGGTGAACCTCAACCTGAGTGCATACACCCTACAAGTGCCCACTGACAGTTAAGCACATTCTTGTTGAGTCTGTTGAATTCCACCCTATGATACAAAAGCATTTATCTTGGATTTGTTAACCTGTCATGAAAGACCACTACTACGAGAAACTAGTTGTCCAAATAGGTCAATTTCTCACAACACAAACTGACTCATTCTAAAGTTGTATGACATGTAATGAGAGAAGACCTGTATTGTGAAACCTTAATGTTTTGGTAGAAGAGGTGGTCTTTCATGACAGGTTCTACTGTACAACAAATTTCAACCATGATTTTAGGATTTTAAGGTGATGTCTTTAAAAGATATTTTATATACTTTTTATGGAGTTTTAACATCTTTATGTTATAAATTTTATATTTTACTCACTTATATATTTTTTGGAAGGTTTTGTCTTCCTGAAGTTTTGTGCAAGTCAAATTTTACAGTTTTAAAACTTAAATTTTGTTAGCACTATATAACCACTTTTATGCTGAGGTGCTGTAAAACTCAAATACATACATACATACATACATACATACATACATACATACATACATACATACATACATACATACATACATACATACATACATACATACATACATACATACATACATACATACATACATACATACATACATACATACATACATACATACATACATACATACATACATACATACATACATACATACATACATACATACATACATACATACATACATACATACATACATACATACATACATACATACATACATACATACATACATACATACATACATACATACATACATACATAACCAAACTTTACCAACGCTATGTAGTTCAAATCATTTCCAACATGCCATGATTTCACTGTCACATACTGCAGCATTTAATACAGTTATAGATGGAACATATCTCTCGAGCTTGACCTCATCCAAAAATATCCACATACATGAACACTGACTTTATTGTGTGTATTTCTCAGCATTGTTATTACATTACATTGTTCAAGGACCACTGATCAATGAGAAATTAAATCAAACTAAAGAATCATCTTTCAAAGCTACAAGTGATCAAATTACAAAAGAATGACATCCACTGCTGAAATAAATGCCTATATGACATGTATGACTTGTACTATGCAAAAGTAAAAATGCTTACTTTTTCTTCTTCTTCTTCTTTTTCTTTTTCTCAATATCCTTTTTCTCTTCCTCCTTGGGAGTCTGCTCCAGCTTGCTCTGTGCAGGCTCAAGTTCTCCCTCTCCTTCCCCCTCCACCTCCTCTGCTTCTCCTTCCTCCTCTGCCAGGGTACTGATACCAGTGTCTGGATCTAAACAAACAACAAATACATCGAAACCATGTTAAAATGCCTAATACTTTGTTGCCACATCTTTTATACCACTTTATAGAGAAAATCCCAATCAGATTAAAATCAAGATCAATTTACAGTAATTATATTTGATATCCACCAACATGAATTCCTATATTCTTCAGTATTTTTTTATTCATCAATCAAATTACTGCTTTCATATTTGTGAAAGTGAGAAATGTCATTCAGAACATATGATTACAAATGATAACTCTCCCTAACATGAAATGCAACTATCCATCTGATAGGACACTAAAAAATAAGTAGACCATATATTCCAAAGGTCAACAGAAACATACATTTTTATCAGTGCCTGCCAATTCTTTTATCAGAAAAAATTGGATTTCGATCAGATTAGAAAATCCTTCCAGACATCTGACATTTGGGGAATCAAATTTGTATTTCATGGACATCACTTTAGAAGGAACTACAATGGTATAGAATGATGATAGATCTCTCATTTTCACTGTATTTTTCATTAAATTTTCCCTCCAGATTGCAATATTTTCAAATGCCAAAGAGATTTTGAAAAGAAAATTAAAGAAAAGATACATGATTTAGAGAGAACTGGTCAGCCTATAATGTAAATTTTGTTCACAAAAAAATCTGCCCTTTAGTATTATCCATCCACATACTTGTTACAATTATGAACATGAGTATGGTGAATGAGACATTATTTGCTCACCAAATATTTAATAGCCCTCTTTGTCAATAACTAAAAACTTTCACAGAAACCATTTTCTTTTTTCAGTCAGAGTAACCTTGACCCTTTACATGGGGGGGGCCTCTTTTAGTCTGAGAGCCTTGACTAATGGTTTGGGACGGGTCTCATTCAGTTTAAGTAACCTTGACCTTTGGCATTTTGGGTGAGGGCCTCTTTCAGTCAAAGAAACCTTGAACTTTTACATTTTTTGGTCTCTTTTGGCTAAGAGTAATCTTTACCCTTGACCTTTTTGGGGGCCCTGGGTGACTAAAGCAATCACCTTTACCATTCACTGCCATCTAACCTCTGTTCTTGTGGGTTTGTCAGGTTTGGTTAATGTGGGTATGTGAGCAAGCCTGTAAGTAGTTTCCTGAGGGCTGATAGTTCTTACTAGGATTTTCCCCAAGCTCTTACTCCACCAGTTATACTGGCTGCCATGCTGAAAAATAGCATGTGACCCACTACAACAATAACAACCTTTTTTAATAACAATAAATAGGAAATAAATATTCATACTAAGACCTATCATTTATATCTTAATTGTATGTATATGGCTCTCTCCCACTTTCAAGCTGTAACCTAGCCACTGGCAGTTGTGAGCTCTGAATGTGCCAAGAATGTGGACTCAAATAGTCAGTGTGTTAAAGACTTATTTTGATAAATGTAGCCAACCTAAAGGTGTCTAGGTTATAATGCCCAATAATCTAACCCATGAGATTTCTTTGACAGGTGTGTTTGGAAATAAAAGGAACTCATCTCTATTGATTGCCAAGGATAAAATCCATGCACCTACAATTGTTTATCATCTATTATTTACATGACTAATGCTGCAGACCAATATGTGATTATTGTTTCAAAACTAATGGAATAAATCAGAATAAGTCTTCTCAAATCATTCTCAAAAGACGGTTTGTCAAAAATTGTTTAGTTTAAAATTATGAATTTTAAGGTAAAATAAAAGCATATATGTGTGTGGACAAAACACACCCAGAAACAAAAGCTAACTGAATTCTTTGACACAAGAATATTTCAGTGAGGGACTCTGTTTTACCTTAATTTGTTTTTTTTTTAATACTTAATTTGATCCAAGATTTCAGTAAGATGATTTGAACTTGAGTGGAAATATATAAAAATGTTCATATATTACAACTTAATTAAATTTAAGTTAACACAGTTCTGTTCCTGACTTTTTTTGTCAGCTTAATGTCTTTTACCTATACCTCTCGCTTCAAAATCTAGTTATTTCCAACACTTAACTATCTATCCATTTATGTCTATATTTTGCCATCTATATGTCTGCTTTTCCTCTTCTAACTATAACTGCATTCCAACCCTTTAATTTCTTTCTTCATCTAGATATCTATGTACATGTATTAATTACATGTCTTTTTTATAACTTTAATTATCAACATGTTTTAAAGCACAAGCAAAGACAAAAAGAAAATGAAAATGCTACAGATATAATGTAATCTCATTAATACATCATAATTTTATTTAATTTTTGTATGCACTTAAGTTGTGATATTTTGTTGTTTTATATTTTACAGCAAGCTAAAATCATGCAATGGCAAGTTCAATTTTCCTGTCATTTTGCCCTGGGCAAGCTTGAGCTTAAACAAAAATGTCAAGTCCTGATAATGTAGAAAGATTTACACATGTGGCTGGCCTGTTCAAAAACGGTACCAACAATCTATTCCCAGGAACTGTTGTAAGGATACAAGCAGATTTGATTAATCAAAGTCCAGATTAACCAGGATCCACTGTAATGATGTTAAATCAGTGTTATTTATATGGAATTGATGTAGAACAATTTGTATACTGTTTAAATGGGCCTTAAATTGTTTGAGAAGTTTCTTAAATTTCAAAGTGACCCCAGGCAGCTTGCTCAAAAAGTATTGAACCCATAATCCAATGATCACCTGTTTAATATGTGTGCAGGCCAGCCTGAGTCAACTACCCTGGTGTGTTCTTGGGAAATGAAATTAGACATTCCCTCTGCAGGATATTGCCAATATTGTGATCAAAGTGCCATCACACACAACCAACCAACCAACAACAAACTAATGTTTCAAATAAACTGTTCACAACTGCAAATCAGTTATATTTTTGCTATTTAAATTCTTATTTTTTTACATTATTATGTAATGAAATAACAAAATTTTGACATAATCTTATAGAATCTGCATCATTTGATCCAGAAATAAAATGTTTACAGAGTCATACATTAACTTTTGGTAAGTCACAAGTAGATTTACTTTCCTTGTATCATGCTGTGGTGTCATTCTTAAAATATGTTATGTAATGTGATTATGATTTTTAATGTAGCTTTAACAATTTTTAAGTCATATCAATATGATGCCAGCAGTGTGGCAGTTTATAGTAATGTCTAGCAATGGGGCATAATGTTGCATACATGTAGCATCATATCCCACCCAGTCACATTATCATGACACCAGGCCGACCAGTCCTAACACTAACCTCTTAATGCTGAGCACCAAGCGAGGCAGCTGTTAGTTCCATTTTTGTTAAGTCTTTGGTATGACTGAAGCAGAGATCAAACACATGACCGCTCTTAAAATATGCAACGAGTTAATATAATGTCAAACATATATGATGACATGATTAAAAATAAATGTAAATTTCAATACAAAAAGATGTTATAAATCTCAATTATTCTAACAACTGGTCAAACAGTAAAGTCAATTATGGTTTTCGGATAGCTAGTCTTCAACAGTTTTTATTTGGTCTGAGGCCAGATGGTAGGACATAAGAGAAGTCTTATTTAATTGTCCATGAAATCTAATTTTCAATTTAACATCCACAAACAATAAGGGCTCCTTTATTTTTAGAGTTAATTAATTTTGATGCAATACTTAAATAGGAAGACATCTTTTTCATGCAAATTGTTAAATCAAGTGTCAACATCCAACAACATGAATATAATTATAGAAATGCTAAAAGTCACATATTTCATGCAATTGTGGGTTGTTTTTCAATCTGACAAAATTTTGATAAACAGAATTACCCATAAAAAAGGATGGCAAATCACAAATACAAAAACATGAACATAAACAAGGTCAACATCCTACATATATGACATCCTGCATATAATACCTACTACATATAAGACAATGGATGGTCAAGCTAAACAAGACAACTGTTGATGGTCAATCACACTAGCACATAAGAGAATTGTAACAAGGCACACTGTCTTTAACAAGCAGCAAAAAATTGATGCCAGGGATTTTTTTTTAGAAAAAAGTCTTCTATGGAAGAGAAAATACATAAAGATTTTCTCTGAGGACTAAATCAAATGACCTCCAGAGATGTGTTTTACTGAAAGTAATTATTTTGTACTTCCTTTAGAAAATATTTCTATGCATGCTGTTTATTATTTTATAAATTTATTTTAGTAGGATCACCAACTGAGTCTATAATCACACCACATAATGTCTCTATTCTGATGTATACTACTCAAGCAAAAAGTGCCTATTGATTAAAAACTGAGAACTAGTTTGAGTCAACAGGGGCAACAATGGGATTCAAAATGAGGAGATACAAGAAAGAATTCACTGTACTTAACATGATATTTAATTTACATGATAAACTGGTGAATGAAAAGTTGGCAAATTGTTGTATTAGAGATACAGCCAAGCAATCATATGCCGGAACCAAACCTATAATTTACATTATGACAGATTGAAGTAGATAATAAATTATAGTGGTATATATTTGAGTCTACCCAACAAACTGATGAATTTTTAATATTCAACATACAGTACATTTCACCAATTCTCTTGTGCATTGTCAAGTCATCAAATGATCTGACCAACAATCCATGGACCTGTTCACAATAGCAAAGAACTAACCTGGATCACATGTTACCAGTACTCTATGCCTTAGCCAAACAGACAATTCTGACAGTATTTCAGTACAGTTATATTGCACATTTGAAAATCCATGTTTCAAACAATATTAAGGGCAGAATGTACCGAAATTTGTTTGCTAAATATCATTTGCACTATCACACCTGAAGAATTCAAAAATAAATTATAACAAACATACAAACAAATGAGTAAGCCATTTAAATAGAAGTTAGAGTAGGGTGACAATTGTTAAATTCCTGATGATCTGTAAACAATAATGGGACTTGCTTACAAATGCAAAATGTGACTGTAGAACTGGGTCTATTCTGTTTGATCTACTGATTACTTCTAACAAATTGCACAGACCCAAACCTGCCAATGCATGATGGACCTGCAGATCTGGTCTGTGCATTTTCTATTTGGACATGTCTTATATATGAGAATATATGGTAGATAATACATTCAGACCCATATCACACTGTAATAATGCACATCTTTTGTATCTATATGATCTCAGTTGTGCATATAAGTACCAGGTTCCTGTTGCAGCCAGTGCATGGGTAATTAAATGGTTGGTTACCCATTGAAGAGAGTTTCTTTCCTCCACTTTTAACCAAAGATAACTTAGAATATCACCATCTTTGTTCATACTGTCAAAGTAAGTTAAACAAAACCACTTTAATGTCAGTGCTCACTGGATAACAAATTCATCAAATTACATGCTTCCAACATACAATTGACTATTTAACTCAGAAAAAATAGGAGCCAATTGCCTTCCCTTAGACACACCTGGGCAGACAACTTGGGCTGGCCTAGACACATATTGAACCTTTGTAACCTCTGAATAAGGCAGCAGGCTAACTTTTACCATGGCTCCCTACTCAATGACAATGCAATGCTAAGTTAGTTTATGTATACTCAAGTTTTGATGTGAAAGCATAAGACTGGAAAATATGAACTACTTGGGTGGCATTCTACAGTTTTGTATTTCGCATAGGGTTAGACTTTTAAAGCAAAAGAGTAAACCCAAGTTTCCTTGCTGGTTATACAGGCTATTTAAAAAAATACATTGTAATTATCTTAATTTTAATTCCCTTCATTTTGGCATATGATTAGTGGATGTAATTTGTGTTACAGAGTGTACAGCTTAACCTTACTTCAGATGTGTACCTATTAGAAAAACACCCCCACACACCACAAAAAAACCCTGCTAACTTTGCTTGCACATTTTCACTTTCTGGACTTCAGAACTAAACAGTGACAAGAAAAAGGCAGTAACTTTCTTTTTACATCTAATATGTTTAATAATTAATTCTTTGCAGTTTCAGAAACTGATACTGTCCAGTCTGGAAAAATTCCTTTTCCTTATTTCCAAAAAATGCTAAACAGATAGTGTTCTTTTTTTACACTAATTCAGGTTAGTGTTTTCAGGACATGGGACAGTCATTTTTGTAAGCTGTAGGCTGAGATCATGTACAATTTCCATAAGTACAATAAAAAATGAAGTTTCAGCCACAGTACATGAAAGTAATATAGAGGTATACCAACATTTTCTCCCACTGTGCATGTTGCAAATGCAAACAACTTCACCTTACACCTGTCACTTTTTGAGAAGTTCATAACATCTATAGAGTGCCTCCTTGATAAGAGCAGCTCACTTTGAGTGCCATAAAATAACAATCTTGTAAAACCAGTATATTAATTCACATATAGTTTTCAAGGATGTCAAAATCCAGATACTTATAATTTTTTATGCATAAAAATTCCAACAGCTGAGTACTTGGTATAAAAGTTATTATTTTGTTGGAAAACTTCTCTTTTATATGATTCATTTTAACAAGGCCAGTATCATCTACATACTTAACACAATCAAACATAGTTCAAGTGATTGTAATTGGATTAGTTATGGTTGCATAGGCAGATAATATAAATGATTAACCATGTCAAATTATAGTTTCAAGCAAAAGATTAATTTTAGTATTTAATGTTTATATATATATATATATATATATATATATATATATATATATATATATATATATATATATATATATATATATATATATATATATATATATATATATATATATGTATATATATATATATATATATATATATATATATATATATATATATATATATATATATATATGTATGTATGTGTGTGTGTGTGTATGTGTGTGTGTGTGTGTGTGTGTGTGTGTCCCCTACTACTATTTCAGTGAGGAGTATAAAAAAATATTTTTTCTTTCAGAAAGCAGGCATCAGGCACTGAAAATACTTAAGACATATCTGGTTAAACCTTCCAGTAAAATAACTACTCCAAATATATTCTAGGATGATAATAAAGGTTCAGTTTTGTTGCTTTATGTGTACACACCAACACACTACCTGACACATAACATGGCATGAGGATTACATAACATCAACACAGTAAAGACCTTGGAGCAATCACCTAACTATGATTCCAACAAGACTAGAGATATAGGTTTGGCTTTTACACCTTCATTGTCATATAGTTTGTTTTTGGACTGCACAGCATTTTAAAAACCACTGATCAACAGTAAAAATGCCAAACCTTGCCAGAAAATGCCAAACCTTGTCAAATATCAATTTTGTCTTCCTATTGGACATGTTTTGTTAAAGTTGTTTTGTAAGATGTGATATCGAGAATAGTACAGGTTTGATTCACCTCTGAAAGATAAATAAAATTATCTACATCATGTGTAAGATAAAACAAAGCCTCAGTATCAATGGATATTTGACTACTGCTCTTCTGTTTAATGGATCTTTCACCTGTACAGTAGAATACTAAGTGGAGGGCATATGGGACGATTGCCTGAAGCACTAAAACTTTGTACTTGTAGTTCAAATGTGGTGGCAAGAGAAAAACTACTAAATTTGATACAGCATCCCAACTGAAAAAAGTTATCAAACCTGGAACTATAAGGGTGCCAATCAGGCAAGTAAATGTCAATGTAGGACAGTGAAACAATGCTGGAAGAATCTATGCCTACTGCTGTATGGTTAGTTAGAAAATAAACTATGATGATGGTGGATGGAAAATACAAATACAGCTTACATGAGATACTCGGACTTGTCATATACTTTATCCTCTGTTTTATGAATGATATTTATCAAATAAAGTTGAAACTATGAAAGTACCTTTCAGTACAATATTGATTAAAAAATTTGGTGTCTCAGAGTACCAAAATCATGGGCACCAGAGGTCTTGTGGCACCAAAATCCCTTTGGAGTTATCATTTTTGCCCCAGGTGCCATTTGCCCTTAGTACACCACTGCACCTGTATTAATTCCAGGTTATCATGTTTGAAGTCTATCTGCTATCTCAGTGGCAAACTTCTGTTGCAGCTGGCCTGTATCCATGTATACTGATAATAGTACTTACATTTTGATGTGCCAACCTTTGTTACTTCCTATTAGATTATTTTATATATTCATATTATGAATAACAATCAGTTCAAAATAGAAAGATTCATTGCTGTGTACCAACAAATATTGTGAGAGAAATTCTTTAATAAATATTGTAATGAAGGGTACTTTCATAGTTTCAACTTTATTTAATAAATATCATTCATAAAACAGATAGTAACAACTTAATATACATAAAACACTCTTTGTAGCTCAAATGTGGTGGCTAAAGAAAAACTACTAAATTTGATACGGCATCCCAACTGAAAATGGTTATCAAACCTGGAACTATAAAGATGCCAATCAGGCAAATTATCACTTATACATGCTCATTTTTTATAAGCAGCACATCATAATGCTTAAAATGTCAATGTAGGACAGTGAAACAATGCTGGAAGAACCTGCTGTATCATTAGTCAGAAAATAAACTACCGCGATAGATGAAAAATACATCTTACATGAGATTCTCGGACTTGTCATATACTTTATCCTCTATCAATTTGTCTAATATTACCCCCCAAAATACCACAGGTCTATAACCGATTTTAGTTATCTGATATGCCAACCATATTTTCCGAGAAGTAATTATAATAGACTCACCATCTTCCCCTTCTGTTTCTAATCTGGGCTGCTGTACAAGAATGGATGCTCCATCCATCAATGTCAGCTCGTCGGCACCATTGTCATTAGTTATTCCATACCCAGAGTCCTCAGCCTCACTGTCTGAGTCAGAACTGTCACTCAGAATTGGTGCCTCCTCTTCAGGTCCTTCCCCATCCTCCTCTCCATTCACTTCTTCCTCATCACTATGGTCCAGCTCTTCATCATACAGAGTAATGTGATCCATTGCTTGACACTAGTACAATATAACCATGTCAGCCAATGCTACTGCTGCTTACGCAGACAATAAATCTGAAATATTCAATGGTCGCATGCTGTATTAAAATATATATAAACCAGACATTAGCAATTAACACACTATATAATACAAAACTCAACATTAAGTAATTTTTTTTTAAACAAAAACAGATTTAGCCTAAGGATTAAGAACAAAAGCTTCTCTCTCACTGCTGAAGAATTGCAATATAAATAAAAAAAATGATCTTGGTAAAAATATCTGGTTTACAATTATAACACAATTGTGAGGAGTTTGTATGTGGTATACATAAGCAATAAACCCAACATGCAAAGGACACATATCTGCAGTAAAGTCTGAGCATTTTCTAATGATGAAACACATTTTTGATATTATTGCTACAAATATTTTCAGTGTTAGCTTAAAAATAAAAAAAAAATACCCCACAAAAACACGTGAGAGAACCAAGAGGCCATGTCAGAAGATTTTGTTTAAGTTGCAAAGAACCACTCCTGATCAGTCTTAAATCCACATCTTCCACAATGAGTAACCTGAGTTCATACACTATACTTTGAACAAAATAGTTACAGATTCAATTTAATAAATACAATGAAATGTACAAAAGTATCATATTTGCACATTCTATGCAAATTAACTAAAAACCACATGAAGAAAGTTGTAAAGACATTTAAAGTACGCAAAATAATTTTAATTCAACCATTTAGTCTAAAATGGTCAGTATATCACTCCTTCAATAAATACAGTCCAGGTTTAACAAGAAAAAAGTTGGTACCTTAAAAGCATTATGAGACAAAAGGAGTCCAAATGCCAAATTGTTATCTACTATATGCACTCGTTTATAAGTCCAACAGCAAACTGCACAGACCCTATTCTTCCATCTATGTTGCTTGAAGTCTGAGTCAACTTATAAGAAAATATATACAGTATGTTTCTCATTCATGAAATCAATCCAAAAACAACAAGAAACTCTCTATAGTGATATATCTATTCTACTTTGCTGGTACATAATCTAAAATGTTAGTATTCTCATTTTTGCAAGAAAAGTATGTCACTACAACCACAATTTCTATTGTTTGAGTGCTAACATTAAGTCATAAAGATAAAACCAAACATAAAGTTTCATGGCCATACATGCAGCAGTGTCTAGAAATCTAAGTTACATGCAAATGCCAAAAATGAACATATCCAATCACACTAAAAACTATGCCTACTTTGTGTTCTTTTACATCAAGCATCATTATATTTTTATTTCATCCATTAAAAAATTTTGACATTATCAAGATTATAACATTGTAATGTATATGACATCACAAGAAATGTGAGGCTTGTTTACAGCTAAACTGTTCTTGTAACATTCTTTCCTAATATAAATTTGCCCTATAATTACCAGTCCTTTAAGGACATTCTAGCATCCTCTAATAATCATGCACAGATCAATACTGGGACAAGATCAAGATGCTACCAGCATGTCTGACATAAAAAATACATGATCACTGTGAGAAAGACCACTCAAAGGGAACCATATTGTCAAACTCCATACATTCAGAGGAAGCCCTTGACAAAGGTATGTGGTCTAGAAGTAAAGATGTTAAGCAAACAAACATTTTCTTCTTTTGATCAAAATGACATTGACCTTTTATGCCAAAATCAACAGGCTTCTTTCTTACTTAAATGCAAGTCAGCCACTGCTGTGGACCCAATATAATTGTGCAGAAACCATTTTTCTTTTTTGCAGTTACAGTGACCTTGAATTATGTACCCACAATTCAGTGGGATTCTTTCTTACAAAAAAGTACAAGTTACCAGTATTTAGTGTAGGTACAGGTCTGTGACATACAACTAATGTTATGGTACAGAAACCATTAGTTTCATTTCAGCCACAATGACATTGACCTCTTACCTTTTAACCCCCAAAGTGCAAGCCATCAACAAAGTCTGATCCATGTATGTGATGTAAAATTAAAGTCATTTTCAGAAACTATTCTGTCTTTCAGCCACAATGGCCTTGACCTTTGACCTCAAAATATATTGTCTTCTTCCTTACCCTTAGTGCAAGCTATCCACAAAAATTTGGTACCATAGCTCTAGATAATGAAGAACTGAAGTTATTTTGTGCAGAAACAAAATTTTTAACAGATGGATGCACAGATCAATGGACAAAAAGACATGACACCTTATGGTGTGTGTATATCATGTAATAGTTACTATCAGAAAATTAGCAACACAAAACCAATATGACCAATGCAGGCAATTATGCATTCAAATGTATACATGCTTTCTTCTCACATCTTCCTTTCCAATAATATTGGTGGCACTCTACAGTTTCGTATTTAGCACAGGGTTAAAATTTTAAAGAAAAAGAGTTTCCTTGGGTTTCCTCACTAGTTATACTGGTTATTTAAAAGAGACTTTGTATATCTTAGGTATTGTTCAAAGAACCTTTAATTCCCTTCATTTCGATGTATGATTGATGGGTGTAATATGGGTTAGAGAGTACATAGCTTGGCCTTACTCCAGATGTGCACCTTTCAAAAAAGTGCTAGCTCTACTTGCTCATTTTCACTTCTCGAACTTCAGAGGTAAATTGTAAAAAAAAAAGCCCATAACTTTTCTTTACATTTTATGAATTTGGTAATTCAGTCATTGCACTTTTAGAAGCTGGTATTATCTAGTTTGGCAAAATTCATTTTCCATATTTTAATAGCTGCCAAGAATAGTGTACTTTACACAAATTTAGGTTGATTTTTGGAGCACAAGGGAGTAGTCATTTTAGTTAGCAGTGTCCTAAGATCATTTAAAATTTCCAAAGGTACAATATCCAAAGAAATTTCATCCACATTACATGAAAGTAGTATATAGGTATGCCAACATTCTCTCCACTGTGCATGTTAAATATGCAAACAACTTCATCTTACATACATCACTCTCTCAAAAGTACATAATAACTGGTGAGCCACACCATTATTGCATCAAAATCATCCAGCACTGTGTTGCTGACAAAGCTTCTGCAATTTTGTTGAGAGCAATGGTGCATGTCCAATTTGATAATCTAAATTCGATAAAATATTTGACCAGAGCATGTATTGCATACAACTGATAAATTCACAGTTACTGCATTGATTAATGTTCTAAATGCATGAGATTACCAGTGTAAAATGCAAAGTTTTGGATTTTCTCCATGTTCGAATAATAAAATACATATGAATGCCACTTTATTAGTAAGGCCAGAACATTTATTATTTGCAATGAGGGTTAAAATGTGTCACAATCAACAGATAAATGTCAATAGTTCAGTTTTACTGATTCAGCACACTTTAGGATTTTCAAAATAGAAGTTCACAAACATGTCTTTCTAAAACAAGGGTCTCAAACATGCACCTTGCCAGGCTGTATGCTGTGGCCTGCAAAATGATTGGCATCACAAGGTATCATGAGAGATAACAAAGCTGATGTGGCACTTAGGACATCAAAGATGCACTCATGTGGCCCTCAGAGTGATTTCAGTTTGAAACACACATTCTAAAACAGACAATTTCCAATAAACATTTAACAAATGTATTCCTGGGCAAGCCATTTAGGTAAGTATAAACAGGATCTCTCACTACAGAGACAAATATATTGCTACTGACCAAATTATGAGGGCTTTTTAGATCTGATGGGAAGAAAGATAATGTGTCAGCTATAGTTTGGTCTGATTTACCTGCAGAAGTCATTCCAACTAAAAATGTCAAACTGATACCACTATATTTAGATTGTCAACCTACATGAAATTATTCTATAAACTTACATAAAGCAAATGTCAGGTAAACAATGTCAGGTAAACAATAAAGAATGCTTAGGCTTTATTTCCTTACTCTTTAATAAAATCCAAGACTTTGACAGCAAGCTAGCTGATATATTTTGAAAACGTACCTATACATACAGCATACAGACTGTAAACATTAATATATATAAAGGAATCTTTTTAAAATGCACTATTTAAAGAATACTTCAACATACAGCAAGGACATGCCTGTTATTCATGCATACACAGATAGAGACTTCTTCAAAATAATGAGGGTACAGTAAAATCAAACACAGAACCCTTCCTATGTTCTTTTCAAAATCAGTTTTGTATTAAATGCAATTGCTTTGCCATAAGGCATACTTTACCAATGCATTAAAAAATTTTAAAATTATTGCTCATTATTGGGATGGGTTTTTTTAATTTACTTTCCAAAAAAGAGAATTTATATATAAATTATGATTTAATCTTATTAACAAAAAATATGAGGCTTAAGTGGGCCCAAGATCTCTTATCTGGTATCTGCTGTAAACTGTCAAATGCAAGAAATCTAGATCAGCAGATTGCTTTCTTTATTGGAGAAGAGTTTGTGTTTGTAGGGTGTTTGATTTTTAATCAATTTTAATCAATTTAATTTAATCAAGCTTTAATTATTTTTACATCATATTGCTATGATCTCTGCAATGTGGCAGTTTATAGTGATGTTTAGAATTCAGGCATCATGCCACAGACATGTAGCATCATGGTGTACCTAGTCACATTAACCTGACATCAGGCCAACCAGTCCTAACACTGACCTCTTAATGTTGAGCAACTAAGGAGGCAGCTGTTAGTACCATTCTTATAATAATAACTTTATTATAACTCAGCTGGTGTTTGAACACCCAACCTCCTGGATCTGAAGTGGACTCTCTAACCAGTGCATACTACATAAGTTTTCAAAAGATTGTTATAGTTTTAATAATATCTGCCATAATTGATGGTAGATAGGTATCACTTACATAAATTTGAAAACCCTTTATATCTGGAGGATTTTCTGATCAATTTGGTCAATTCTGTTCAGCAATTTTTGAGAAAAAGTCATTTCAAGCTTTTTCTACTTTTAATAATGACAGCCAAATCTGATGACAGTTCAGCATCAGTTGTATAAGTTTTGAAGCCCTTTTTCCAGAATAGTTTCTGTCAAATCTGGAAATTTACCTCTGTTCTTTTCTGAGTCCACTTATATAGTTTTCTAATTCTAGTAACACCAGCCATTTATATTATGATGGCTCAGCATCATTTGTTTAAATATTAAAGCCTTTTATTCCTGAATGTTGGTCAAATTCAGTTGAGTAGTTTTTTAGAAGTAATTGAAAGGTTTAACTATTTTTAGTAATAACAGCCATATTTAATAGCAGATGAGTATATAATTGAAAGCAATTTATATCCACCTGCATGTTCTCTGCTAAATTATACTTAAATTGGTCTAGTGGTGTTTACAAAAAAGTGTTTAAATAGCAAGCATTATCAGTCAATTCATGCCAGACAAATATCATAAGCATGGCAAATTATGAAAAATTAGTCTGTTCATTTTGTTTGAATATTTTTTTTGTTTTTTAGCTAGCATAACAAGGCAAAGCAATGGTCCAAAAATCCATTTTCTGGCAGTCCAGGACAGAGTTTTGCTGGGTAACAATAAGTAATATTTTGTCACTAACTCTGACTTTATTATAGAACATGAAGAAAAAATCATAATCTTTTATTTAGTGATGACCCTGATTCTTGACAAGTAGATATATGAAAAAGTTTTCACCCATGTGAAAATTCTATCTACTGATATAAAGAAAATAAGGGACTTGTTAATGAAAGAGTCAAGTGCTGATATTTTTGAAATGTTCAAGACAAAAGTCACGCTGCTGTGTTCTTCAGCAGAGCACCTTATGTTGCATTGTTTCCATTCAACAGATTTTTTTGTTTTAAAACTGGCTATGGGTAACATATACAAAACCTTTGGCATTATTATTTTCTTGGTTTGCTGTGTTACATGTCACCCTACATAGTACATATATGTAAGGCTATACCTGATTTCTTATTATGTATGTTGACCTTCTACTGGGTACATAAAATTAATATGAATGTATAGTGAAATCATTAGCTGCAGTTAGGTTGCTCTATTTTAAGAATCAAATTCTGTTCATTTCTCATTCAGATTGATCAAAGAGTGTTCACCATTACATTAGCTATAAAAATCTGAATATGGGGGTTTACTTACACCTGAGTGTCTACATATAGAATAATAAAACTGTCAATGGGTTCAACATTAATGATACCTGCCTGACAATTAGCCAATTAGCTGAATATAGCCTACTGGTGAAATCAAGATTCTAACCAACTGATCAGTAAAGTGAAAGGCCCATATTTCTTTTGTCCACAAATAAGTTACAACTATCAAAATCTGCTGGCCTGAAATGTGTAATTTGAGGATACAGTGGCATTCTTATGCATGAGTTGGACTAAGTGCAACACTTATTATAATTTGCATTCTGATTCACGTCATATCCAACAATGAAATGATGCCAATGGACTTTAAAGGGGAAATATGATATGGTGAGCAAGAACCAGAGTAACTGTTACTTAACAATACACTGAAAAATGGTGGATCCAGCCCAATACATACTGATCCAAAAGCTATATATCTGAATTTCATAAATTATGTATATCTTAGACAGTACACATCTACATGTACATTAGTGAGTGCTAACTTACTTTCAGTGCTATTATACAAAGGGGATCCAAATGCAGTCATGCTTTTTAGAAACCCTGTTTACTATTACATGTATTCTCAAATATCATCATATAAAAGTTGATTCCCCACCTCCTATATTTTATTCCAAAAATGCTCACTCTGGGCATGCATGGTAAATGGGAAAATACACATGCAGTCATAATATTTTTGTGCTGTCCTAACAGGCAATATGCACTTATTGTGTTGTTTTTAATGAAAAACACAATTTTCAAGAAATTAGCTGATTTGGCTGAATTTACAAAACTTTTAAGACTTACACAATTTTGTAATCCAACATGAACACTGACAGGGAGTAAGACAGTATCATTAAAGGTCATATTTATTGCTGGGGCATTATCTCTTGGTGAAGCAGAAAATTGCTGAAATAAAAAGGCAACTTCCCAGCCCAAAATGCTTTTCTAGTTTGAGTCTTACAAAATATATAAATGTACTTGTCAAAACCTGTCAGAAATGAAATTTTCATGAATATCAATAGTATTACAATATGAGATTCAAATAAAGAAATAGTATCAAATGGTTCATATGTATTTCCCATTTTATACTCAAAAGAGTGGAATTCATTTTGAAGTACAGACAAGCAATGGAATTTACAAGTTCTACATATGTACCAGTGTATATTCCTCTTTTTATTTTAAGTCTTTGATTTGAATTGTGCAAAATGTCTGCATTGTATTTAAATGTACCTGAACTGTAGAAACTTTTATACTCAGAAAGAACATGTAATTATAACTGAACTGTAATTTAGTATCAAAGAAAACTACTAGAATGAATTTACTGCAATAATTATAATGGAACTTGATGTAAATGTTCATAAATGTTGTAATACTGAATAAGCAAATAATAAGTAAATAATCAAATAATATGTAGAATGCACAAAGGGTCCAATAAAGTTAACAACTGGGTAAATGATAAATTGGTTATCACAATAGCAAACTGTAAAGGTGGAGGATTGATAAAATCACCAAACAAATTATTGGAAGTAACTCTTCTTTTGTCAACCACACCGACCTGCACCCCAAATGCCTAATCATAAGCATCTGTCTCAAATTATGCTTAAAAATAGCCTAAATTAAAGATGAAAATGAAGACTTGCATTTCATTAAAGTTTTATCATGCCACAAAATGATATTTTTATTCTTGATATATGGCATGAGTCCAAATGACAGCTATAAATTTAGTTCATTCTTAAGTCAATCCAATACCTCCTGCGGACTGTTAATTGGTATAATACACCATCATGAATGCAAAATCTGATGTTCCAGATCAAAATGGATTTATTTAATTATTACTTAGAATGAATCCTATGGTAGGAATTCTTTTTGCATATACAGTCCACATCAAACTGGTTATGTACATGATATTTGCTTGTTGTGGAGTAATTTTGTTTTAACACTTCTTAAACAACTTCCATTATAAAGATATCATTGGTGATATTATTCCTAAGACATTGATGATATACTGTTTTCTTATGATGTCAGATTTAACTTGATAAATTCAAGGCATATATACTTGATTTTCACAGCCATTCCATTGTTTTTAGATCCATATTATATAAAAACAAGGACCAAATGGTACAATGGATGATACTGTAAGTAGTACGAGAGAAAGGTGAACAAATCAATGGGTTCTTTTCTCTGGATTTCAAAAGCTGGAGTCCAAGATTCCAAACATGAAGAAAAGTTGCAGTCCCAGACAAAGAAAATGGAATCCCAATCCAGATTATCATACATTCTTATTTTGTTATGAAATATTATATTGGTATAAGCATAAACTGTACTGCACAAAAGTGAACAGTTACCTTCACATTGGAAGATTTTCAATTAAGTCCAATTAATAAATAAAATGAAATGCATACAGGGTCATTAAATGAGATTCACATTTTAGGAAGAAGTAACATTTGAAAGAAAAAACTAACAGTGAAAAGTTTACTATCAAAGCTATAACTGACTTGCACTTCCCAAACATCACACGTAACATCCCTATTAAATGGCCACTGTAATATAGTGGCAAACTCGTCTCAACTTTCCTTTTCATTCACCCGGTGAAATTTCTTCTATTCATGTATATATATTAAACAGTCACCTGTTTTCCACAGCCAGCAGCTTGGACCTGTTAACCAAGCAATGGTTTCTAACTGCTTAAAGTGGTCACTCAAACTTAGCAATCATGTAACTGAAAAAAGGGGTGGGGTGGATTGGTCTAAAACATATGGTTTAGCTAAAATGGTAACTTACTGAAATATGTCAGTCAAGCAGTATAAGTTCTTTAAAATGGCCGATCTCTCTCCACTGCATAGCTATTTTACAGAATCTGAATATAGTCACAATAGTACTTAGTAAATCATAAAACCCTCCTCCCCATATGTGAACTGGTGGTGATACCATTACTAAGACTATTCATTGGAGAAGATTAACAGAAAATTAATTTTACCCTGAATCTACTTTACCAAATTATGACATATATAACAATTATAATAATTGTTTGGGGTTCAAGACTACCATTAGATCTTTCTGTATATATTGCTTATGTTGCAAAAAAAATTAAATTCAGATTTCAGACACTGCTCATTTATGTCAGATATGTAGATTAATGTAATTATTGTAAGCATCAACAACAACAACAATATGAAAAAAAAACTGCTATAGCATTATCAGATGCAAGCCTGGTAGTTTAAAAGTATAATTTGCCCTGACACAAATTCCACTTGATCCCAAAAGCAATGGTGTTTAACTATGAATTTGGCAAGCATTGAATTTACTATACTTTTAAATAAAGCAATGAACCAATGTTACAAATTTACTCTTTTCTGCATTTATCTGCCTCTCAAAATAGTTTACTTAAGAAAAGAAATAATTTATAACCTTGTTTTCAACAATTTTAATTTTATTTGATATCAATAACTAGTGTTTTCTCAAGTCCTAAAGCAAACCAATACTCAGTACTCAAAAACTTTATGATTTACAGACTTTAAAGGAATGTTTTCTTCAGAGTCCTGAAATCAACCAGCATTAATCTGTTCCATCAATACCATCCTTACTGCATGGTTCAGAAGAGACAATATTTATAAGCATCCCACTACAGACCATGTCTCTGAACTTTATAAATTAAAAGCATTTAAAATCTGTCCCACTACCGATCATGTCTATTAATTTTAGAAATTAGATCTTGATCTCCAGACTGCAAACCTGATAGCAATATGCTGTAGTGGTACTCAAAACTAACATAAATGTTACAATTTTCTGCAAATTCACAAGTGAAATTCTTAGCAACTGTGACAAACACTTGGGATCTCTGCCTATTTGTACATGTTTTTAGCTTTGATGTACCACCATGCTAATTGATCAGGATCTGTAGGAAGAGAATTCTGGTCACTTGAAGTAGTTTTTTTTTTAAAATGCTGTATAAGCACCACATATTGCATGGACTAAAGTTGAGTACAAAAATGAAGCCAAACAACAGTGTATCTTTATTTTCTTCAATCAGTGAAAACAATAGTTTCATGTTTTATAACTAGTTGATGTCAAATTACACTGAGTTAATGGATTCATCAAAAATACTGACAGCACTCACTCTTTTACATAAATAAAATAAGTGGCTGCTAACTCTTTGAAATAAATGGATTAAAATACAATGTAAGTATAATTTCAATGTGAAAAACATTATCTTGGACACCTTTTATAAGTTCGTAATTTCCTAACATAGATTCATTGTCACAAGTGCATAGGTATTGCTTCATATTTGTTTAACCAGTGCATTACCCTATAAGTGTGAGCAAGAGACAGTTCATTATTCATAAAAGAAAAGTGAATGCTAAGTATAGGTAACCAATGAATTAGGGAAAACAGAAATAGCATTGTTCCCATTTATAGCTCACATGCCTTGCTCTGTACACAATGTTTATAGCTTTTGATACAAACTTATTCTTTGTAAGGGTGAAGTTCCTAGAAATGAAAGCCAGCATGGGGCCAAATATTAATAATATACCAATGAATTTCTAAAACTGAAACAAAAATGCCATCTGCATGCTAAAATTTTTATTTTGATGAACAAGAAGGGCACAATACTTAGAAATCAAGAGCATGATCTAGATTTGGAGGGTCCCTTGGTGTCTAGCCATTTGGTTTTCTGAGCACTGTAATCATCGGGAAAATAATGTAACATTATTAGCCTTATGTGCATGGTGTCATGACTGTGTAAGGAAAAATTCAACAGCAACCAAAGCAATATCTGGTCCAGAACTTGAGAATTCTTATTTAATACTTGCAATAGAGATATTTATTAAAGTTTGTTTAAGAAAAAAGTAAACAAAGAGTATGCTCTGGTGTGTAATGTGGCTCTTCTTTCTTATTCTAGTATCTTTGAGAACTAATTATTTGGATTATAATCAAGCTAAATAAATAAATAAATATGGAAAAGAAAGGGTAGTCTATTCCTTGATCCCCTCTATCTGCACATATAATTAAAGAATGGCATAGCAATGGCAGTGAGAATTGTTACAGCCGTAACACCACAAACATTTTTTATAATAATCAATGGCATTCATTATTCATTTGTTTATTATGATATTAAAATATAGCACACTGAATGAGCATTAGCAATCTGATGACATATATATCTTCAAGGCTTTCAGGGACCTGAGCTTCTAGGTCAAATACAAATGAATTTCTCAAAGAAAGTAGTGTTACTCCCTGTGACACACCTCATTTTCTCCCAGGAGGCTCCCCCTTTTTATATTCTGGTCAGCTGTGGCCAATCCATGAAACAGGTAATGGCTAGACTTACATCAATAGGTATAAGGCCAGTGTGATTAATTAACAATTAATCTTTATTATTGCAATTATCTTGTGAAAAGAGCTGTGCCTCTGAAATACTCTCCAACATACTTTAGTATGCATGTTAGCATATGCAATTGACTGTCAAATAAATGATGTTATTTTGTTGTAATGGTTTCTAAAATAAATTAGTGATGACACAAATAAAAATCAATGTAATCAAAGTTTTCTCTGTCTGATTTGGACTATATTATCAAATCATCCAATAATAATAATAATAATAATAATAATAATAATAATAATAATAATAATAATAATAATAATAATAATAATAACTGTTATTTACGTATGTGTGAATTCCATACAAAACTACAGTATAAGTAGAAACTTTTTCAGAACACAGGAAGGTGTGCTGACTCACAAAAATGAGTGGACAAAATCTGTTTTTATTTTTCTGGAAACCGACATGTTATAGAAATGAGATGAAGGAAGAAGAAGAAAAAGAACACAAAAAGTTTAAACTTCCATTTGATTGATGATATTTGAGAATCAGTATCTAAAGATTGCATTCATTCATCTTGACAACAGTTCAAATGTATAGTCTCCAGTATATATGATAGTGTAATGCTAAGTGTTTACTCATATGTTTCTTTGGTGGGAATGATAATTACATAGCATTTTAAGTGATCATTCTTGGGATTGAAACTAACTGCTGCTCAATTTAATTGCGGTTTAATTTTTGTTTTAAGTATTGTTGTAGGAGCCCAAAAATGTAAATTTCCATGTCTGTTTAAGCTTAATATTATATTATCGAAGAATATTTTCTTTGTGGTGTGATATTAGAAATATCCTGATAATATTAATTTAAGGAACATATTTCATTTCTATCCTCTTAAAAATAAAGGACTTCAGCACTCCTTATCCTGAAATTCTGTTGAAGGCTATGATATTGGTGAAGCTACAATACATACATAATGTTCTTAACTACTACATGGCGATAAAGGTCTGTTGTTATGACTCTGAACTGCAATTTTTCCAAAGAAGGAATCCTGGACTGCAATTTTAAAAATTCCAAAGAGAACACTGTCAGTAAAGCATGGTACTCACAATTTTGAAAAATTTGTTTCAAATATTATGATAAGAAATTCAGTCCTTGAAACTTCAAAATGGTAACAATGTTATTTGACTTATAATTGGGTAACTGTGTTGAAAAAAATGTATATCAATAATTTTTGGTGTCCTAAAATTCTGAACATAAACAGAAAAGGGGATTTTTACAAGTGCAATTGGTTTTATAGATGCAGACAATCTACCTCAGCGGATTAAGACAAATAGCACTTAGAAATTTATTTGTCATGAATCATGCTTACATCTTATTCTACTTCTGTGTTAATATTTGACAGGGCACTCAGGTCACAACATTCCCAATGTAGTTATGGGACATTTTACAGAATATTTCAGACAATTCATCAAAGGATATTCATTTAACTTAACTATATCTAGTGAAAACCGGAATAAAATATAAGCAAAATCTTAATATTTAATCGCAATTTCATTTTTGTAAACAAGTGGGAATGAAAGCATGCTCCCCATAAAATTGTCTGGAAAAGTCATGAAAATGTCCATTATCTTCTATAAAAAGGAAAAAACTGCTTTGATTTTCAACATAACCAACTGTGAAACGCTTGATATTTTTGACAGAAGCGCTCAGACATTACCTGACACAATATTCCCGAAGAAAGTGCGGAATAAAAATCACTAAAATTTAACTGTGAATAAATATCTTGCCTGCGACTTTAATATTATCCTAAATAAATACATATTCGATGTGAAATATTCGTCGCCTAATATAACACAAACCTTACAAATCCAAACAAAGTAACGGAATTCATCATGTTTTCAATCACTATCCTCCATGTTGTTTAAACATTGAGTTCAGTTATCCTTCCGCTAGGAATATATAAAATAGTTCAAAGTACGTTAATGGATATTAATATTATCAAAGCCATATAATAAATTAAATTTGAGTTATTTAACAAATACAATGTTAATGTGTTTTGCAACAAAATTTTGAAGCATAATGCCAAAGGAACTTTTGGATTATTCAAGTTGCACTATGGCGTAGGAATTTTAATCGTTGACAGGAAGAGACCCTCTCGCGTTTTTCCATTGGTTGTGTGGTTGCTTGGCTAATTTTGACAGTAGTCTGGTTTCATACTTTTTAAAATTTACACAGTATCATCAAGTTTGGACTGTGCAAAAAAAACAAATAAAAAACAAGTTGTGCATACCAGTCCAGTTCTCATAAGGGGAAGAACTCCGCATGCCGTCATTTCCATTGAGAGATATATGATAAATGTCCTTGACGAGATAAATTATCAAGACTGTTGTGGCTAAAAAATACAAGTTACTGACCATCGTCGCAGAAAAAGCAGGCGCAAACTTTTTAAAAAATAGTTTTTTCATAAGTCCCTTTTAACATTCATGCGTATTGATGACTGTCACTGCAAAAATATGTTATGTAGATGTGTTGTTTTTTTTTGTTCAATTCAACACCTGCCTAAAATTTCTCGAGTCTGCAGTTTTATCAATAAAGCACGACCAAATTTATGACAACATGAAATCACCTTAACGGTATTATAAATTAACTTGTGTCAGAAATTTCGCCGTGCTTTATTGATGAAACTGCAGACTCCTGTGCTACTATAGAATAGTTCTATTTTTGTTGGTATAACTTGAGGAATAAACCCTGACAATTGTTTAGCATCAGATTATAAAATGCCTACAGCCTACTGTTCTATTTTTAACTCGCAGAGGTAAAAAACATGCAATAATCTTTTAAGTACTAATTTTATGAAATCTCTATCATCTGATCCTTCGTGTGAAATCATATTGTGTATGTTTCCTATTAAATTTCATTTTAGCTTTTATCAATGTTAAAAACTTAGAAGAAAAAAGCAGGAAAAAATTTTAAAAATTATGAGGATTGAAAATAAATCTTGATGGATTACCATAAATATTGACTGACAAGTGTCTCCTTTAGTTAGTATCATCCTGTATCCTGATTTGACATTTGCAGGAGTAGAAATTGATGAATAGCGTGACAACTATATCTGTTTACACAGGTCAACGGTAATTCAGATGGACAGAAAATATGTATAGAAACTCCAGTATTTATCAACTGTGAATTAAAATACATACCTTGTAAAAAATTCATTTTCACTAAATCTTTTTTTTTCCAATCTTTTTTGAAGTCCACATTTAAAATTCTAACTACTCAGATGGGGTAAATGATTGGCAATAATAGACATACCATCAGCTACACAACATGTTATAGCAACGAGACTTCCAGTGTTGTAACTGCATTAATAATATGGTGTAGCATGTGGTTCTTTACAATGTATCATGTTATTTACAACAGAAATATAATTTTCACCACAAGGTTTATAGTTAAATCAACACATTTTTCTTATCTTATTGAGGTATTAGTGATTTCTATCCAATGGCATATAAACAGTTTTAATTTAACAAACATTCCACATCATATAACTGAATTTATATGGATACATTTCCTTTTCTTAATTTGTTGATAGTGGTAAGAATGATAATCAGAAATAAAACCTTTCTCCAGTAACTTCTTGTCCTAAATCCCAGATTATATGTACTTCTGGAGAAATTAGGTATGAAGAATGCAAGGTAGTTTGGAAGTTTTAAAATGTTACATTCAAAAGACAGATGCTCTTCATACACACATTGTCAATTGACTTGTAGGAAATAGTTTCATTTATGGGCAGGTAATTGCCATTATCATACATCTTTAGATTCTTTCAGCTCTTGAGAACAAATCTCCACCAAAAGCAGAATCAGATAAAAAATTATATGAGAAATATTGGGAATGCTACACTAAGTTTCTTTATGTGAATAAACATACAGAAGTTGATTTTTGTGAAGCTTGTCAAAATCAATGACATATGAACTTTTAGATCAGTTGTAAACATGGCAAGAATAGCATAATGGAACATATAATTGATGTGATATGCATGCTCTGTTAAAATAAATACTGTTTCAAATGAGAGATATCTCTATGAATGGGGTATGTGATAAAAAGGTGAAAGTATGTGTCTAAGTGCATTAAAACGTACAATTATAGGATTTCACTGTAAATTGTTTAATTTGAAAATTTATGGCACACTTTTGTAAAAAGAAATCTTTATTTATTGAAATAGATCATTATGTGCATGTATCCTTGGATGATGATACTAAAAGTTGCCTCATATTACATTTTTTTGCAATAGAATATGCTGCAGGGTTTTTTTTATCGGAATTGTTAGAGGTTGATCCAGTACAAGAGATATAAACTTTTGACCCCATCAATGAAAAGCACTATTTATTTCTTTTGTTTTCATTTTTTTTTTTTTTTTTTTTTACAGTTAATAACACAGTCATCATTCTCAATTACACAAAGTGTTATTGTAATTTTGTATGCTCATGCTTTTGTTATCAAAATGCAGTTTCTTGTGAACATGTATTTATGAAGTTATTGTGGATGCAATACTTTATATTAAATCGCATGCCAAGAAAAGTTAAAGTATATATTGCTTTCACTGTTAATTTTGCCATAAGATACTTAGGAATATGATACTTTGTGAAGGGCAGATGGATCAGCATTTTATGCCTTTCAAGTCTTCAACAGTGATCACTTCTATACCAAAAACCCACGTCTGTTTGTAAAGGTCAGGCCATATTTAGATACATTATATAAATGTGCAGCTAACACTAATGACTGTTAAATAGAAAAAAAACTACACTCACATATAACAATAAAGTTCTTTGTCAAGTTGGAAATAATTAAATAAGGTTACATTCAGCTTAATCCAGTTTTTACCTTAGAACACCCCAAAAATGTGTTTTATATTATACTGATTTTAAAATGAATGTAGGCAATTTTCAAAAGTTAATATATATATATGTGTGTGTGTGTGTGTGTGTGTGTGTGTGTTGTGTGTGTGAGTGTGTGTGTGAGAGTGTGTGTATTATAATGATTAGTATATCTAATGTACTAAGCGCCTTAAATACTGAGCAAACCTGGCTCTGTTTGATGCACAAATCAATTTTGGGAATTTTTTTTATTATTTTTTATTTTTTTTACTAAGTGCAGGGTCTGCAACAAAACACTGAACAATCTGTTGACCAGAAAGACAGATTTTTTGGGCCTTATATATTGATACGAAAAATTCTCAATTCTTCATCACCTAGATTATTATAGGTGAAGGAACATACCCATGAAATCAACCAAACTTTTTCATTTGAACAATCAACTGAATTCGCTCTCATTTTCCCATTTACACAAAAATGCAGATATTTAAAATATTGTTTCTCTATCAAATATCTACCTTGTAAGTATTTAAACTTCACTACCTTTCAAATTATTATTTCCTGTAAAGAATGGAATTTAGTCTCTCCCATCTGTATATCTTACAAAGGGAAGAAACTCTTGTCAGTAACTTCCCCATACCATTACTAGGTGTAGTAATCATCTGCAAACACCAATAACTTTATATTTCTGAATGTTTATGATCAAACCTATATTTGTCAGTATAGACATTGTTGATGACAGCTTATGTGTTGATAAAAACCATATGGCCCACAGCAAAGTTCATCTTCAATAAATGAAACTGCCATATATATATATATATATATATATATATATATATATATATATATATATTTTAAACACACGTGTGTGTGTGTGTGTGTGTGTGTCTGTGTATATATATATATATATATATATATATATATATATATATATATATATATATATATATATAAAATGTGTGTGTGTGAGATTTATGTATAATATATGAAGATTAAACATTATTGAAATACAGTCAGGCTAAGTTATACAGCAGAGCCCCACCCATCCACAATTCATTGATCATTCCTTGAAACTTGTGAAGAAATTTATTTTTGTAACAATATGGGCAAATAAAAGAATACCGCTGTGACAATAAAGTTATCCAAGTCAGAGTTGGCTCCAATGCAAATGACATCGAATGTTTCCATGACTCGTGGTTGTTCTAGCATTGTTGATGGCTGCTGCTCCCACAATTGCAAAAGTGGCTATTTTAGAGGCTGTTGTGGCTGAAATGATTGTAAACAGCCCTTGGAGATGCATAGCATCCTGTAGATGAACAAATAAATTAAAATTAAATAAATTAAAATTAACTATCACCTTAGCCTCAAATAGACTTGTGATAACCAATGGCCTTGCTGTTAACCAATTTTGATTTAATGACAATGCAAAGTCAGTCAAACATTTCCAAGGTGTCTTTACAACTGAAACTGGCATTAATTTTAACTTTTCACTTGAAAAGTATTCTTAATAGTATATGAAATGCCTATTGATATTTACAGATATTCAACCAGTCAATGTTGCCATGATGTGGATCTATCCAGATTTGCCACCAAAGTGGATTTGACTGAGTTTACCATCTGGATTTGTTGACGTTGTCCCAGTTGAGCTGGTGATTTTCCAAGATCAAACTATAAAACTTAAAATACTCCGCATAGTCATTCAAAATGAAGTTTTCAAGCCTTGAGAGATGCTGTCGTGAAAAACCTGGACAAAATCAATGAAATCTTGTGTGTCACTTGTATTTAGCACAGACACAAACATGGTATCAAAAGTTAATAGTCTCATGATGAAATGAGGTGAGACTATATATTAAACAGAAATAAAATTTAACGGATGATGATGCAATTAAACACTATGCAGTTATGATATTAAGGTATTAGTTGGCAAAGCCAAATTGTTATTAATTGTTTCACAATGCACCACTCAAACCAGAACCTTATTTGTTTATATGTCATATGTAAATAATTTTGATTTTATTCCTGGGGTGAATTTAGACATGCTGCTGATTGATTCTGGGTATCATTTCTTTATGGTGTACATGCTTGCTGTCATGGGGCGTACTCTTTTTATTTGATTAGTAGCATCAAGACAAGAAGGTCCAAGTACTCAGTCTCTTCAAGTTAAAATGTTGAAATCCAAGAATTTGTTGGTTGCCGGTTCATTTAAAATTACTGAGGATGAAAGATTAGAGATAGATTAATTATTAAGGATGAAATGGTATTAACTGTCTCTGTCATGTGTGTTAAAGTTTAAAATTAGCATTATATATAAGTTGGATTCTGACTACAGAAATGAGATTACAGAATTTTAATAGGGGCGCTGGATTGGCTAACTAGTGATGTCAACATTGATAACTCTGGTTGACGCATATCTGCATGAAAAATGTATTCACCAACCCTTGTATACACTGAAATATAATTTTGCTAAGGGCCAGATAAAAACCAGTTATTGAGACCACCTGAATGTATCAATATCAAATCAAAGCCAACTTGGAATCATTGCATTAGCTTGTGAAGGCCTGCACAACCGGAAATAAAAATAATCTGGGATTGTCTCCTCAACAAAGTGGAGTTCACCAACAAATCCACCTCAGTTTGCATTCCCAGATGATTATGTTGCATCAACAATTGACTCAACCAAGAATAGAAAAATCTTGGATCTTATTCAGCACAGATGCACTTGTCTGTATAACAGTTTTGGGAAAACATGAGAATAGTTGTTTCCAAAATTTTTCAGCATCATAATCAGTATGGTTTTATAGAAATGTATTGCCAGGCTCCAGGAATGAACCGTTGCCCGAAATTTAAATATTCCCATAAAGATATTTGATATGATTTGTATTGCACCAGTAAAAACAAATTAGGTAAAAGTGAGTGTGTGTTTTGCACATGAAGACCAGCCTGTTAAACAATTTTATTTCATGATCACATTGTTAAAAGAAGAATTATGATATACCCTCTTTGTAATGGACATGAGAAATTAACTGCAAGATGAAATCACCAAGAGAACAGTGCTAATCATGAAATACAGATACATGTGTGTGGTTGTAGATGCTATTGGCAGATTTGCAGTGGCAACCACCGTTAGTCTGGGTGTGGTGGGAATAACCCCCATAATAGGCACACCAAGTGGATTTGTTGTGGACCCATATTAACAGTAACTAGTGCAACTGGCAGCACTAATAAAATAATCCTGGTATGGCTACATTCTTCAATATACATCTAGCTGTACTTGATGGCTATGAAGGATAAAACAATTAGTGGAGATGAAACTATAAGCAATTTTATTGATGCTTAATTTGTACGCATTGATACAAGAAGTGAACAAATCTATACAAAACAATACTTCCCCATTACAGGTTACTCTTTGAGTTGGGAATATTCATTGTCTTTTTATTCTTTAAGATGAGAATTCATCTAAGACTGCTGCCAAAGGCATATGCACACAATTTTGTCAGATTAACACAAAAATTACTGACACTTGCCTGATACCAATTGACATGGTGGTTTTCAAATCAACTCCCATTTGCAATTTCCATGCTAAATTCATCCTGTCATCCTGTTCAGCAAATGATAATATATACCAATATTTTTTTATTTAAATACTGTACTGCTCATTTAAAAAACATGTGAAACTTTTTTGTTGCTTCATAGTTCCCTTATTTTGAATTTGAAGGCTACACTTCTGTTGTCACACAGTGAAATGTGTTATTTTCAGTTCTATTTTGTGGTTATTGTTTATTCAGCTCCAGGGTAAAACAAAAACCACGACAAGAACTATCTGTAGCTTATTCACAATGCAAAACACAGTAAGCAGTGCATCAATCAAATCAGATATGAAGCAATATATAGGATTCTTACATTACTGTGTATTACTTGACCTGTAAAGTACTTAAGTTGTACAGGGGAACAAGTTTGAAACGTCTCATTTGTCATTCATATATGTAATCATCAACTGCGTTGATGATAAATAATTTATTACAGGGAGAAGCTTCCTTACCATGAATTACAGCCACCTTGTTAATTTCTAGAATGCGGTGGTTGTTTTCAGTGATTTCGTTTTTAACTGGCAGTTGTTTTGCATATGCACTAAATACAAAATGATTGTTTTTTTATGTTAACCATCTCCACTGCTACACTCATACTTGTTCTATTTATTTTTGCTTTATTGTAAAAACTCCTGTAATTTTTAGAACAATGCAATAGAAAAGAAGGTAAACAGATTGCAGAAGACATTGTAAACAAAATCCTGGAAGAAACGGAGTTTGAATAGCCAGCTCACAAACCAGTCAATCCACTGATTATCTTGTGTCCAGTCATTTTACTGATTATATTGTGCCCAGTAGAGTCCCAATTATAGTGGTTGGTTTGTTTTCCATATGAACATTGACACCAATCATAATTGTGTAAGTGGCCATGTATTTCTAATTGTGTTTGTCATTGTGTTTGTCTTTGTGTTTGTACTTGTGACAGTCTTAGAAATATTTATTGTAGTAAGATAAAAGCTGTTTTGTTACTGATCTAGATTGAAGTCCTCTACCCCACATGACTTCCCTTTCTCATGGATTCATAACATTCACAGATTCCATTTAGTGATAGATGTCCATAGAAATATACCAGTTAGGCCCAGCTTACTTAAACAACCCCAGTTGCAAGTGTTTCATTCCTTCCAAACAGATTTTTTCATTCATGTCCAGTTGATATCAGGTGGTCCAAATATGGAACAAAGCTTATACCTTCAGCTTTGGAGAGTATCAGATGACTCTCTATTGTAAAGAGAAAGAAAGTTTTGCACTTTCAGAGACTGGTATCACTCAACTTAAAATTGGAAACTTCTAGTTCATGTGCAGTGACCTAATGATGGTAAAAAGGAGGTAACTCTTCCCTTTTTTTACATGATATTTATCATAGTAAAGATGAAATTTTCATTTTTCCAGGATGGCAGAATTTAAGAGTTAGCAGAGTTTATTTCATAATGGTAATGTGGTCAGGTAAGTATTGTCAGAGAAATGTAATTAACTAAAGTATTTAGAGTCTCATCTGTAAAAATTTATGAACAGATATTTCATATGAAATATTTCATGCTATTTTGCAGATGTAATAAAGGAGAGGCATCATAGTTGAAGAAGAATAAAGAAAATACATTGTAACTAAAGAAACGTTTTGCAACAGGATGATTTCACTTAATCAGTTCCGAGTCCTGTTAGCTCCCTTAAGCTTCAGACTGAAAACTCCAGCTGGTCTGTGCAGTAATGACCACTGCGTGAGAAGATTACAGTTGTTGATGCAGATGTCGACAAATTCTGCTGATAAACCTTTGCCCAAACTCTTCATGTTTACCAAGCCTCAGTGTGGGCTGTGTGAAGAGGCAAAAGAGGTTCTAAAACCTTACCAACACAGGGTATGGGACTCTTTGCATATCCTTATATATGGTAGTTGCATTTTTAAAAATCAAAATATGTTATAAATCTGATGCAGAAATCTGAAAATTCAGCTAATAAAATGTTTACATGAACACTTGACATTAACAAGCCTGTGTGTTATACATGCATGATGATGAAGCAAGCACAAGATCATTACAAAACACAGGACATGTGAGTTTTTTTCAGAATCTAGTAAACATTATATTTGCCTGTTTTAAAATCAAATTGTGTGAGAAATCTCAATTGTTTTTTCTCATTTAGGAGCAGTTAAATTTATTATTAGTGCTCTATGTACCTAAAATTCTCTGCCTTAAGGAATTCCAGTTCTTTTTTTATTAGCATTTTTTCCATGTTGCTGGTCCTGCATTTTTGTTTTGAACATTGCCATAAACCTGCTGGAGTGTACTGAACAACAGACTCAGGACTTTTAGAGTTTCACTCCTAGGAAATCTTTGAAATTTGGTAGTAAAACTATTATTGAAATATTGGTATGTTCTTTCTGTATTTTGACATTTAATGCTTAAAACCTGCTTTATTTTAGAATATGTTTGACAAAATTGCTCCTGACTGAATGTATATGTACCTGTCATGAGACCAGTGTTTGTTTTACCTGCCATGTGATGGACTTTACTTGCTGTTCATCACCTTGATATTTTAAGTATTCTAAAACTCCATCCAATATTGAAAAATACAAATGCCCTTTATTTGAAATCTAATTAATGGAGGTGGTCATATATGGTGTTATCTTTCACTTGGATGATTAGAAAATGAAAAAGGTTTTATATGCCAGACTGGGTAATCTTCCTATTTTAATAGATGTGATGTGATTATGATTTTTAACGTAGCATTAACAATTTTTCAGTCATATCTTTACGATGTCTGTAGTGTGGCAGTTTATGGTGATGTCTAGCACTGGGGCATCATGCCGCAGACATGTAGCATGATATCCCACCCAGTCACATTATCCTGATACCAGGTCAACCAGTCCTAACATTAACCTCTTAATGCTGAGTGCCAAGCGAGGAAGCTGTTAGTACCATTTTTATAAATCTTTGATTTGACTCGACTGGGGATCGAACCCATGACCTCCCGCATCCGAGGCGGACGCTCTAACAACTAGGCCACCGGAGCGGTCCCTATTTTCATAGATGATTTGAAGTCTTTATGTATATATGTATGTTTCTATGTATGTATGTATGAATGAATGAATGAATGAATGAATGAATGAATGAATGAATGAATGAATGAATGAATGAATGAATGAATGAATGAATGAGAGTCTATGGTACAGCAGCTCAATCCAGCTATACAGGGTAGGTTTAAGTTTTCAATAATAAGACAAATTTCCAGACTAAAAATAAAAAGCTAAATTTTTTTAAAAATTCCAAGACCTCAGCTGGACACATCCTAGAACAAACAAGCTTCCCTCTATTAGTTGCCTCTTACAACATGCAGGAGTATATATTAGCTATTCAACATACCTACCCAAGCCTTCATGGTCAGTCATCCTGGTAACCTTAGCTCCATCTACACTGATTAAGAAAGAGGGATCCTATTTGATGTAATGTTTCAAGAGAATAAGTAGACAGCAAGCAAATTTGGATTCTTAATGCAGCCCCAGGGGAAGGGGAGTATCTAGGGTCAAATTTTGGTAGATCATCAAACTCTGGTTTATAACCTTAACTCCATCTACACTGATTGAGGGAGAGTGATTGTATTTGATAGGATTCTTCTGGACGAGGAGTAGATGTCAACCAAGGTTTCAGATTCTGAATTCACAATGGGAGAAGAGGTGGGAGTACAAAGTAATATTTTCATAAGCAATATGGATTCTGCATTATTACCGTAACTCCACCTATACTGATTGCTGTTTATTCTACATATTAGCTCTAAAAGAAACTAGATAGACCTAGATTTTTCCATGCTTTATTTGATAGCAGATCTTGGTCTATGCTGTTTATAAGTAGGTTTGATATATAACTGAATTTGTCCATTCAAATGTCTGTCTCTATTCAGGAGTGAATGGTAATTAATCTTTGAAAATGAATTAATGGACTGTGATGTCAGAGAGGATGTTAAAATAACACTAAAGCAAAATGTCAGAGCCAAGATCTTACAACAATTAGATTATTTTTAAAATTTTTGCTTTGCATTTTGGTTTTCAGTTTCATTTTGAAGAGGTGAACATCCTGCTGCCTGAGAACAAGGAATGGTTTGAAAAATACAGATATGAAATTCCAGTGTTCCACTTCGAAGGAGAGTTTCTCATGAAGTACTGTGTGAACACCAAGGTCTTAGAAACTGCACTCAAGGAATATGAGACTTTTCCTTTGTAAATGAAGCACTAAAATGGTATATTTTGTGTGTTTAAAAATGAAATAGTTTCACTACACATGAAATCTGAATCATTTTTTAGCAAAATAGGTGTCAAACAAGACAGTCTTGAAAGTATACTTTTAAGAATGTATGCTAGAGAATCTGTACTGGTTACAGTTCAAAGGTGCAATCATGACTTTGAAGTATTGAGCATTTGCAGAACAGTTACTGATTATGATTGTAATATTTGTCAAATGAATGCAAAGCAGTTTGCATCAAGAAAACCCTTTAAAATACATGAGTTTTGTACAAGTGGATGCCAGGTTATGAATTGCAAGACAAGTGCTTGATAAAACTCAGTCTGACATTAGATAATTCAGTAAAACTTGTTTTGATAGACTACTGCAATCAGAGACTACTTGAGAGATTATGGCATAATAGTGGTCTTTCAAGACATTTTATTTTTTAGTATACTTTTGTATGCCCATCCAAACATCAGACCTGAAGTTTTGTGTTTAGGTTGGTTAGGTACTGTTGTGTGGCCTTCATGTTTCATGAACATATTTCTTGTTCTTTTGCCTTTTCTAAATAACTAAAAATTAAAAATCATAAAATATTCTTTCCTAGAATTCATATATTCATGAAACACTAGCCACGACAAGTGGCAGGAAATTAAACTTGCCCAGCAAAATTTTCAAATTCTCGTAGACTACAAGACAAGGGTTTGTTTGGTTTGGTTTGAAGATTATATCATACCAAGGCAAGTAAAGCACCTTGCTGAAGGGCAGCAGCTGATCTAGGCTGATTTTAGGGTGGAAAGATGAGACCACCCCTTCTGCTAACAAAAAATGGTCTCTCAAGACAGGTGGTCTCTCATAGCAGGTTTGTACAAAAAGACAAGTTTCCAATGTCCAGTTTCAGAACAAAATAACCATAATCACTGTACATATACTCTACTCATTATTAATATAGTTCTTGCTAAGATATTGTATGTGTTCACCTGAAAACAAAATTATATAGCAGTAAAGTTATACTTCTGTCATTAAACATGAAACCACATTTACATTGAATGATCACCTGTACATGTATTAGTACATAAATCATTTCCGATTTACTTCTTTTTCTCTATAACACTGTAAAAAAATATTTTTACCAAAATTGAAACTGCTATTTTGCAAGTGGTCTTGCTCTTTATTCATTTTTTAAGTTACAAAAATTATTCTCTCCATTTTTTTTCAAGTTGTCTCTTTTTATTCAGAGGTTCATCCATTGTTACTAAAGTATTAAGTATTAACATTACATGTACAGCAAACCTGTCTTGAGAGACCACTTATATGAGAGACCACCTGTTTTGAGACCAGAATCTTCATGCAGATTTATTGATTATATAGTTTTACAACCTGTTATGAGAGACCACCTGTTGTGAGAGACCATTATTTCTCAGCAGAAGGGGTGGTCTTTCAAGACAGGTTCCACTGCATTAGTTCTCAGTTGTAATATTGACTGTAAAGGTGGTTTTGACTGGGCTTTGGGAAAATATGAAAAATTTATACATGTGCATTGTTTATCTAACAATTAATGAAATAAAAAGAAACCATTATCTCAACATAAGTCATCTGCTTAATTCCAAGAAGATGCACAGGAATTAACACAATAAACAAAGTGTGTAACCCAATCACACCAACTTGAGTAGATGGTAGCTTGGCGATTGAGATGTAAATTACTTTAATATATTGTGGGATAAAAACGAGAAACATCACAAGTCTTTAACACTATCCATCAAATCCAACAAATGATTCTCTCTTGCTGATTTAATAGACAATGACTTTATTCACCCTAAAGCAATATAAGGATTAACTCAAAAGACAATATATGTGAGCACTACTTTAATTTCGGCACTGCAATGGTAATTTACAACATATACATTCGCCTGATTTATGGACGTAGTATCCATCGCTGGTAGCCAGAATTCTATTTTTTGCTTGTTCTTTTTATGTTTGTTTTTATCAGAGGAATCTTTTCTAATAGATTGGTTGTTGTTACAAATAATTATGTAAAGGTTAGTGGTGCTTGTCTCTGTTTTCTCGATACGGTTGTTCATAGAGCTGGATACTATGTTCTACTTGTTACACATTGGCGGTAGCTATGATAAGGCTGGCAACCAGGCTAAGTGTTGGAATAATCTATGTGTACTTTAGTCTGGTTTACAATAGAAAATATAAAACATTATAATTATACCTACAAAATTTCAGATATTGATAGCCAGTCTATTTTTTTTCCCCCGTAGAATGCTATAAGCGATCATTGTTACAAGGAATAAATAGTTTTATCCCCCCCCCATTTTTGTGATGCAGTCCTTCATAGCAGTGTCTAAATGCATATTTTGCCAAGACATCATGGTTGCTGGTCGCGTTCAGCAGGTGGTCACTCATGACAATATTTATATAATAAAATCTGTTCATTATGATTGTGGTCGGAATTGACAGGTGGTCACTCATAGCAGAGGTTGCTCATAACAAGTTTTACTGTAGTTACTTTTAAAGCAGAATTTTATTTTATTTTTTAAATTGTTTGTCATGCGCTGTCACAGAGGCCAACATTTTGTTAATTAAGATCATTATGGTCTGAATTTATTTTCAGCATGACAATCATTGTTAACTGGCTGCTGGAGGGAACTAAAACTATATAGAGGTGAGCTATGTAAGAAAGAATGCATTCTGCATTATCTTAAATATTTTGACTGTACACATAAAAGATAATTAAAATCAATAAAAAGTTTATAATAAAGTTATAAAGAATATCTTTTCTTTTTGTGACATTTTATGGTAACAATGTATATTGAATAACAAATGAGGAAATTTGTTTTTAAGACATACATAACACTCCCTCAATACAAGGTCCTTAATTATAAAACTTTCTGTAATAAGACATGTAATGGATCCCATTCATTATTCAGCAGTAGAATTATATTAATGTAGCTCATTACAAGATGGTTTTTGGGGCCACGAGTGGTTTAAAGTACTGACCGTTACAGATCACTGCCATCTCAACTCTGTTTGCGTGAGTTTGAGTCCAGACTCTGCTAACATGGGTAAGTGAGAAAGCCTGCCAGTAGCTTCTCGTGGGTTGGTTGTTCTTCCCTGGGTTTTCCAGGGTTCTTCCTCCACCATTATTACTGGCGGCCATGTATAACCTATCTTGTGCTGAAAAATGGCATTAAACCCTACAACACCACCACCAACAACAAGATGGTTTTACCTTAAGGCTATTTATTGAGACATGGACAGCAATATAATGTGATTATAATGAGTGAATACAACAAAATTCAGCGAATGTGGATATGTGAGAAAGCTTGCCATTAGCTTCTCATGGGTTAATGGTTTTTTACATGGATTTCTCGGTAACAACAAGATGGTTTTACCTTAAGGCTATTTACTGAGACATGGACAGCAATATAATTTAATTATAATGAGTGAATACATCATAAGATTCAGCGAATGTGGATATGTGAGAAAGCTTGCCAGTAGCTTCTCATGAATTAGTGGTTCTTTCCACGGATTTCTCGGTAACTTCTTCCATTAATTTTGGTTTCCATGTATAGCCTATCGTGTGCTGAAAAATGGCGTTAAGCCCAACAACAACAACAACATTAGTATGAGTAAATACTGTATAAATGACATTTCAGTGTGGATATTTTTAATATTTTGTAAAGGATGGAAAAGATGCTGATTGGTAAACAGAAGCTACTTGGAGCAGGCATTTCAATAAATGTCAATTCCCCAACAACCTTCGATAATAAAAGTTGTTTCAAATTGTGTAATATGTAGTCAGAGTTGTTTGGTTTCTGTATATCTTCATATTTTGTCAGGTGTTTACTTTGAAATAAACTATTCAGTTCAGTCACATAAAATACACCATTTCCTAAGCCTCTTCAGAACAAAACAAAAACAAAACCTATAGGAATTTCAGAAGTGGAAACTTAACAATAGCCATTTACTAATGTACATAGCTTGCTTACAAAGATTGTTTACAGTGTTAGCAGTTTGATTTGTAACACTTACATCCACACTATAATTGTGATGCAGTTCTTTATGGTGTTATTATGTTTTGACTTTGAGCCCACATCCTGAGGTTAGGAAAAATGAGCTGAAAGTTAGAGATCCGTATAAAGAATTGTCTTTATTTGTCCTGCCATGTTAAACATTTTCAGACATTGTCACCTTGTGTGTTTTGCACAAAATATACATATCAAGTAAGTTGTTTGATTTTAGGAAATCTTTTGATTTAGCTGATAATAATTTAATCAAAAATTAAGGTAATACAAGCAGAGTAACACATCTTTAATTAATCAAAATCATTAACAGTGTCAAGTTGGAAAAACAACGTGGAGTTCTTCAAGGTTTTATTTGAGGGCAACTAATTTTGCTTATGGTTACCAAAGATCTGCCTTTACATACAGGAAATGTTGAGACCGATCTCAATGCTAATGACACCACCTTAACTCTTCTACAAATACTATTTGAAAAATTTGGAATAAAAAATAAAAATTTTAATTTTTTAGTTTTTTTTCTATCATATCATACTAAATTGTTATGGACATATATTAATTTACAATCATCCTAATATTTTCAGGAGAGCACTTGTATTTTGTTTGAAATTATGTAACATCTCGGGTCCACTAGATATTTTCTTATTTGTTGAGTGAGTGGATTTCATTTACTGGTCCTCTCTGATAAATATCTTGTCAGGGTGTTAGCATCCAACACACATAGCTAGTAAATTTTTGTCTTCTGTGTGAACACTTCATATTTTTTTTATCAAGCTCTAAATTCAGCACAATGCCTTTTACTAGTGTCAGATATAGTATCAGCTTAATCAACTCATTTTATTTCAATTTTAAATTACAATTTATACAACAGTTAACATAGCAAAGTTATCTACTGTAAGGTACTGTTAACTGACCATATAATTGGGGGTTGGGGCTGGCTATGATTTACTTTTGAGCCAAGCTCCCCAGCCTGTTTGGCAACTAAATTCCTGAAGCTAGGTCCTGTAATCCCAATGACTCCCAAAGCACAACTAAAGGTCTGTACTACAAAGCCAAGCTTCTAACCGCACAGGTAGATGTCAGGCCTTCCATAGTTTCTGCTGACACATGTACAAGTTGCTGATAATTGGCCAATTTCCTAACATTGGCCTCTACTATTAGAGCTTCCCAAAGCACTGTCAATTCAACCAAAATCATCTGTTTGGTACCTCCTGACCACAGTACATTATCAGGTCTGAAGATGGTATCACAGATGTCCTTTGGAAACTTAAGCAAGTCTTGAGTGGTGCAATAAACAAATATTCCTCCTTTAACTTGTTCAAATAATTTACTACAGTTGATGCTTCATACTGCAAAGAGCAATTGACCCATTTAGGCAGATATCTGCTAAATACCATTTCTGTTGGCATTTAATTGAAACTGAGATGATTTATTGAAACAGTTTTTATAAAATCAGACTGTATGGAGCAGATAATTAGATAATATGTTCAAAAAAGGCCAAGAAAGAAAAACAGTTGAAAATGTGTCCTAATTACATGTTTTATTTAAAAAGATATTGCCTGGTAATAACAACACATCGACAAAATTCTGTTCATGTAAATCTGACAGTTTCCATGCCTTCAAGCAATAGATGACAGTAACATTGCTGACTAAACCTAACCAGTCTAATACTGATATTTCAAAACGGAAAGTTTGGAAAGAACACCTCAGTGAAAACCCATTTAAAGTATTTTGAACCCCCAAAAAATAAATTGCTTTAAATTATAGGAATAAAATGTTAGAAAGTATAAAATAAGTATTCTGAGTAATTCTATAGCAAAAGAGTACATTTCAATTTATGTTGCTACCACTGCCAAATGAAACCTACAGAGGTCAGAATTGGGGCTTCATTATTTTGAGTAAGAAAACTTCTCTCCCTTCCACCATGACTGTTACAAATATGATGTAATAATTAAATTTGATATTAACAGCTAACTTAAGTACTGAAAACACTACTAATTTGTATTCCAATTATCATAAAAGGATGTATAGAATATACATTGAACACCTTTTATCCAAAATGCCATCCTATCTGCAAAACAAACATGATAAAATCTTTGGAGAAATAATGAAAATTGTGTATATATCAATATACACCCCAATCAATTCCTTCTCTACGGTTCATTGCTAGAGAATGACCTCCCACAATGTAATTTACCCAGTGTGGATGGATAGAAAGAATAATACAGATCTCTGAGCAAGTATATTGAAGAAAAAAAAATGAGCCCTCTTTCAATGAACAAATATAAAATTTAATCAATTTAACAATAGAATTTCAAATCAAAAGAAATCAATTTCTTTTACTACAAAAGAAAGAAAATGTATGAACGTTTACTCAATAGAAGCAAATACAAATTTCACTTTACTATTACTTATCAGTGACAGAATTAATAGTTTCATCATAGCCTATAAGTCGTGACCTCAAATTCAATGCAGAATGACATCATCACCTATCTTCATCCAGACATCAAATTTTCTGTTTTTTCCTGCACCTCCAGCCTTTATCCAATCGTCTTGACTTGGACCCTTGCCAGTTGTAACTTGGAATGATTTGATGATAGTATCTAGAGCTGGAATTCGGCTGTGGAATCAGATGAATTTTCCTGGAGAATTGGCCAAGAAATTTGCTGAAGAAATGCAGAGGAAGCTGTTTCCTTTAATAAATTTAAAAAATGTCCTGCAATAGACAATAGGTCACCTTTACCATGTATGTGTGTGTGTGTGTGTGTGTGTGTGTATCTATCTATCTATCTATCTATCTATCTATGTGTGTGTGTGTATGTGTGAGTGTGTATATGTAAGTATATGTATATTTGTAAATTATCCCAGCTCAGATAGTAACTGCCTTATTGTCTTAACGTCTCTCTCACTAATTCTGTTTACAAATAGAACCATTATATGTATGCTGACCTTAATTCAGGGTCACGAGCTAGTGGGAAATCGTTGGCTACCATTTCATGACTAGCACGTATGTACCCGTATTTAACACCCCATGACTTCTTTACATTAAACTTTTTAATAGAGTCTGGTGTTAAATTATAAATGGTTTACCACATCAATCTAACTGTTCTAAAATAATTTATGTGATCAATTAAATGTTACGAACTAGTATATGAATATACACTCATTACTTGGCATACTACACAGAGATTTAATTCATAAATCTACGATACATTACCCTTCATGTATTAGGTTAAATTCATGAAATTCCTATGTATCGAATATTCAATTTTTTGCAATCTTGTCAATTCTCTCAATGAACTGATAATTAGAAAATCGAAGAATAAAATGTTGTGACTAACATTTCACTAAAACCCTGAAAAATGAAATACATTCATCATAACATCAATACATTTGCAAATAAATAAACAAATAGTATATTAAAATCTGGAAACAAAGATTGCGTACCTTTGCCGTTTTTATTCGTTTACCCACGAACTTCCAATGTAATAAGTCTGTCTCCTTTCTGAGACAACTATCTGGCCTTTCTCAGTCACGGGGGAAACATACTTCCTACATTCGCCCGGAGTCCTGTCTAGCTCCTTCCAAGCAAGATTGAAGACTTAAGCAATTTTGCAAAGTAAAACCACTAATTTCTTACAAGAGTTGCACCCTTAAGTTTCCATTAACCAATCAGAATTGACCGTTTCCTAAAATCTCCTACATAAAATATTTGATTAACTAGAATAGGCTAATCATGCCACAATGAACTTTCCTTTAAACAATCAATTATTGACATGCTTCCCCTTTTAACCAGTGTGAGTTCGAAGAGTTATGCCAAAACCTTTGTACCATAACCGCTGACTCAGTCAAATTTCTTGATGCAAAACCAAGTTTTCTTTGACGTTCAGAGATGAAATGAGAATAATCATATAACTGTCTCTAGCCCTTTCTACTTTAATTAAGTTAACTTTGGTACAATACTTTTAATCAATAATTCTAAGAGTTTCAAAATTCGACACATTACAGAAGCTTAAGAGCTAACTTTATCTCATAAAAACTAAGGGATACTCAAACCTCATAATCAAGTAGAAGCTTTCAAGTTGTGATTCACTTGATCTTCTAAGTTCTACAACAAGCTTGTAATATAGGTTTAAAAAGTTTCTCATTTAATGCTATAAACAAAGTGCTGACCATTACAGATCACTGCCATCTCACCTATGTTTGTGTGAGTTCGAGTCCCGACTCGGTTAACGCGGGTGAGAAAGCCTGCCAGTAGCTTCTCGTGGGTCAGTGGTTCTTCCTGGGGTTTCCAGGGTTCTTCCTCCACCATTAATACTGGCTGCCATGTATAGCCTATTTTGTGCTGAAAAATGGCGTTAACCCTATAAGAACAATAACAACTATAAACAAAGTAATCTTGAAATTATACCTTTTTCATGCAGTTTTATTTTATCTTTCCAAATGTATTCAAGATTGATAAAATTTTCAGCATTTTGCCAAACTTCTATTATGTTTGAGCAACACAATATGCAATACCTTTTATTCTAACTATGTAAACACTATTGTGCATATAATTTAGCTTGTATTTTGTAGAGTTGGCTACAGTCTCCTGCTTTATCTATCATTTTGCAGAGTTTTACAGCTGATTGTGGTGCTTATGGAGCACACCTTAATGGAGAGCAGTTTTGTGTGTTTTCTTTACAGAAATATGTTGTGATACATAAATGTAATTTTATTACTTGTGTTTTAGTTTTAAATTCTTTTTTATGTTATTTTTATTTCATTACATGTTATTATAATGATAACTTTATTCACTGAATTTGACACTTATTCAGACAATTCAGTTCAGTTTTGTTAAACCTAACGAACATGCAGTGTAGAAACATTTTTGCATCTTTTGGTGACCTAGACTTCAGAGCCAGTTTCAGCTCTGTTGTAAACAATTTTTTTAAAAAATTTTTTTATTTGTGAATCTTATAGTAAAATTCATTTAGTACAGTCAAATTCGTCCATGGTGGATGTGACAGCTGGCATATAATGTTACATTGCTTGGAAGGAAATGATCACATGACCTATCAGGTGATACATAATTGTGTTGTAGTTTGGGTTAAAATGGATATTTCATGTTTTTTTTAGTCTGTTTTAATTTATACCTTTGGGCTCAGCGGTATTATTTTGTTGTTACATGTTTGATTTGTTTTTTTTTCTTTTTTTCGAAATTATTTATTTTCCCTGGAGACTATCTACTGCTCAGCAGAATTCTTGGACAATGGCATTTATTGGAAAATTATTTGGAATTCTGAAGCTGGAATATTATTTGTGATAAGTCAGCATGGAACTGTTAACATGGCAACACAAAACAGGTTATAGAAGACATAATCGCCTTCCATCTTAGAACTTCATCAAGAACTTCAGTTAGAACTTTTTAGTGATAGGACTTTTATTTTTTTAAATTCTTGGATTAATTTTTGAATTAGATTCACAATCAGTTCAGTCCTTTTTCAGATTTTTTTTACCTTGTTTTTTAGGGAAATAAATTATTTTGTTAAATATTACAAAGCTTGTTGGCTTCACTCTTTTCCTTAATACTTTTGTATGAGCTTAGACACATAACAGAGAAAATTTGGGCCTTGTCCGTGGGATATATGAATTGTGGCTAAAATATTTCAGAAAATTGTTTTTTGAAATTTAAACTCCCTTAGTTTACAGAAATATTTTAAATCCCAAGTACTATTTCACATTTTGTTTGAAACCTTTAGAGAAATCAACAGGCCTTTTCACAATGTCATCAAAAATGGAGACTTCTTTCTAGTCCTACTCAGGAGCAGTTCGATAGTTTGAAAAAAGATGAATTGCTTGAACCTGTCAGAAAAATGATTTTTAACGAAGCAAGAAATAAAAAACATTTTGATCCAGTATTTGGTAGAAAAGAAAGTGTTTTCGATGACTGTATTGATAAAATGGGAGATGCCAAGTTGGTCGTCAATAAAGTGTTTTGGGTTCGATCAGTAAATCTGTATCAGACATAAAAGTAAATGAATTGAAATTAAAATACTAGATGGAATTAAGAGTTAAGGAAGCTGGAACTTCAGAAAGATAGAGGAAAAACAAATACAATTGCAGTTACAATTGGAGAAATAAAAAGAAATGCATTTGCAGAAAGAAAAAGAACAAATGCAGTTAAAATTTCAGAAAGGAGAGAGAGAGAGAGAGAGAGAGAGAGAGAGAGAGAGAGAGAGAGAGAGAGAGAGAGAGAGAGAGAGAGAGAGAGAGAGAGAAATGAAGTTACAATTTGAGAAAGTGAGAGACAGGAAATGGCAAAATAAACAAATGCAGTTACAATTTGAGAAAGAGGAGAGAGACAGGAGAGGGAGAGAGACAGATGCAAATGCAAAGAGAGAAGGATGAAAGGGAATTTCAAATTAAGTTAAAAGAAACAGCTGGCAAGTGAAAGGCAGGTTAGTTCCCCCTTGCAGAGAAAAAGAAGCAGACAAATATTTTCATCATTTTGAAAAAGTTGCTGATAATTTGAAATTGGACTCGATTACTATAATGTGTATTTATTGGTAAAACTAGTGATATTTACCATTCAATGTCAGTTTATCAAAGTGTTGACTATGGTCTGGTTAAGGAATGCATCTTAAAGGGATATGAGTTATATAGTCCCTGAGGCTTATGGGAACATATTTAGGAACTATAAAAAATAAGCTGGACAAACTCGTGTTGAATGTCCAAGAGAAAAAGAGCAGGTATTTAATAGGTGGTGCTTAGCCAAGAAAGTTAAACAAGACTATGAAAGTCTCAATTAACTTGTATTACTTGAAGAGTTCAAGACGAGTTCAAGAAGTCTTCAATAGCAACATTAAGACTTATCTTGATGAGTACAAGATTGAAACCTTGGAAAATGCTGTTCATGCTGCTGACAATATTTCTTAATTTATAAAGTTCCTGTTGTAAGCAAGTCTTTGACTTGGCAGTCTACTGGTAAAAGGTATTTCATCATAATGCAAGCCCTTCTAAAACTCAATCTGGTACAACTTTTAAAAAGCAAGCTTCTGATAAGCTTGATTCAAAATCCTTGTCTTTTCCTAAGTGTACCTACTGTAAGAAGAAAGGTATCGTTATTTTTGATTGCTTCAAATTGAACAAAAAGCATCAGAATCAAAATGGACCTATCCAAAATGCTCCTATTTGTAAGGGGTCAAGATCACAGCCATGTATTGAAAACAATACATTTTTGGGTCTCATAAACTCTGATTTTATTATGAAGAATTATGAACCATTCATATTAAAGGGTTCTATATCACTCTTGGGTGATTCGGCTAATCCTATCCCTATTAAAATTTTAAGGGATGCAGGAGCGTCTCAGTCTTTTATTATCAGGTACTTTGCCTTTTTCTGAGAATTCTGCTAATGAGAGTGTTCTTTTTAAGGGAGTAGAGTGCGGTTTTGTTAATGTTCCTCTCTATTGTGCGACTCTGTCATCAGACGTAGTTTCAGAACCTGTGATAGTTGGAATAGTGTCTTTGCCCGTTCAGGACATTCATTTATTACTAGGCAATGACCTTGCTGGAGACAAGGTTTTGGTTAATCCACTTGTAACTGACAAGCCTTGTTTGGATCAGAAAGATGATCCAATTGAAAAACTATTCTCTGATTTATACCAAGCTTGTGCAGTTAATAGAGCTATGGCAAAGAAAGCTCTTGAGAATGATTCCAATAAGGAAAGTATTCCTTTAGCCAACACATGTATTGGTCACTCTTTTGATGAGTTCACTTTCACTCGTTGTTTGGATCAATCAAAATATATTGATCAGCGATCCTCTTGTAATTACTTATTTTCTTTTCTAATCAGGGTGGCAAATGACAATCACTTGTTATTGACTAGGAAAAAGATCCAGAGATCTTCTGTTTGTTTCAAAGGACCATTAGTGAAACTGAAACCACTGTCTGTTATTTCATTAAAAATGGAATTTTTGTGAGAAAATGGAGACCTCCCGAAATACCTGCTGGTGACGAATAGTCAGTGAATCATCAAATTGTAGTTCCAAAATCTTACAGACAGGAAATACGTAGTCTGGCCCATGAAACTCCTCTGGCTTGTCATTTAGGGATTAATAAGACTTATTACAAAATCTTGACTCACTTTAATTGGCCAAAAATCAAAGGTGATGTTTGTAAATACTGCAGATCTTGTCATACTTGTCAAATCGTAGGAATACCCAATCAGAAGATATTTAAGGTTCATCTGCAACCAATTCCTGTGTCTGATTAACCATTTAGCAGGATAATGGTAGATTGTATTGGTCTCCTACCTAAGACCAAGTGAGGCAACCAGTACTTGTTGACCATAATGTGTGCGTCAACATGGTTCCCAGAGGCAATTCCTCTTAGGAATATTAAAGCTAAAAATATTGTAAAAGCTTTGATAAAATTTTTTAACTCAGTTTGGTCTTCCCAAATCTGTCCAATCAGATAGAGGGTCAAATTTTATGTTTGGAATTTTCCAGCAGGTTATGTATAAATTAGGCATTCAACAATTCATATTTTCTGCCTATCACCCTGAGAGCCAAGGAGATTTAGAAAAATTTCATCAGACATTGAAGAATATGATTTGATCATATTGCTCTGATACAGGTAAAGATTTGGATAAACGCATTCATTTACTGTTGTTTGCTAGTAGGGAGTCAGTTCAAGAATCTTTGGAATTCAGTCCCTTTGAACTAGTTTTTGAACACACTGTGTGTGGACCATTAAAGTCGTTGAAAGCAAAACATCTTTCTAATAAAGATACTGAACCTAATCTTGATTACATTTCTGATTTTAAATATAAGTTGCCAAAGGCTTGTGAGGTCAAAAGAGTGAATCTGCACTCCACTCAGTCAAAAATTAAGGTAGGATAAAAACTCAAAGGAAATGAGTTTTCAGCCTGGTGATAGGGTTCTGGCTCTCTTGCCCACTCCACAAAATCCTCTTCAGGCCAAGGAATATGGTATATACATGGTTGAAAAGAATGATTTAAATTACATCATAAATACTCCTGAGAGTCGAAAAGAAAAACAGCTTTGCCACATAAATATGTTAAAGGAGTATATTGAGAGAGATTGGTAAATCATGCAATTTTGTTGTACCTGTTCTACTCACTGAGGATTTAAGTGAAGGAATTCAATCAGACTGTACAGATTTTGGAGTGACATATCTTTGGAATTCAGAAATTATGAATAATCTGGACCAGACACTTACATTTGCAACAACAAGAGAGGAATGTACTGAAACAGTTATTTGAATATGAGCACTTATTTCCAGATGTTACTACAAGGATAAACAAAATTTTTCATGACATTGAAAATTTGAATTCTGAACCAGTGAAACAACACTCATACAGGATTAACCCTCTCAAACAGGAATACTTGAAAAAGGAAATTCACTATTTGCTGGAAAATGATTTCATAGTGCCTAGTAAAAGCGACTGGAGTTCACCATGTATGCTTGTTACAAAACTAGATAAAACTTTCCATATGTGCACTGAAGATAGGAAGGTGAACAGTGACACTAAGACAGATTCAGTTCCATTACCAAGAATCAAAGACTTCACCAAATCTAACCTTTTAAAATGATTTTGGCAAATTCTATTAATGAAATGGGCAAAGGAAATTTTGTCATTCATGACTCCAGATGGACTTTATTAGTATAAAGTGATGCCATATGGGATGAAGGGTTTGCCAAGTACTTTTCAATGTTTGATGAATATGATTACTTCTGGTCTAGATAATTGTGATGCTTACACTGATGTCATCATCATCTACAATTCGGAAATTCTTTGACAGACTCACTGATGCAAAATTGACAATCAATTTATCAAAAAGTGAGTTCTGCCGTGCTTGTGTAACATTCCTAGGACATATCTTGAGCCATGGACAAGGTAAACCTAAAGATGCTAAGGTCAAGGCTATCTCTGAATTCCCTGTGCCTATAAGTAAAAAACTGATGCAATTTTTAGGTATGGCTGGATACTATCATAAATTTTATTCCAATTTTTCTAATATTGCTGAAACCCTGACAAATTTATTGAGCAAGAAAAACAAGTTATTTTGGACTGAAAAATGTCAGGATGGCTTTTGACAAATTAATGGCCATACTTGTGAGTGCACCAGTTCCTACAGCTCCAATTTCAGTCTGTCTTTTAAACTATCTGTTGATGCAAGTGTTGTTGGGGTTGGAGCAGTATTGATTCAAGAAGATAGAAATGATGTTGATTAACCAGTTTGCTAATGTTATAAGAAATTAAATAAACACCAAAGAAATTACTTAACAATCAGGAATTAATATTGACTTTAATATTGGCATTACAACATTTTGAAATTTACCTTAGTTCAGCTCCTCCGCTTGTTGTGTTTAGTGATCACAACCCTCTTACTTTCATTGACAAGATGAAAAACAAAATCAAAGATTATTAAGGTGGACTTTGTTGTTACAAGAATACAATCTTGACATCAGGCACATCAAGGAAAAAGACAATAGCAGATGTACTTTTCCCATGTATAGAAATATTATTTCATGTACACATTGTATAATTCATAAGAGTTCTTCTTATATAATTTTTTTTACCTCATGAGTAATTAACATATGGTCAAAAGAAAGCTTTAGTATATAAATCTTTCTTTTTACTTATGGGGAAAATGTTAAATAATTTTATTTTAATTTCTTGTGTGTTAGTTTTAAATTCTTTTTATTTTATTTTTTATTTCATTACATGTTATTGTGGATAACCAGTGGATATTTAACAACAATCATTTAAACAGGTTTAAAAAACAGAAAATATTTTATCAAAAGGGCTGTGCTAATTATAAGGTGTGGTTGTATCACCTCTAGGAATCCATCAGTATCATGGAGTAATAGGGTATTTTAAGAACAAAGATTATGTTGCCTCTAAAGAATAATGTACTTAAAGGTATGAAACAGTGATTAAGCAAATAGACAAAACTATGATAATAATAGTAATAACAGATGAAGAATTTATTACAATTCAGAATGCCTTTTTGTAGGAACCTAATTATGTATATTATGGAAACAAACTATTAGTAATGGTACAACACATATAGATGGTCCCATGTACTAAAATGTTTGTTAGACTGGATTTACACCAAGTAATTTTGCACATACAAATGATTTAATTAAAGTGCTTGGAGTCAGTCATGCATTATATGGAAAAGTTAGAGCAGCACATAAAATTTTATATTATTAGGGTTTGAAATCCAGTTATAAAAGATGGGACATGGCTTAACTTAGTAATTGCACCATACTCTTACATGAAAAGAAATCCAACAATCTGTATTAAAGCCCCAACTGAATGCTGCCATTATGTGCAGAATGTTGTATCTGCCAAATCATCTGAATAATATTGTATCATGAGAGATACTGGACCTAATCATTGTTAGGCTCCATTAAAACCAGATAACATTAACATTTCATTAAATTAAAAAATCACATCACATCACAACATACTATGGTGGATGGTTTTCAGGCAAAGTTCACTCTTCAAAGTATCCAGCACCACAGCTGATCACCAAAATTTACTAGTCTTGTTTTTATTTAATGCATGTGTTTTCTTTTCTAAGCCACTTAAAAAGTGGTGTGGTGTTTATAATTTTTAACGTAGCTTTAACAACTTTTCAGTCATATCACAACAATGTCTGCAGTGTGGCATTTTATAGTGATACACTTAAAAAGTGGGCATGCCTCTTTTTATCCTCTCTTGTGTGGCACATGTTAATGTTGTTCTTATTAGATTAGTCTCTAATGGAATTTGTCAAATGTATCACATCTACTTTCGGAGCACTCTGAAAAAAGAATGTAGGTATAAATAACTTTGTTGACTGAATTAAGGGATGGCACTTCTTAATTCTAAACTGAATATTTGAACGTTGTTTAAACACAACATGTTGATTATTAAAAAAAAAGGGGTAATGTCAGGTAATGTTTTAAAAAAATCATTTACATTCTTCCAAACTTTAGTTAGATTAGAAGAATGGTAAAATTTATGATAAAATGGGTCTTTAAAGTTTCCTGTGAAATGAAAATGTAGATTGATGAAAAATTGAAAGTCATAACTCAAAAAATGATAAAGAAAGTTGAAAATTAAAATATGAGGTCCTGATCAGAGAAAGCAGCATACCAAATTTGGATGAAATTTAACAATTCTTAAATTGAGTTAGGCTGCAGAAACCATTTTTTAAAAGGGACATCAATAAAAAGGTACATGCTAAATTTGATTAAAATCCAAACAGTTCTCTGTGAAGTAGTGGTACAGAAATAAATTTGAGTGTTCAAAATTGGCAACTACTATAAATGATGTAATATGCTGAAAATCAACCTCATTTAAAGGTCTTATTATTATATAAGCAGTGCCATTCCAAATTTGGTAAAATTACAATGATTAGTACAATTATGGATAGGAAACCAAAATTGAGGGAGGTAATCAGAGGTTGTATTTCCTGTAAATGAAGTTGTGTAATGCTTGAAATCAAATTCATTACAAAATCTCATCTATATAAAGCATCACATCAGATTTGGTTGATATCGAACAAACATCAATAAAGTTAAGTTGCAGAACCAAACTGAGTATGATAGAGAATCAGAAGGTGACAAATGGAGGAAATCATCTGGAACCAAAGAATCCCCCCATCCAAGGTTTTGTTGATACAAAGACGCGTGCTATATTTGGCTAAAATCAAGCTGAACAAACAAATGTAAAGATGATGGCCAGACAAAGACAAAATCATCAATATTAATAAAGTTACATTGCAGAACCAAATTGAGTATGATGGACAATCAGAAAGTGACAAGTCCTGCATCTAATAGCTAGCCAAGATTCCGATAACCCTATCTACATCTTGTCATATTGAGCAGATATTTCTGAGCTTCAGGTCTGTTAATTTCATTTGCAAGCCACCGCATCCAATCAAAATTAAGTTGTTCAAATTTGAACACTGTTCCTATGTAATTGAGACAAGAGGAGTACACAACTTAGGTGGACTGATAAATAAGCACTTTTCCAGTACCAGTCCATGTTTGTACAAATGCTTTTCCCTCAAATAAATCTGTAATGGATTCCCTCTGGTACATAGTTACAAAGTATCCTTTTTAGGTCAATTGCCAACATTTTCAGCTGATATACAATGCACCACACTACTAGTTAGTTGGCATTACATATTAAGGAAGGCAACACTTAAAATCTGATTGTAGTTTCTGATGGCCAAAGAAAGTGATCATGTGGTACAACATGACAAAAGTAATAGGATGCAAACCATCTACTTTGATGTTTAAGGTGGCACTCTACAGTTTCTTATTTAGCATAAGGTTAGAATTTTAAAGAAAAAGAATTTCTCCAGGTTTCCTAACTAGTTATAGTGGTTATTTTAAAAAGACTTTGTATACCTTAGGTATTGATTTCAAAGAACCTTTAATCCCCTATATTTTTCATGTATGATTGATGAGTGTAATATGGGTTATAGAGTATACAGCTTGGCCTTAATCCAGATCTGCACCTTTCAAAAAAGTGTCTACTCCACTTGCTCATTTTCACTTCCTGAACTTCAGAGGTAAATTGTTAAGAAAGAGATGATAACTATTTAAAATTGTATATATTTGGTAATTCATTCATTACACTTTCAGAAACTTGTATTGTCTAGTCTAGCAAAATTCATTTTCCCTATTTTAATAGCTGCCAAGGATAGTGTACTTTAAACAAATTCAGGTTAATTTTTGGAGCACAAGGGAGCAGTTATTTTAGTTAGCAGTGTGTGAAGATCATTTACAATTTCCAACAGTACAATATCCAAAGAAATGTCAGCCACATTACATCAAAGTAGCATAGAGTTATGCCAACATTCTCTCCACTGTGCATGTTTAAATGCGAACAATTTCACCTTACATACATCACTGTCTCAAAAGTACATAATAACTGGTGAGTGCCACCTAACTACTGCTGCCGATGATGAATAGTAGGAGGTTTTTATCATGAACATAATTCTACAACTAGCCCCTTGTAAATATGGAGTTAAGGAGAAATTCATAGTTTCTTGCATGAGTCACTGTCTGCAGCTGAATTTCAAGCCACATTGGTCCCTTCATGAATGACCGCCTGACCATCGGCCACTGTTTACAACTAGAATCTCTTTGCATTGATGAGTTTGTGTTCAAAAATACCCATCATGAAAGCCCATCCCTCTATCGTGACCAGCAGCCAACACAATCGTTCAGAAAATGTAAAATTTACCCCTCACAAGTGGACACTTTTTTATATAGTGTCCAGAACTAATATTTAATTAATATGATAAGGTCAGTAATTTGATTATCTTCACCAATGTCTGTTTCCTGGGGTCAGATCTTCATTGGCTAAAGTACATGTAACACTAAGGTTTAAATTATTGAATTAATGCTTATGTTTATAGGAAATGTGGTCATCAATATTGTGATAGAGTTTTGGGCTTCACAGAACAGCAGAATTATTTTCTTTGATTAATACGATTGGATGTAATTGTCATGATTATAACATCATCAGCATAAGCTAATTATAGATTTTGTAGTTAAACTCACTAGGAGAAATTAACCTTAAACATAACAGAGTACAGTGTGACCATGCTATAGCACACTTCGTTATAACACAAATTTGGATATAACATGGTTGTGGGATGGCTCCCAAAATTTCATATACATGTGTCTTTCTCATACACAAAAGTTTTTATCTTTCTTAAAAGTACAAAAAGTAATGTGTAAAATGTTTATTATCATTTTTAGGGTAGAGATGTATCAATTCTAATATAAGATCATGGTGTACTCCTGCAATTTCATATACATGTACATACAGCTTTCTCATATTCCTCCTAAAAGGTTTTCTTCTAAAATGTATGAAAAATAATGTGTAAAAAGTTTATTCATTAATCACGCTGGGCTTCTCCAATGTCATAAACAGTGATTTATATTCCTTATTGGCTTCAACATATATTATTTGGCAATTTTCTCCCTGACATTATTTACTGTTCAAACTTGTATATACAAGTTTGGGTTTGGAGTTAATAAATTCAAAGACATCATGAAAGAAAGCTGTAAACAAGATATAAAATGCAATGGAATTTATTATCTATTGTTAGATAAACAAATTCTTAGTTCAATTTGACAAACCATCTTAACAATGCATTGTTATATCATAATCCGCTTATTCGGACACTGGTCCTAGTACTGTATGCTGTGAGTATCTCTGCAGTTTTTAAAAAACATTTCTGGTAATGGAGATCAACTTGACATAGCCCAATCTCATAATGGATCTTTCAGATGAAATAGTGTCAGATTATCAGCCGCTCGCTAGTAATTAATATTTTTTTTTTTGACTGACCTCTGAATGTAGACGTTAAGTAAAATTCTTCTTCATCTTTCGGAACACTCATATTTTCTGTAGTAATCCCTGTCAGAACAGAACACATGTGTATTCATCGTCTGTTGGCCTTTTTCAAATAAAAAATGATACATGCCTGGAAGGCAGCATCACTCTGTCACCAGAAATGTCCCTCCAAAGGAAAAAACAAAAACAGAAATACTTGTTGGTCTATTTATACTACCAGGACAAGCTACAATCGACCAAGTTTTGAAGGCAGGAGAAGTAACTGGTACAATTGCCAAAATGTTGGCTAATTTCTTTTTTTTAAAAAAAAATATATCTGGAATAAATAATTTTGATGAAACTTCAAAGAAAACTGATCACCTTTATAGCACCTATCATTTGCTTAGTATCTATTTGCTTAGATACTTATTTGCTTAGTATCTATTTGCTTAGATACTAAGCAAATAATAATCCAGCCTCAATCAATGTTCTACAATTATTTAATGTTGGCATGCAATATAAATTATACATACATCTGTTTGGTATTCCAAAGCTGTCTTTTAGTGGCAACTTAAATAACATCAAAGAAATGGACTACAATCTTCAATAAAACCAAATAACCTGTCATCAAAGAAAGTCAGCACCAAACTTAACAAAAGCAATGGAATGTTATAGATTGTTGCATTTTCAAAAGTGACTAGAACAGGTTTATTGTACCATAAAAGTTTCATGTTTTGCAGGAAAAAATATGATTATGGTCACTACAAATGGCAGCATAAACACAAATTAAATTACCAATCTTTTGAAACCACAGATAGATGGCTGTCAAGTTAACTGAAGATTGGGTATCTTAACCCTTTCTCTCATAGAGTGTATGACTTTTTAGCCCTTCAATACGCATGTAGCAAAGTTAAACAGTGCAGTCCGCTATGCATAGGCCTGTTAAGCAGTGAAGTGTATGTTACGTTTAACAGCAAATTTTAACCATTTTACGTTTTTGGTACACATATATTATGTATGGAAAGATTTAGGAGTAAAAAAAGGTCGTTATAGCTGTATAATTATTTTTAACAAAAGAATTTTGTATGTACTTTAAAATCTTGAGAGAACTCATTCAGTATCAAATCAGTGAAGCCTCGTGATTAACGGCAGCGGCAAATTTCCATACTCAAAATTTACAAGTTCTTTGTCTGCAAAGATACATCACAAAATCAGTGTAATTTGATAATTTATAAAAACTAAGGGTGTACCTCAGTCTCAGAGCCTTTCCCCAAGTTATTGAAGCTTCCATAGTTGTGATTTTACTGGTTCAAGTACTGAACGATATCAGAGACCGCCATTTTGTCGAATGGAGAATAGGACCCAGTTACGACCTACTTACTTTAAATACCAGATTGCAACCAGAGCATCAACAGTGACCATGTGATCTGATGTAATGGTCATTCCCACCAATAAATGTAGTATCTGACAGGGGGTTTACTCTGAAGGTAGCACTACGAAAACCAATCTAAAATAGCTGTTGTTTACAGTGTTGCCAAAAGGCACTTAGCGTGACATCAGGTAAATTGCTAAAAAGCGCTTATATTAGGTAAAGGGTTAAACATAATTTGTTCAAGTTTTCATTTTACTATCAATAGCCTCATCCACTGGGTAGGCTCAACAAGATGACTGTTTCCAGTTCATCAAAATCTAGGCCAATAAAGTACATGTACATATAGCATGTAAACAGCTATAGTCTTGTGCTACTTGCGACAAATGTAGTGAATTGTAAAGTGACAATCAGATATAGATCAAAATGAGGACTACCATTTTTTTTTTATAAATACATGTTATTGGTATTTTCTAAAGGGATGCAAGTCACACATGAATTTTATAATGTGATCTATACTTGAATTCATGGATTCATTATATACAGGTGCAGAATATAACAACTTATGGAATGTAATACACAAATGTAAGTTGTCAATATACAAGCATTTTTCAGACTAGTTTTTGCCCTACTTTTATCACCTCCCTCTCCCTGCCATATTTTAGGTAAATGCATCATTTTCTTCAACTAAGTGACTTGGTTGTTATAACAAGGTTTAATCTATAACATGGCCTGGTTCTGTGGACTCCAAATACCATGTTATAGCAGGGTCACACTGTACCAGACAAAGACCAAAAATTCATGTGACAGTACATGTAACACTTCCTTTATAAATAAAGCATTTTGCAGACTGCAACAGTTTTTTGTCTGCATAATTAAATAGCAATACTGTACAATTAGCAACATAGGAATAAATCATTACAAAACTTTAACATGTCATCAAGTAAATGGAGAATATTTGATGACAATAGAAAGAGTTCCTGCCGAACAATTTTATGTTTGGAAGACTCAAATAAACAACATCGTAACAGATAAGGTGAATATTCTGCAGTAGTTAGAAAATGAATTAAATGGAAAAGTGAATTATTTTAAATGCTATGCAATGTATATACCAATTAGATTCAAATGATGTTTTTGAATGGTTTTGCTATGCAAATGTCAGCAATAATAAGAGTTAATTTATGTCAACTTTAAATAAGTCTTTTTAAGACAACAAGAACCTTTTAATAATTAATGCTTCTTTTAAATGAAGATTGTTTCCCTCCAGAAAGGCTAAAACCTGTCTTAAACGGCCACTTTCCTGATGCAGAAGGGGTGGCCGTATATGAGGGGGATCACTGAACATGTATGTAACCTGTGTATAAATGTTTATAACTAGACAATTTTAACTTGATATCATATCCAACACTAACCTACAAAATATCCAGTTGTCAGGTTATTAGTAGGATAAAGTCTTTCTTTTATCCTTGCTATGTGTAAGTTGTTTACAAAACTTAAATAAAGTAATTAATTTTTAGTAAAATGAAGAGTAACCTTTAACAACTTCAGTACAAAAACCACTTTAACAAATTTTTATTAAAATTGAGAGCATCCTAGCAAGAAGGGCTCACATGCCTGTACAATTACAAATGATGCTGTTCTAAGATCAAATATAATTGCTGTCCCTAAAACTAGAAAAACCATTAAATAACTTTTTGTCAACAAGACACAAGTGGGCCTGAAAATGCTAAACCTCTCTTTAAACAGCCAAAAGCAAAAGCAGTTGGCCATGAAGTCTCGGTCAATATGAAGCATTCCAGAGAAAGTTCTCGGAGCAATACCAAAGACTTATAAAAATGGTATTTACAGCTTCCTCACTATGCATTCAGTATTAAAAGGTTAGTGTTAGGACTGGTCGGACTGGTGTCAGGATAATATGACTGGGTGGGACATGATGCTAACTGTGTGCGGCATGTTGCCCCAATGCTAGAAATCACTATAAAATGCCACACAGCAGACATCATTGCAATATGACTGCAAAATTGTTAAAAGTTACATTAAAAATCCAAATCTCTCTCACACACACACACACACACACATACACACACACACACACACACACACACACACACACACACAAACTACTGTTTGAAGGTTTTCAAGTTTGGTATCTAATCATCCATATTAACTCAGTAACCCCTGGTGCCTTGTTTACACGTCAGGAGGTAGTAGCCTACTTCCATGCCCTGAAGCATCAAGGTCATGTATGATACACTAAATTGAGTGGTATTATAGAACGGTAGACAGATGTAGCTCTACAACAATATCAAATAATCTGTAGTTGCACTACAAAATACAGAGAGAAAAACATACTTTTTTGGACCCTTTTTTTCCCACCCAATATTTGCCCATGGTCAGAAACTTGTTTTGTCTCAATTTTTTACTTTTTGGCCTCATATCTAAGGCAGGTCAGTCTGATCTGCACACAGACAGTCAAACCTCTGCAAAAAGTAGGATAAGATGGGCATTTGGAGTAAAAAGTGGTCAAAAAAACCCAAAAAACCCCCAACTACTTTTACCCTTCTGCTCATGCATAAGCAAATAGCCATTGGAAAACAATGTTTCTAACACAACTAGGCTTTAAGTTAACCGGAAATCTCTTGGAAGTCAATGAATTAGGATTCTGTATTCAGAAATAGCCCCCTAAATGTGTTTCCTTCTCGCATTTCAGGCAAAAATGACAAAAACCTCCAGGGATTAATGAGTTAATGGGTGCATTTTGATGATGTCACCAAATTTGAATATTACTTGCATATTTAATCATTTGTGCATTGACATTGCACATAAATGACAAATTTAGCCATTCCTAGACAATTTGTAAAAAATTTCTAAAATCCTTGTTAAGTGCACATTAGCATCATTTGTCCATTGTTATACTTTATAAACTCTATATCTGGATGCTTTGCATCACAGTTGGTCAAATCCTGTTGAGTGGATTTTTTAAATAAAGTTCTGTAAAGGTTTTATAGTTTTAGTAATGGTGACCATATTTGATGGAGAATATTGTAGGCAAAATTTGTAGATACCTAAAAATCCTACATACTAAGATGCTTTTGGATAAGCTAATAACTGGAGGGTAGATGGATCAATTTTGAAAGAATGTATCCAGTTAGCATAAAAGCCATTCAATATTGGACAAATGATGCTTGCTGATCTGCAATCAAATATAAAGATTTTGTAAAATGGAGAAACCTTGTAGTGATTGATTCAGTAACATATGCAATCAACAGCACTGAAAGAAATTTGTACAGAAAACATCTTACTGACCTATATTTTTGGCCAACTGCTTTTGTATTTCAGGCAGAGGTGAGCCATGTCACTTGTTCTTATTTTAGCAAATTGAAAATGTAAAAAAGACAATTCATCAGGAGTAAATACACGTTTGAAACTTATATTTAAATTACATTTAACAATCAGTCTATACATACATGCACATATTTAAAACTAGATACTAAAATCAATCCCATCCAAAATCATGAAAAATATAACCCAATATTTCAAGTTAAATTAAAATTGGATATTTAAAAATTGATGCTACAAATCAATTATATTCAAGATTGTGATAATTATAACCCAATATTTCAAGCTGAATTAAAATCAAATCAGAATTATTGCTTACAGAGTAGTAACAAGATATCATTAAAAACTGTATAACCCGTCTAAGCTCTTGATGATATTAGCATACATTCCAAATTTAATCATTATCAAATCAGATCATAAATGTAGCCTTCAGAGTGGTATAAAGTTCAGAAAATCAATGTACATCTCATTAATATAAATAGAACTTGCTCATTATGGAATTTGTCAAAAATATTAATAATATTCCAAGTTTGTTCAAAATCAGATCAAAGATATTGTCCTCCAGAATGATGACATGCTCACTAAATCTTCAAGATCACCTTATTTTGTGCTGATTTCACCGATATCTGCAAACTTCTGAGATATTGGTGATATAAACCTATATAATAAATCTGATCAAAACTAGATTTTAAAAAAAATATATATATATATATAGTCTTTGGAGAAGTAAACTTCAATGTTCATGAATAGACAATGGGTGCAAGGCTATATTAAGGATCTTAAGAAAATCACACATATAAAACTCGTCTTTAAATGTCTATATTTTTTTCATGAATTCAGTCTATTTATCTTATATAAAAAATTTGTTAAATGGTTACCAGGCCAATATATTTACTGAAAGACTGGATTTTACTTGGAGTTTAAACTAAAATGTATAGCTCACAAAAATGCGTGTTGCAATTTTAGATCCAGGTCTCATTAATTCAATTTATGCACAATGATTCTGACTTTCACTTTAATAACAAGTCATGAGTGTGAAAATTAATTTTATCCCAAAGTCATATTTCTCTGTCCAAGAGTTTGATTTATCTGACAATTTACTGAGTACAGTGCAATTCTGATTAGAAGCTCAGAGTGTACAGTTACCTTTTTTAAAACACTTATCATGAACCACAAAAAATTGACCTACTCTGCAAGCAAGGAAACATTTAACTGAGGTATGCTTCAAGGAAGTTATGTCCTGATAATGCATTAAAACAATAATTTGTGAACATATAATGATATGAAATTACATTATAATTGGGTCTCCTGAGCAAGAACTAAAATAAATTAAGCCCTGATAAGGCCTGATTGAACCTGAGCCATGGCCATACCTGTGTTATAAGTGGTACAAAATACTGAGGTGCTTTATAGTGAGGGAAACTTATGCAATCACATAGTTTTCAATAGACCTTCATGCTGGCTTCAATTATTAACAATCATCTTAACAATGCTTAATGACAAAATCAATTCTACATCACTTACTTAAACAGTAGTTTCTTTCATTACTTGAACTTTTTTTGTTGCCATTTTATTACCATCGTTACTGTTACTCTGCTGGAGTCTGCCTGACTCTACAGAATTTGAATTATGTTGCCAAGCTTGAGTACTGTCACTGTGCTGATCTCTCATTGAAGCTGTCTTCCCTATAGGTACTTTAGTTGTTGTTATTTCTCTTTCACTACTGTTATTTTGCAGATGGCTGGACAACATCACTGCTACTGGATGATTTTCAACCCTGCCACTAAGCTGATCTCTCTTTGAAGATGTTTTTACTCTGGGTATTTTTGGCGGTGATATCCCACCAGCAATACAGTCAATTTTTTGCTGATGTCTGACTGATGCTAAACGATTTTTAATGCTGCCATTATGCGGATCTCTCTGCAAAGTTTTCTCTCCTGTGGTTACTTTAAGTATTGTTTCACTGTCATTGCTGTTGCTTTCACAGTGTGTGGAAGTCAGCAAAGAATTTGAATTTTGTTGCCAAGCCACAAAACTGTCACTATGTTTATATGTCTGTAAAGGTTTCTTCATTCTAAGTACTATAGGTGGTGTTGCCTCACTGTCACTACTTTCACTTCGAAAATGTGTGGAAGAGGCAGAAAAATTTGAATCATATTGCCAGATATTAATAGAGTCACTGTACTGTTCTATCCTTGAGCCTGAATATTCCAACTCTGGTCTCCAAAGACTTGGACTGTCCTCAAGAATAATCATGGCCTCTTCATGCTCTTCATCACTGTCATCATCACTATGTCTATTTTCGCATAAGTCGTGTGCATTTTTTGTTTTATCTTTGGTCTGATTTTGGTCCTTCTCACTTGAAGTATTTGTAGACCTTGATGTTTTAGTAGATGGATGGCTGGTTCTACTTGATTCCTGAATTACATTCTTTGGGTTGTCCCTGATTGCCAACCTTGAGGGTCGATTTTGAGACTGTCGTGTGCCACGCTGATGTCGTCGTGTGGCTGCAGCTCGTATACTGATACAAATGCTCTGTAGTTGTACACTACTGTTAGTGTTCCTGCTACCGGCATTACGACGAAGTTGTCCTGGTGAAGATTTTTTTGTGATCGGAGAACCTCGAAGTTTTACATCCTGATGGAACATCTTCCAGTCTTTCCACAAGCTGTAATTGTGACGTATTGCTACCTGGAAAAACAAATTGTCTTAAGTAATATCAGTGATTTTTTGATCAGACTGCATTTTGTTGTGGACAAATAGAAAAAAAGCTGCTTTTATTTTCTACAGACAACTAGAAAAAAAACCAACAAAAACAAAACACAAGTTGAAAACAATGTTCCCTGTTGAAAGTTCTTATTATCTGGACCAATGAAATGAATTAATTTCAAGTATCTGAAGTAGTCTCTATATGCATTCATTACAGAAAAATGAATGCTGCATCAGGAAAGTAAATAGACACGATACTCTGGCTCCATTTGTTTCATTCTTTAGATCTGTATGCATATCAAAATGCTCTAACTTAGAACACACAAAATGACACTTTTTGCAAGGAGACCAGTTGATTACTTTAAGTCAAATTTTATATGCAAATAATATGAATTTGTTTCTGAGGCATCAACACACACACACATGCACATACTCAAACTTAAGTTGTTACTTTAATTCATCGGCTGGGAAAGGGGAGGTCCTACATTGTGGTTTGAAGTAATAGGAGTAATAGTGTCATTGCCCAATTTAAGGACATGACTCAGTAGCCAACCCTGGTTGATCTGATGATAGGATTCAGACATTTTTGGTTGCAAGGTTGGCACACTAAGTACAGCCTCACCAAAGTTCCATGAAAATTGAAACACCATAAATAAAAATGTATTTACAGAATTATTAATGTTATTACAGAATATTCCATTTGTTTCATATTAAAAAGTTTCATATTTGTAATTCAAAGACTCTTTTTTCCGTCTAATAGTCTACAGTGTCAGAATTATTCAGAACCTAATTACACATACACTTTGTAAGTTTTAAAAGAATGTCAAACTAAACAACTCCAGAAGAAATCATGAAGTGCATAGTTGGCAATCAAAGCATTCATGTAAAATGTGTGACCTTGCTTGAAGAAGCATGTTTCAGAATTATTAGTCTTAGATTCAATAAATGATTCATTCAAAATGTATACAAAATCTATCAATGGGTTGGGAAAATAAAAGCAAATCAAAAAACTTTACCATAATGATTCATCCTGAAAGTGAAGGAAATCAATAGTGTAGTTTAGCAAACAAATTTTAACCAAACCCTTAACACAAATCTTCTACAACATGCTTGGCGGTCAAAAGTCTTTGAGCAAATATGTGACAGAAAGACTCATCAAATGATTCATCCCAAGTTTGAAAAAAAATCTGTCAAGGGCATTAGGACAAATAAATAAAACAGGAACATCATGAATGGCACATTATTTGCCTGCCCATATATAAGATAGATTTTGGACTTAAATACTGATTTTGGCAGAAATGTTAGGTGTAAATTTGAACTTTATCAAAAGAACCACATTAACATAGAATTTTATCAACTGAAGATAATATTTTATATTTCATATATGTTTATGTGTTCACAGATGCCTGTGCATATGTTCCAGGCTTGATAATTTGATTTTTAAAATAATTTAATTATTTAGTGTCTAGCCAGATTCTTCACATCATGTTGTATATAATATATTATGCATAACAGATAGAAGGCCTCTAGGTAGATTAATTCTCTCTGAGTTACCTTCTCTAAACATTCATGGAACTTCAGTAGAATACTATGTAATGATCAAAATTTTAGTGAAATCATACCAAAGTTATAGTAAACTCTCACAAAACGAAATGTTAGAGATCTCAGAAAAGCTTAAGTGAAAATTTTGGCAAAAATGTTTGTGAAACCTCACCAGAATTTTGGTGAAAGTTTTGGTCAGAGCTTTGTGAAATCTCACAAATATTTCAGTGAAATTTTAATGAGGTATCGCCAAAATGTCAATGAAAGTTTTGGTCAAAATATTTGTGAAATCTCACCAAACATGGGTAATAAGGGGAATCTAGGCTAAATAAGCAGAATACACAAATTAAACTTAGTAGGCAGACTAAACAGATTCCTCCTAAAAACAGACAGAGTAATTTGCATATTTCTGGCCATATTCTGCCTTGAATCCGCCTAAAAGTGATAATAAAGGGGAATCTAGGCTAAATAAGTGGAATAAACAAATTCTGCTTAGTAGGTGGAGTAGACAGATTCCTCCTAATAATAGATGAAGTAATTTGCATATTTTGGGCCATTTTCCAGCCTGAATCTTTCCGGAATCCACCTATAATTTATAATAAGTGGAATCCATGGCTTTAGGTGAAATCCACTTTAAATTCCACCTGGAATCTGGTTAAAGTCAGGGCAGAAATTTTTGTACGGGTCTGCACTTTTGACATGGGTGGAGAAAATAACTGAATACAATAATAATCAGATTGATAGTTTTAGTAGATTTACAACAACAAACTAGTGTTAACAAATTTACTTCTACACTTACTCTAACAATGAATGGGTGGGAAAAGACAAATTATTATTTTATAAAACAAACAAAACTTAATCATGTGTAATTTTAGCCAAATATCTCTCATGTACCTATTCAAATATTTTATAGTGCTTCAGAATATATTTCACTTACTATGAGCCAGATTAGGTACATAACAAGTAGACAGCTTGCAAGAGCTATAAGTCCTGATCTCTCCCACCTACTGGGCTGAAAGTATTCAAATGCTCCAGAAATACAGAGCCAGGAGGTGACCACCGTCACTGGAGTGATGATGCAGAAACAAACCACATCACATATCAGATTTCGCTTCTCTCGACTGGTACCTGGTGATCTTAAAAACTGATTTTATAAAATAGAAAGTAGAAAATTTTATTACAGCTGGTAATATAACACTCATATTACTGTTAGATATTTTTTAAAAATGCGCTACTCCATCAAAACTGCATGTGACATTTTATTGCATTCAAAATTTTTAAGCTGCATCCTATTGCATGCAAGTTCTAAAGTAAATATGTAATACATCACTCTCACACCATAATGCCCTACATTGACAGTTTCTTTTACAAGGCTAATGTGGCTATGGAGCACACTTCATTAAGCGATAGTAAAATTACATGTTAATGGCCATCTATACATGATGTCATGCACTTTTGTCAGATTTCTGAACCCCTCCCCTCATGTCATCTTTCATTAGAACTCAAACCCCCTTGTATAAAATAACAAAAATTTTGACCCACCCCAAATAAAAATTTTCAAAACTAAAACTGGTTTGAAATCACTTTGTATAAAAAAAACCCACTCTGTGTTCTGAATTATTTTATGCTTTAAAAACTATCTTGATCAATCCAGATTTAGTTGGCTGCAAACCTAAAGAGAAAGATGATGACATCATCTAGCACTGCCTATGAGTAGCTACTCTCAATGGTCACTGTGATAGAACTTATACTCTTATACCTGTTTGTGCTGTACTCAGTGGCTGCACAACATGACCAAAGAGGCAAAGAACAGGTAGTATACCTTGCAAATCCTGTTATATGTTCTAAGCACATATTGGACTGACAGACAAAAGAGGTACAAGGAATTAATTGAAACTTATCTGCAAGCCAGGAAATGATATCATCACTGTAAGATTTTGTGATGTAAAAAGGGATGGAAACTTGTGCGCTGCCCCAACTGTTGCCGTCTGGAACCTTAAGTCATTTGCCTGTCTGAACAAGAGGTAGAGAAAGAAAAACATTGAAATACAAGGTTCTTGGATTCAAACAGCATTTGTCAATTCACAACCTAAGAGTCAAGCAATGGCTTGATCACACATGGAGGTCATATCAATTTTAATCTCTGAACAAAAATTCCTGTTCCAATAGCTCTGAATTGGTTGGCCTGTTATATTCAGCAAGTCAGAAAATTGTTAGTGATCAACTGTGACTAAATTTTAGCCAGAGTCTTTCCAGCAAACTCAAAGATTTTCTTCTCCAGCTCAGCAATGACTGCATTAACTTTTTTAATCTTAATGATAGGGGGCCCTGAGTGGCCAAGTGGTCTAAAGTGCTGACCATTACGGATCACTGCCCTCTCACCTCTGTCTGCGTGAGTTCGTGTCCAGACTCGGCTAATGTGGGTAAGTGAGAAAGCCTGCCAGTAGCTTCTCGTGGGTTGGTGGTTCTTCCCAGGGTATTCCAGGGTTCTTCTTCCACCATTAATATTGGCTGCCATGTATAGCCTATTTTGTGCTGAAAAATGGTGTTAAACCCTACAACAACAACATCTTAATGATTGCTGTATTGGTCATGGGGTAAAATCAATCCATTCGGTTCATTACTTACTGGTGCCATTTTTTGCTCAACTCTGTAAAAGGTACTTCATCTAGGTGCATTTGTTGCATCACTGAGATTGTTTTGAAGAAAGTGGTGGATTGCAACCTTAATAACTTTTTGGTATAACAGATTTTCATCTGGACTGCCATCAATGGTGAACACAAGAATCAGTCTGATAAAGCAATCAATTAACATTTCTGGGAATGGTGTCAAACTCAGCAACTTATTTGAAGCAAAGTCCATGGCTAAATGCTGTGGATGACAAATGTTTTCCTGATCTGACTGAAATATATGTTGGACCCAAATGTCAACAGCTTCTCAGTTCCCAAAAACCATTAGACTAAATCTTGATTCTAGCATAGACAAAAGAGATTAGTGTGTGTCTGGCAGATACAAACTCAGTCATGATCTAGGACGATTACTCTACATTCCATAAGCATCACTAGTGGACTCTGCTTATTGGCAGCAGACTAACCGGGACACATGACTTATTGTCTTGACTTATGAAACACGCCTCACTAGGCACTAGCATGGAAGACAGCATCTCCAAGTGTGGCTGTACAAAACTTCTGGCAATATGTTTTGAATGCTGATAGTTTTGTGCTCTTTACACATGACATTGACCTTCCAATGATAAAATGCACTTCAACAAAGAACAAATGTATAATCCACTTTAAATGATGGTCAAACCATACATATTGAACTGTTCAGTCAACTGAACTTTGGTTTTAATGCTTCTGTAAACATTGCTTGGTCTTTTCTCATGAAAAGCAGATCCATGCATAGCAATGTCTAGAACAGCTTTCAGTACCAATGATTGATCCTTTTCAATTCCAGATGTAACAGATCTGATCCTGGCATTCAGATATTTGCAAAGTTTGGGATTTTCATCCAACACAGCATCCAGTTTCCTCTTCTCTTCATCCCTTGCTTTTTGTGATCTTTATTAATCATCTTTCTTCCTCTTAAACTTTACCTCCAATTCAATCTTCATTTTTTTTTCTTTTCTTTGAACACTCTATCCTATTCATCTGAAAGTAGTCCGAATTTGTATTGTTCATACAAGCCAACCAGATCAAAATTCAAGACATCAAAATCTGCAATAATAATTTCACTGCAGCAATTCCTATTGCTGTTGAATTGCTGGTGCAAGGCATAGAATCATCAGAAACAAAATCCTTGCCATCAGTCAAATGCTCATCAGACGGAGCAGAATCCTGAACAAAATTCTAACGGAAGTTCTTTTTAGCTGAAGGCACTTGTTTTGCCTAAAATGTAAGAAATGATCTCTTTTTTTCATAGAAATTGCCTTAAACTCCTTTAACAAAGGATCACTCTGATGTCATTCTTGATTTCATTCCACTTCTTAACTATTTCTTCTTGGCAAACTTTTCTGCTTATTGTAGGTTATACCAGCATGTACACATTGAACAAAGACTGATATAATTTATTTTCTATCCATGATCAATTTACATGAAATCATTAAAATCATTAATTTGTACAGAGAACATGCAACTATTATGTATGAGCAGAAAAAAAACAACTTCTCAAGCATGGTGGGATTTATCTCTCCACAGGAAGATGAGAGACAGTAATCACGGCATGGGAATGGCAACTAGTAATTTTTCTCAGTAAATTGATCAATCAACTGGCATTTAACAGCACTGCTAGTGCCTCTGGTAATATGTACTTTTTCTGCAAAATTATACTACAATGATGGCTAATGCTCATGTTAATTTGGCATCACATTTTTCAAAAACAACTACCATCCCCATTCTCACCCAAGACATTCTCCCCTCTTGGGGCATGCTGTCACATATGTACAGCCCCTTTATATATACATGTATTTCATTCTAAATCAGTCTTACAATAAGATAGAATACTCTGTAGCTCCCATGGTTAGTGTTATTAAGCGAGTACTATAAAAATTGCTTCAGTATAAAGCAGTCTTATAAACAGCACTTATTACGGAGGGAATGCTATTTCATGTACTTCATTATAAGGCAGTCTCATTGTAAGACAATATAGTCTGTGGTTCCCATTTACAGCATTATATCAAAGTATACTGTAATTAATTTGTTCCATCATTAAAAAAACATTTAATGCCTGCTACTAACTTTGATCTACCAATATCAGATTTGATTTTTGAATAGTGATGCTTCCACAGATAAAATCAAATAATCAAATATTAAATGAAATCAGTCTTTATTAATTTACCATCAGTGAGATATCAAAGTTGTTTTGATAAAAAAGGAATACACATTATAGTTCTTCAATAGCCCAAAGAATACCTTCAAACAGCCTTTAATTAGCCAAGAGTATACCAATTTCAGCTAGTAAAATCTATGTTGATTTTATAATTACTTAACAAAATTACAAACTATCTGACAGGAAATCAGATCTTAGTATACATAAATTTTGATTTTGTTGATACTTTTACATAAACCCTCAAATGACATTTTTGAGCAAACTTTCTGCTGGGATGCACTCTCCACCTACAACTTTTTTTTTTCTTCAATTTGCCACAATTAGGTGATGTCTGAGGTCTCAGAAAAGTAGCTCAATCATCTACTTTTGCCTTGCTTGACAGAGTTATGCCTCCTGGATAAGTTCAACACTACCTTCATGAGGATATGAAAGGAGAACTTTTCTTTCCCAGATATTTATCTTAGTTCAAATGCTACAATAAAGGAAAAAAGCGAAAGAAAAAAAAATTGCTTTCATCATTTTATGAAACAATTTATACACAAAGTATTTGTCACATGAAAATAATAGGAGACCAGCCAAATAAATTTTATAAAAATTGAGTGTAGACTTATAAGACAAAAATATCCCATTTGGTGTGGTCTTATTATGATACAAAGATATTCCCATGTAATATCTGCCAAAAAAGTTGTTAGTTCTTTTTGTTTTTTTTTCAATGGGGATGGTCTTATCATTCAGCATGGGTTTCCTATTTGATAAATATAGGTATATACAAGATATCACATCTTATTTTACTGTATGTGGGGGGACTCCTAATGAGTGCCAAAATTTTCCAACCTAAAAGTCAATACTTCTTTTACCTGGCAGTCTTGTCTTCATCTTATACTCTGATTTGTCTTGTATACAGATGGTATCATTGAAATGGCTTTGATTACTGATAATAACATGATTTTGAGACATTATTGGAAAAACTGAAACAGGTCACATAGCTGTACTAATTCTTGTTAAAAAACATGTCAATAAATTTTTCTAAACTAACAGAATTGCTGTTATAATTTGTATCATTATTTTGTATGCAATTGTCTGTGCTTGTATTTCCTCATTTCTCCATCATAAAATAAAATAAATCAATTTAAGAATTATAACAATTCATGGGACTCAAAGTATTTATGGTCTTTGCCTTATAGTCAACTGTACTTACCCAAGGCATATCATTTGTTCCTCAAAAAAGAAAAAGAAAATGATTTTAATTATTCATCTTTTTGTTACTTACCATACCTTGTTCTTCCTGATCACACTTTAGCCTGTTTAATTTACCAGTATTTTATTTAACACACTTGAACTATTTCTTGTACATCTTATTTATTGACATATATCTTTTTGATGCAAATCCATATTAATGATGTATGTTCGATGAATACTTATACAATACCATAGATTAAACACATAATCATTATAAATTCACTAAAGAATACCCACAACAATGGTTAACTTCTGAATAAATAGATGGACTAATCATAGATTATCCACAATTTGTTTTTTTTTAGTTTACCTGTATTCATTCATTAAAAAGCTGTTGTTTCATTATCTCTTTAATTTATATTAATGCATTGGTCTTTGGTTTCTGATGATCAGTGCCAGTTATCTGATCAAACCCTGATACAGGCTTTGGGTAATAGGCAATGCCAGTAAAACCTGTGTTCTCAATCATTATTCCACATCAATTACTGGTTTAGTGATTTCAAATGGATTGAGAACCACAAGAAATCATGTCCTCTCTTTTCTCTGGATATAAATAATGAATATTAGGCAAGGACAGCCTTTTTAGTTATCATTTATTCTTTTTTTCTCTATATCATTAATTTTCTTTACATTTCTCTTTTTTCTATGGACAGTCTCATTTCCTATTGGTAGCCTCATTATTTTGATCTCATGTGTCAGATCTTGCTTTCAAACAGGTGTAAAATGGAATAACCTGGCCAAAGCTCAGGATTTTGAATTTGCATGTAAATAACACTGTATAGGCATTTGGTTCTTCAGGCAATGAATTGTAACTAAAACAGAATGAAGTGTTTATTCAGATGTTACAGTAGATAAGGTTCCCTTGTCCATAAAGGAAATTCATAGACATCAAGTAACTGAACAATACAAAATACAATCACCATGAAACCTCCCCATTTTCTCTCTCCAGAACAAAATGGAGGAAAAAGTATGTTAATGTTGGTGACAACAATTTCCCAATTAATCTGGAATACCATATAGTAATACCATTAACCCATTAAACCCTGGAGGGTTTTGTTGTTTTCGCCTGAAATGTGAGTAGGAAATCCATTTTGGGAGATATTTCTGAATGTATCCTATACATCGGCCTCCAAGATATTTTCGGTTAACCTAATGCCTGTTTGTTAGAAACATGGTTTTCATTAGCTCTTTCACCTGAACATGAGCAGAAGGGTGAAAATTGGACTTATTTTTTATTTTTTGCTTAATGGACCCATCATTTCTGTGTTGAGACCACTCTTCATTCTAAATGCCCATCTTATCCTACTATTTGCAAAGGTTTACCTGTCTGTGTGCAATTCAGACTGGTCTGTCTTAGATCTGAAGCCAAAAAGTCTAAAAATCCGGACACAAAACCAGATTCCGACCTAGGGCGAATTTCGGCTGGAAAAAACTCTGGTCCAAAAATTGACATTTTTCCCTCTGTATTTTGTAGTGCAACTAGAACATCCATATTATTTGGTATCATTGTACAGCTACATCTGTCTACCTTTCTATAATACCACCCACTTTATTGTGTCATAAGGCTACAGAGCTAAGAAGTAGGCTATCACCTTCTGCCCCATAAACACAATGCCCAGGGTTAATGAGTTGAACAAGGATTTTGGAAATTTTTACAAATTGTCAAAAAATGGCTAAATTTGTAATTTATGTGCAATATCCATGCACAAAAGATCAAATATGCAAGGAATATTCAAATTTGGTGACATCAGTAAATGCACTCATGAAACCAGAAGTTACAAGCAAAAAATATGAAACCAAGGTGTTGATTTGCATTGCCTTATACATGTATTCCACATCAACTTAAAAATGGAGGAAGGATGGAAAATGTACAAAATTAGCTAACTGGAGCTCCACATTAACTTATAAGCCAGAAAATGGGTTATTTGGTTCATGCTAAATTTAACAAATACTAGGAAAGTGGTAGAAGTTATAACAGCTAGAAATGTCTTATATAAATTATGTCTTACCCCTCCCCTTTTCTCTCCATCAATAAAGATACATCTATCACTGCTTACAGTTCTTGCAGTATGATCCTTTATGCAAAACTAAACTGGTACATCATGGTGACCAAATGTTAACTGGAGTATGTTGTATTGACCCTAATCTACTAATGAACACATATGTAATTGATTCATTGGTTAAAAGGAAACTAGCTTCCACAAAACAATCACAGAAGTATGAAATACAAGTCAAGATGTTTTAACATCTGTCAGGAGGATAGTCACCAAGATGCATCTACATACCATAATCATGACACCTTAGACCAACAGTGCAAACTGTCCAAACTGCAAACCTAATTTTAAATGACAGTAAGAGAAAAACTTATATGCATAATTTACCTGGTATATAATGATTTTGCTATCTTGACTTGAATTGTGCAAAGAAAAAAAAAAATACTGTCCATGTGGTCCTGGACATCACCCAAAGAGTGCTTGGCCATGTAATCTGAGCTGGTATTATGCTTTCTGTCTAATTTGGTCTAATTCTATTGCTAAAGGTCCTTAAAATGTTTTTTCTATATAAGTAACAGTGATCATATTGATGGCATATAAGAACCATTTGTGCGTAATTCAAGCCTTCATGCATGTAAGCTTTATGACAAACCTGACCAAACTCTTTGGAGGAATGCTGTGCAGTTCCTTAATGGTTTTTCCACTTAAAGACTCAGTAGCCATATTAAATAGCACATCATTGTCATTTTTATAGAAGTGAAAGGCTTTTATGCAGAGAAATCTTCTTTTTAATTTAATCACTTTTTGTTTAACAAATTTTGATACAAAGTCAAGGCAGCTACATATTCAACAACAGTGATCATTCTGGATAGAGGACTGGCATTATGGTAAAACTTCAAGACCCTTGCCAGAATGCCATCTGTCAAATATTTCAAAATTTGTCGCATAGTTAATGGATGAAGAACCAGCATCATTCGTATCAATCTAACACTCCTTCATATCAATGTGCTTTCTGTCTAATTCTGTTATTTTTCCTATTTTGAAATGGTGACTACATCTGATGGCCTACTGGAACCATTTGTACACAGTAAAAATGCTTTTATATAAGAATGTTGTCTCAAATTTAGTCAACTTCTATTTAGCAATTTTTTGAAAAGTCAAAAACAGCACATGTTGATGGAAATGACACAAAGATGCAAGACATTACTCTCGTCAATTACCCCTCCATCATTTACTCCCTCAGTCTATTACCAACCAGTTTGTTACACCCCACCCCACCCCCGCCACAAACACAGATACAAATACAGCAACGATGAAGAGCTGCCTTGGCAATGGTTTCACCTCAAAATGATTTTATCCTGTGCTCAATCAAATACAGTGATGACAAAGAGCGACGACAAATTTAATTGTTAATTGATATTGTGTTGGCTTTACTGAAATAAGATTCTATCCCATCAATTTAAGTGTACACAAACACAATCTGATAAGAGTATTGGCTTCACATCCATACAAATGATTTCAGCAGTTTAATCTGTGCTTCAATATATACTATTGTGTTGGCTGCACATAACATTTAGCTGTAATCATATCAATAGAACATATTTTATGGTACTATTACATTATGATATGATGAATTTAATATTGAATATTCCAGTACAAATATATGCTTTCAAGGCTGAGATTAATTAACTAAAATAGAAATTTACAATAAATTATTTTCAAATTTGTTTTAATTTATTATTTATTCTGGGGGTATAACAATTATGTTCTATAGTAATAGACTGGGGAGGTGACGGGAGAACAGAACAGTGGGCAATAAACTGTGGGGTAATATACTGAGGGGTAAATGATTGAGGGGGTAATGTCGAAAGGGGTAACTGACAGGAGGGTAATGTCCTAGACTCGACTGTACCATAAACTTAAATGACCATCAGATATGCTAGCTTAAAAAAGAAATATGTGAAACTTATTTACACATACATTGATAAAAGGTTCTGGTTTTCTTTCCAAGAGAAATTCAAAGTTACAGATTTCACAAGTTGTCTTGTTGGAGGCTCCCAGCCATCTCTGAAGGCATGAGACATGCAACAGTCCCACACTGCCTGCACAATAACATGGTGAGACCAACACTTCTTCCAAATCTCCTTCATGGCAAATACGGCACACAGGACCCTCACTTAAAGTGCCTGTGCTGAAAGAAAAACAGTGATTTTCATTATTCCTCTTTATCCTTTTCATAAGAATACCTAAGACAAATCTTTATCAACAGACTACTCCAAACAAGTGATTCACGGGAAAATTCCAGGCAAATCCCCCCCCCGTGAGTTTCAATCTTTTCTAATGATTTCAGGGACTAAGATAACTATTTCTCATTGATGTGACAGAAAATTATGTAGACCAGTGTTTCTTTCTTTACTTGATGTGGTTTCATTGCCTTGAATTGAGTAGGCTTTGCTACCTTGATTATTACACAACAATTGCATATTATTATGGTAAGTTTAAGCTTCATAAGGACTGACCTCATAATAATGTTCAACATTATTTCAATGTTTGAAATTAAAGTGAATTATTGCAGACACAAAAATTGTCTCTTCTTTCCACTTTTAAAAACATATGTAGAAAAATTATCACTGTAAGTTTTAGCACTGAGACAAGTAAATTCCATTCCAATTGATTACATTGTCTTCCAAAAAAATGTAAACACTCTCAATCTCAATCCCAACCCAAGAATATAAGCCAAACAAAATAATGGATGTTTGCGGTCAACTGATATCCTTGTTTCTCACTACTGACCGAAGCATTTTTTTCCCCAATGGTAAAAAAACCAATATATATATATATATATATATATATATATATATATATATATATATATATATATATATATATATATATATATACACACACACACACAATGTTTATACAAAAAGAAATAAACCCTGCCTTCTCTAATTTTAAAACCAGTGCAACAGGAAACACATATTTCTTGTTTTGGCCTCACTGATATATGTTTATTCTGCTGCAATAAAACCTGTTCTTAAAAAAATTAATTGATACCTATAAAGAATGGTCTCTCAATAAAGGTGGTTTCACAAATGAAGTCATCACACTACACAACAAAATAATTCATTAGCATGAACAATCTGGTCTCTAAAAACAGGTGGTGTCCACAGCTGAGGCCTTTTAGGTCAGGTTTTATTTACTGTACTGTCAAGGCACTGTCAACACATTAAACCATGTTAAAAAAGGGGAGAAAATACTGCTCCAAAAGTAAAGTGGGATAAGAAACAACAAAAGGACATTGTGACTGTTATGTCTTGCAGAAAGCGGTATTATTTTGCGAGTGAGAAAAAAATTATATGTATGCAATACAAGTACCTTGAAAAATCTACAGGAGGAATATATAAATGTAAATATAGTTTGGTTAAAATTTCAAAGGGTCTATTCAAAGACACAGTTGTGGCATTCAGATTCAGTTCTTAACAAGAATACCGCAAATATGTTCCATATGGTACATAGTATTATAATACTTCTTGCATGTAAAATACTCTTTCACTGGTGGGAAACAGGACCCATTAAACTCATGTATTATGCAACCATCATCAATAGACAATGTAGAGCAATGCTAAATGAAACAAACTACTGATATTTCACTGGCAAGTGATGACAGTGTTTATTTTGTCAGCAACATCATTGAATGTATCAGACTTATTGGTGTTGTAGCATTAGCAGGATAGTTTGCATTTTCCACACAGTAATGCATGACTTTGAGTTTCATGATATAAGTAAAGTTATTTTACTGAAACCACTTTTCTCTTTACACTATCTGTGACCTGGACCATACACCTATTGGCCCCAAATTTGACTATTACCTTTCACGTCCCCGATGCATGTTATCTACATTATTTGGCCATGGTTTGTGGTATTGGACTCTGCTTATTTTCTCAAAACTATATTCCCTCTTTAGGTTTCAATGACCTTAAACTTGACCTTTTAACCACAAAAGGTGTCTTTCTTGTCTCAAGGTCATTTAAAATGCTTAGTTAAGGCATACGGTTTTGAACATACATAATTTGTGAAAATCATTCTCTTTCTTTGTCCCTGTAATCTGACCTTGGACTTATGACCCCCAAAATAAAAATGTATTTTCCTTGTTTCAAATGCCAAATATACACAAAGTTTGCTAAAATAACTGTGACCATCACCTTTTACCTATTTATTTAAAAATTAGAAGATATCCTTCTTATTTCAATTTTAAGCCAATTATACAGTCTCGTTATAGTGAATGTACCTGGAATACAAATCAAGTTATTAAGTGGAGATGGTTTTCTTTCTTTCAGTTCCAGTGACTTTGACCCTAGCCCTTTTGTACCCCAAATCAACACATTTTGTTCTAGCCCCAAATGGAAGATACTTTCAAAGTTTAATAATAGTAGATGGTGGAAAACTCAAGTTATTATGCAGAAATGAAATAGGAAACACATAGCTGGATGAACAGATGGTTAAACTGACACATCACAACTTGATATGCTCTGTCTTATTGAAGATAAATAAAAATAGTACTGGAACAAAAATGAATAAGTGAATTGCACATCATCTCTGCTAAACCTACCTTTATTTAGTTAATCTCCTCCCCTTGATTTAGACAATTCCAACCATTTATATATGCTCATTATAAGATGAAGATGTCATTTTAAGACATGTTTATTCCCAAATCTCCAGTTATCAAACATTTACTACTACCATGCTCAGCAAATAGCTTAAATTTGAGTTAGGTGAAAAAAATCCTAATTTGGGGTCAAAAGATCAAATGACAAAGTTACTGAGACCAATAATGCATTACACTACTAGCACCTACACAAACACAGGGCAGAGCAGACATATAATGTGCTGTTCATGGTATTCTTATTTCATATGGTGAAGGAATATTCCTCCTATCAAATTTCAGTTCCAGAATATACCCTGAACATCATATTACAGTATTAATTTACTCATATTTTTATCACTCAACACAACAGTCTGTGTCTCAAAGTTCTGAATGAGGATATGTATACTAACTGTATTTCCTGAAGACTCAAAAATAAAGAACAAAAGCAACCCATTCATTTCACTGAAAAAATATTATGACACCTACTCTTCAAACATCGTGCACAAGATTAATCTGAATAGTAGGCTTTGTGACAGAATTTCAGTCACATCTCAAAAAAGAAACATTTCTTCCTGGAGATGTCAATTCCATTCAAATTAATACCACATGAGATAACTGTAAATCATTAAACTAAATTTACTATTTTTTGTTGGGTACCAATTTTACAAACCCTGAATTTAAGAACAGAAAGAACAATAAGCCTTCTGTTGAAACAAAGGACCCAATCCACAAAAACCAGTGTACCAACAACACTGTCACTTTTCACAAAACTACAAAAATTGGTTATCAACAATAAAATGAATTCACAGTATTTCAGAACCTTAAGATATGTGGGAAGGTATTAAAAAATATTCTAATATTTCTGATGAATATGTAATTAACTAAGTGCTTATTACAGAACCAACAATGCATCAACTGCATCATATTCACAGAATTCATTTCCACCCAAACTAGTGTACATTTCATACCTGAAGCATATGTGATTTACAGTATCTCATTGCATACCTGTTGCAACTGCCCTGAGCTTCGTTGACATACCCTGCAAATAATGGCTCCTGAGGCTGTGACTGTCGGTATGGTGACGTCAAGCTGTTGGTGGCATGAGAATGAGTTACACTAGAGCCATCACTGTCACTGGGAGCTTCCCTTCTCACCAAGCTAGCATTCATTCTCCATATATCAGTCAGCGGCAATGCGTCCTGTCTCTGGAATGTAGCATCTTGTTTGGTCTTTGTGTCTGTCATTGTTAGTGTTTCTTCATGCACAGGGGAAGATATTCTTGGCATATGCAATGATAAACCAAAAGAACCAATAGTATTGATGATTCCAATTGGTTCTATATCCTTTGAATGAATGGATCGTTGATCTGTAATGTATCTATGATTTTCATAATCATACTGTGAAGGTACTGTTTGAAAGTTTCGAAGATGTTGGGAAGAATCTGAAGATCTGTCCACAAATGCTGCTGTATGTCTGACTCTACTGTGGTCAAAGTCTGAATCATCCTTTTGCAGATAGTCTGTGCTTCTTTGCCTGTACTGATCCACTCCCAAAAATGTCCTTTCATAGTTCTGAAATTTAGCTGTAAAACCGAGATTTCTAGAGTCTTCAGCTTTTTCAAACCTTTCTTGGGTTGCAATCTGAGTATCATATGGTGCTGTAAGATCCTGATCAAAGTTATTAGTATTTACTGGCTGTGCTCCCTGAGACTGAAAATGCTGATGTTCATGCGGTATATTCATACACATTTCTTGTCTCATGTAGTCCTGACCATCACTCAAATAGTACTGACCTCCTGGTCTTTGATAATCTTCATAACCTCTCTGTCTCTCATGCTCTATGTCCTTCAAATTTTCAAGTTTGCAAACCACTGCTGGTCTCTGGGAATATTCATACTGATGATCAAGATTTGGCCTCGATTCCATATACATATTATGACACTTTTCAGTGGTAATGTGTTTTTTAATTCCTAAAACATTGCACTTTGGGAGTCCTGACTTTATAGTTTCTTCAGCACTTCTTAACTCTCCTTCATCTATAGGAAAATTTAATTCCTTGCCATCTTTCATCATGATTCTCCCTGAATTTTGAACACCATTTCTTGGCGATGTGCATCTTGGAGACAGATTATTAAACCGCTGTATCTGTTTCCCATATTTGTGTTCTGTCTTCAGGCTGCCTTCAACAGTTCTTATTCTTTCTGATTTATCCTGATGTGATGATACATCAAAAGCAACAGATGGTTTTCCTTGCTTTTTATCCTTATCCTTACTCTGCTCTTTTTGAGAGTCCTGGTACCTGTGGAAAGGCCTAAAAGCTGAAACTGCTGAAAAAAAATTTTGCTTTACAGCAGTTGAATTATCCGGGCTTGTTTGAGAAGGAACACTCTGGATTTTACCTACAACTGGTCTCTGAATGGAAATACCTCCAGCAGTAGGTGAACGATTAGTAAAATGAGCAAAATGTCCTTGTGGGGACTCCAATATGTCCCTATTGGGGCTACAGTATCCAGGCCAGGTTCTGTTTACATCACCTCCAACTGATGTTGGCTCTGAATGTTGGCTTGTTGTTGTGTTCTTCCCACTAAATATATCAGTATTATCTACTCTACGCTCATGCTCTACCTGTTTTGTGGTCTTTGCATTGTTTTCCAATCCATCAGAAATTGGAATGGTGTCTTTTTCCAGGTTATCCATTGATTTGCTAAGTGGGACAGCAGTACATGTTGGCTCTTTCCTAGACCAATCAGCAAACCTAACATTATGCTTTTTATTAAAGAGGTCACTCTTGGACTTTTTAGGCTCCATCCAAAGCACTCCCTGCAAAACCCTGAGGTCTATCTCAGACTAAGGGTTACTGGCTGTGATGGTCTGACAAAGCTTCTAAATATAAAAGATCACACATTTTTATCAGAATATGTCAAATATATATATAAATTTCAGTCTGAAGAAATGCCTAAAGGTATATTCATCACTTCTGACAAATATTCCTACTGATGTGAAGTGAAGTAACAATATGAAAACAAAATTACCCCCACCTGCTGGTGTCTCCTTCATTTGTACTCTTAATTCTCAATCTCTATATGGACAACCAGATCTACATTTTGCAGTAAATAATAAATTAAAGATATATTGCAAAATAATGTTGCAGTGGAAATATAAATTTCATATCAAAGACAAAAACATATTTTTTTAAAAAAAGGTTCATTGCCTAATTTCAGAGACATCCCCAACCTCCATGTATCAAAATGCATGTGCTGGAATAAGACTAATTTGAATTACATGTTTTGTTGTAATTCTGTGTACAATTCATCCTAACATGATTACAAGAGATAATTCTCACTTATACTTTATATTGGTGAAAATTCTTATAAATTGTTTGTCAAATCTTCAGGAATTCAGAAACAATAGTTTATTCGGCAAAGCATCACAAATTATATCCATATCTGTTTTTCACTAAATTTCCACATCTGCATCTAAAAATGTACCTAACATTGCTTAATTTACTTCACATGATTTAAACATAAATTATGGTCACATTCAGTGCAACACCATTCATTTGAGACATGTTGATAAAAGAATGGTCTGTGTACATGTAATCTGCCATGTTCACACAGAATTATGGAAGAGTCCATATTTGTTACTGCAAAGATATTAATGGGAGGTAACTAATATATAGCTGAATAGGAAAGCTGTATGCAGATTTGACCAGAACAATAGCACCTCATGGCCATTAGGATTTGTAAACTTGACAATTATTGTCAATAGTAATAGCCAGTAATTATGAAAGTAAACAAGCTCAATATCTTGCTAAGGAAAGCCATAAAGGCTATCAAACCATTTCCCCACTGATGTATTGTACATCAATACCACCACTTCTCAGCTGTTACTACTGTTCAATAATTGTAATCTTAACAATTATTAAAGTGACTAAATCAGACATCTCCTGATAATACAGCAATAAGGCCAATCAGACTATGTGGAAGTAACTTTTTGTATGAATTAAAATTTGAGTCTTTCTTGGCTTTATGGAATAAATTTGGTTTTTTGTGTAGGGTTAATAATATATTATTAACTTTAGTGGTACATGTACTTTAGTTTACACTTCTTTCAATAATGAAAATGTGACATCAGGAAACAGAAATCAGATTACTTAACACACATTATAGAATAAAATACTGGTTCTGGATGCATATTAAAATATAAAATGCAGCCAAATGTGAGGGGTAAATTTTATATTTTGGCCTTAATATGCTGGCAGCTTGTCGCCTTAGTGAAGTGGCTTTTCGTGAGGGTATTTTTTAATACAAACTCATTGGTGCCAATGGATTCTGAATGTAAGAAGTGGGTGGCCATTGGTCGGGCATTCATGGAAAAACAAATATATGCATGGGTAAATCTGAGTGTTTTGGTTTATTCCGACCTCTGATATGTGATTCTGACTACCATATATGGACTGTACATATACAAGATTCAGACTGAGAGATAGTAGATAGAAAGTGATATTGCTACATAGATAATTATGGATGTTGTTACAGACATAATTGTGGGGAGAAACAACATTTTATTTTTAATTAGATTTATACCTTTAATTTTTATTTTTTTGTTTTTAATTAAGTATTTATTCCTAGGTTTTTTTCTTTTTCAAATTTCAATACACATGTACAAATTATTCATAATTATACATTTTCTTTAAGCTTGTGTTCTTGGTCGTTATTTCCCTCTTATGAAAAATAACCTGGGGTAAATCCGACCACTATAAAGAACATTGCATGCTTTAGTTATTTGTCATAAAATTTTTACATTTTTTTCAGAGAAACAAAACATTATTTTAAAGCTACAACAGCAAAATTATTATGTTATTGAAAGCTATACAAATCTTGAATGATTGATGCCTGACTAGGGGGCCTGAATAAAATAAACAAGCATGTATGAATGCCACTTCTAAACTCACATGAAAGAAGGAATACTGAGGCTATCATGACATTTTGTCACGCAATGCCCTCCTAGAAACATCTTTACTAATTTGCATACACATGTACATATATAAAAACAATGAATACAGCAAGCAATTTGTAGTAGGAGCAACACATAACGAAAAACAAGCTAGCGATGGACCTAATACCCGCTGTTGCACGGAATGCCTTACGAAGTCTAGGACTCAGAATGGCAACAGGATGGAGTGTATGTGCACAAGAAAAGCTCATAACACTTCTAAAAGGAAATGACGAATTATGAGGATACACAATAGAATTAGGCAGAGGAGATATGATGACAACAGGTACAGGTACCACAGACCAACAACACTGTCAAGGTCATATCATATAAGACGCTCTCCATATGGAAGAAACTCTACTTGGAAACACCAACCCACCTAGCCAGCTGAGCCCATAAAATCAAAAACAAAGAAAACAAACCAGGATGAGCCACAAAAATATCAAAAGAAAACTGAGGTGAGGGAAAAGGAACAGTCTGATTATTCTTCTTCACTACCCACACCTCCATTGTTATCACAACCACCACCAACATCACCACCACCTAAGGTGTCTCAAGAGAAACAGGACAAGCCTCCAGCACAGGACTCTTATACTAACATTGAGTACCTTCTTAGTGAAACCACAGAGCTAGTCCAAGAGGGAAAGGTGCTAAGTAAGGAAGGTACCAAACTAATGAAATTACACTGGTAGCATGAAAGAAGCAATTGACATGGGACTGCAACAGCTAATAAAATATAAATCGGCAGCAGTGAAATTTCTAGAAGAATACCAAATTGTATGGAACATGCAAAACCATTAAGTTCATCACACCCAACCACAACCATCCCTCGTGAAATTACGGAAAGCGTCTAGCTCCGTAAGGTCAAGAGGAGCCAATTATACTAGTGTTCCTGTGAAACTGGCCTTCTGCATAGCCAACTTTTTAAGTTTCCACCATGCCTTGCCAGCATGGTTGGCTAATCTATCAGTCCATGACAAATACCTGAAATGGAGCATTGTCCCATGAGACCACATGTCCACCAGGAGGGAATGGAAGCTCCCAGATTACTTGGAAGACTATCTCATATCAGCCCTTTTAAGGGCTATGAGTGGAGACTAAACTTGCCATTAGGTTTTCAATTTGGCTTGAAAACCTTTTTGATCATATTTCTATGTTATAAACCTAATATGATCCTTTAGACACCACCATCAAAATTTACTTTTGTCTAAACATTAGTGTGAGGCAAAATTAGTCATTATGACTTTGCTAATTGGAAATTTTTAGGAATGTTTATGTACACTTTGTACACAAAATTCCAAACTCAGAAAATAATTAAAATGAAATTTCATAACTCATTTCATTTTGGTTAATTGCACAGGTGGCTTATACACAGCTCGTATTATGTCCATTATTACAACTGGGCGGAATTTGAAATATGTATGGACTGGTGTTTTCGGATGTACACAACAGGATGTACACAACATCCATTGCATAGCTTCACGCCAATTGCCAGGACCCATTCTGCCTTTGCCTCACAGAGATGTGGAATGATTTCAACCCATTTAGAAGACATGTGTCCCGTTGTGACATCATAGTTGCCACCAAATGTGACTGGAGTCACAAACTGCTTTGGTTGACACCTGGCAGCACTGTTATTACAGACTGAATTTTCTTGAGTGTGTTTGGCCCATTCCCACTCAAGATAGCCTCAGAGCAAGCCGATATTACTGCTCACAGCTAGTGTACTCAATCAGGTCCTTTTGGACTTAATTGACCCACGATCTGAATCAGTGAATGGCTAATTAAACAGCACTCCGCGAGTGCAGAAATGACAGGGAGATGTGACACGAATTCTTTTCCCCAGGAGCAATCAAACATCTGCTGTGCAGGAGCTAAACAGTTGCGCATGCCCAATATGGCGAATGCGACTATAATCTAATTAGTAAAACAGTCAGTCAAGTAATTTGTATGTCTGTTGTAAATAGTGGGAGGTACATTCTAATTACCCTACTCGTCGGAATATGGCCATATTACCCTACACTTTGTCCACTTTTTTTTCTTTTGTTTTGTTTTTTCGTCAGTATTTATTCAAGGAACATTTTCATGTATCATTTATAACAATATAATCTATATCGGGATTCAGTAGAAAGTTGAAAGCTTGATAAAAGCTGTCCCTCATATTACAATATATAAAAGTATATAACGTTTTAAAGGTAAATCATAATATAAATATGAAAACGAACTGGAACAGTTTTACGGGGTTTGCTCTGCCATGAATATTTTGCGTATTAAATTCATCACATTTTTTCCCCCAGATTTAACAGTATATACACATTCCAGCAAACCTTGTTCACATATGTCACTTAGTAAATGTCACGATCTAGATAATGACAGGTGTATTACTTTTATATTTCTTAAGTTCGATGCCTGACAGGACTGACTTTCAAACGTCGTCTGCACAAATCTTACCGGAATCGCAGTTTCAAATCTTGACTGTGATGTACCTGTGGCAACTGATTCCACATAGTTAAAAGCACATTTTAGAACCAGTCCATTCAATCAATTGTATTGAAAACTAGATAGTGGTCACAACACTTGGCTGATGAATACATTTTTTAAAGTTTCCGAAACTTAGCACACTTCTGTGTGTGTGTGTGTGTGTGTGTGTATGTTTGTATGTATGTATGTATATATATATATATATATATATATATATATATATATATATATATATATATATATATATATATATATATATATATATATATATATATATATATATATATATATATATATATATATATACTGACGAAACTTACCAAATCGGGCACATAGACCAGCAAACGAAAAACTACTTAAGCCCAGAAAACCCAAGGGCTGGTAGATTTTGTCTTCTATCTAAAATCCACAAACAAGGAAACCCAGGCAGACCTATAATCTCCGGTAACGGGCATCCCAGAGAAACTATATCAGAATATTTTTTGGATCATTTCATAAGACCACATGTCCAACAATTATCATCATATCTTCAAGAAACAACAGATTACCTAAAAAAAAACAAACAAAAAAACAAAGTAAGCAAACCATTACTGCCAGACATATTGCTTGTTTCCTTAGACGTCACATCTTTGTATACTAACATACCGCAAAACAAAAGGAAACAGGCGTGTAGAGAAGCATGGGAAACACGAACTATAGACAATCAACCCACACTTTTCCTAGTCCAACTCCTGAAGCTTGTCCTAAAACTCAATAACTTTGAATTTAATGAAGAAAACTACCTCCAAAATCAATGGAACCGCAATAGGAATAAAAATGGCTACTTTGTATGCTAATATTTTTATGGAAAAGTGGAGAGTCAACTTTTATCATCGATGGAACTTACACCATACCAGTGGGTACGCGTCATCAATAATATAGAAAGAAAGCGGCAAAATGGAAGATAAAATCTGGATGATATATCATATCAAAGGCAAGCAACTTCCATTCTTAAATAAAATCTTCGGCAGAAATCTCAAACTCAAGCCACGTTTTTCTGGATACAACAGCCAGACTGGTATAAAACAAACTCCATGTAAGTATCTACTCAAAATGAACCGACAAACACCAGTATCTCATCCCTACTAGCTGTTTTCCAAAACAATGCTATCGGAACATCCCATATAGGCAGGCACTGAGGATACACGGAATTTGTTCCGATGAAAAAAAAAAAAAACCAAATCAAAAAAGGTCTGGAGAGTTGTCTAAACATTTGATTAACCGAGGCTACGACAAAGACCTGATAGCGGAGGAAACCCAAAGGGCCAAACAAACAAACCACAATGACCTACAAAAATAATGAGAGAAGGAAAAAGCTGATATAATAACATCTCTCCTGACCTACCATCCAGACAATCCCAACGTAGATAAAATCGTCGGGAAACACTGGTCAATCGTGTGACGTACTAAATTTAATGCTCCCGAACAAACCTATAGAGTAGCCTACCGTACGATATTTTTTGCGTGCACATGCCTAATAAATGAAACATTATTGAAGGAAAATGAAACAAAGGAAAACCAAATACAAACGTCGCAGGCCTATGCACTTTAAAAATTCAGATGAAATGGGAAAAATCGAAAGCGTCGTGCTAAAGGAATCCGATGATAAGTAGTACATGCACAATATGTGCGCACGCCAATATAAATTCAAAGAGTTCAGGTCAGATTCTGATGCTTATACATTTAAGAGCTTCCGAGCATTTGCGGCGCTAGAGATTGATGCATCCAGAAGCAATCTTGTTTAGTGGTGCCAATATTTTGCCTCAGAGAACAGTTTTTAATGTCAAGTGGAAACTACCTTCCACCATCATATTCTAAATATAAGTTTCGGGAAGAACTGCTCCGGTTACCTATAGGTGAAGTAGAAATACTATGAAAATTTCAGCTGACCCGCAAAATGTTCCAGATGCGCTTCCTTCTCTTCTCTCCGTAAAGAAATTTCCCATTCCCGTTCGCACTCCTGCATTTTTGGGATCATTAATGTAGATTTTTTTTTCTCTAAGATTTTAAATACACACGATATAAGAAGAGAAAAGTACAGAATGTATATACCAAAAAGAATGATCGCAGACACATATTATGTTGCTGCTCACCAATTATTGACAATCATATTGATTTAAGCGAACTATCACGTAAGCCACGTGAACCTAAGCTGAAATCATTAGACCAGTTAAAGTCAATTGTATTATTTCACAAATGAAAAATACTGTACCAATCAGGTATAATATTTTCACAATAGAAGAAAATATGGGCGCTTTAGTTTAACAGTTTAATTAATAGTGTGTGTATGCGACCTTGTAATAATAGCTGTCATTTTGCAGCCATTAAACACGTGTAACACTGAAATTAATCTATAGAATAAACAAGCAGTGTTTAATTGTCATCGTCTAATACACTACTATATATATATAGTAGTGTATATATATATATATATATATATATATATATATATATATATATATATATATTTGTTTATATATATATATATATATATATATATATATATATATATATATATATATATAATGTACGCTGTATCAATGATATACCACGAGATGCATACAGTTTTAGTTAAAAGGAAACGAGGCTTGCCGGGTTTTCTTTTAATGAAAAATGTATACAACGAGTGGCATATCATTGATACAGAGTACATACTATACTGATATTTTATTTTTATCACACACAAAACATATGTGCCATATAAACGGAGTAAGATTGACGAGGGGCAACTGTGTATTGACTGGGTGAACGAACTCATCCCTGCCGAATGTGTCTGCTACAAAATATCGTTCAGTCTTTTTGTGCCTATTTTCCATTTTTTTAGCTTCTATTTTTATTCACGTTGATTAGATCAATATAAGTTACACTTATGATTTATTCATGAAAGATGATTTTAAAGAAGAAAGTAGAGCATTAAGCCTACAGATGCATAGATTTTTGAATACTGAACGCTTGTCAATGCACTAATGTACAGGCACAATCAAATTATCGTGGAAAAGAATCTAAGTGAAACGACGAATCAACAAGAGGTAAATTAGAAAATTTAATATATTTAAAGTTGATCTAAATAATAAAATTCTCTCTCTCTCTCTCTCTCTCTCTCTCTCTCTCTCTCTCTCTCTCTCTCTCTCTCTCTCTCTCTCTCTCTCTCTCTCTCTCTCTCTCTCTCTCTCTCTCTCTCTCTCTCTCTTCGGTGTGACTTAACATTTACCATCATTCTTCATAGGTCCAGACACGTTGTGGTATTACAGAAGCGAGAGAGAGAGAGAGAGAGAGAGAGAGAGAGAGAGAGAGAGAGAGAGAGAGAGAGAGAGAGAGAGAGAGAGAGAGAGAGAGAGAGAGAGAGAGAGAGAGAGAATAATTGATTTTTAGAACCTTGTAATAAGTATAAGAAACAACATCAACAAAGCGTTAAATACATTACATATATGTACCCCATAAACCAAGACATTTACCTTATTCCGTCGACCTTCAATTGCAACTTTGTATCATTGATAATTAGACAGGTCCCAAGGGAAGTGTAAACATACCGTTATGAAAAACGATATTTTAGGTTACTTGATGCAATTTAAGTTTCAATGTCTTTTTATCCAGCCCATTTTCTCTTTCTCTCTCAAGATTTATGCATATTTTGTCCCTTGGGCATGGGAGTGAGGGAAAAACGGAAAAAGAAAGAATTGCGATTTAATTGTGTACCATGTTAAATTTATTTAGAAAACGGGGATTATAATGACTTTTTATCGTTATTTTCATATGTCACTATTGATTCATGAGTGGAAATTCATCGTTGATCTATAGGAATAGATCCAACAGCACACCGTTCCAAGAATGTTTATGTATGTGTATTCTTGTGCCATGGATGGATCACAGTTTAATATACCAATGGTAATGGTATATCAAATTGCTTTATACCAATTCAACAAATACTTATTTTTTTTTGCTAGAATACAAAGCAAGGATGTAAAAAAGGAACTTACGGTATTATGAATTAAGACCCAAAAGATCCTTGAATTACAGATACAAGTCCTAATAATTTGAAGTCCTGCATAAAATTTAGTAGAAATCCAAAATGAATCCAAAAATGAAGGTGAATATGTGCCTGTGGTAGCTCTTAGTGTGTTGATGTGTCAACAGTCTTTTGTTGAATCATAGTAATATAATTCCAGGTTTGAATTCGCTATAAATTCCAGTGAATGTTCTGTCAAAGAATGTTATCAGCACTTTTATTTCCAGAGGAAAAAAAAATCACTTGAATTCAACAATTTGAAGAAAATAGACTCCAGCCCAAAATATAATACAACTTGATTGTGCTAGAATTTAAAGCATGAATGAAAAATCCACTCACTTACAAGATTAAATAGTTCTCTACTTAACCTAAGATCACATTTGGTAAAGAAAACTATACAATATATAACCCCACAAAAACCTAATGTAAAATAGCCTTCTAGAAAGATCCAGATGTTTGCAAAATCGAAATATTAGTTATTACTAGAAACCAAAACCCGGACTATATAAAATACACTAAGGAAGTTCTTTAACCTAAATCTATACTTATATTATTAATAATTCTGATTTTAAACTCGTATACACAGAGAATAGTTTAGCTATGTATTGTTTAAAGAAAAAAGTAAATTCAAGTCAAACAGAAATTAACTCAATTTTGGACAAGGTTAAGTCCATCAATATATCTGTTACGAGTGCGAATAGGTAGTTTATATGCACACAAAGAACTTTACTGCAAATGTGGAACAAAGCAAAAAACATCATCAACACAATTTCGGAATAAAAACATCAGTTGTCTCGGTTGGCATCGTAACAACATCCGACAAAATCAAAACAATTAAGGAACTATATTCTTTAATCGATAAAGTGCGAAAGAAATGCAACGCATTACAGACTTTGTGCAAGATATTAAACTTTGCAATAGACGAGAAATGGCGCAGAAGCAAAAAAGAACTGAAAAGAACGAGTAAAGATGTATCTGGAACATTATCCAAACGTTGTACCTAACATTTTAATTTATATATATATGTAAATTGCAACTGTTGCAAGACATTACAGATTTAGTTCTTGGCTCTGTATTGCGTTTTCTTTTCTGTGTATCTGTGTGTATTCCTTATTCAATATTATCTAATTACATCTTGTGTAATCCTATCACAGTAATCGTTAGCTTCTTCCTATTGCTGAATTGAAATATTGGTTTTCATTATCCGTTTCTCTGACGTTTTATTAAAACATTATTGAGATTCCTTTTGAAATAATTTGTCAAATCACGTCTGACCATTGTCATCGTTATATTAATAATAATAATTATATCAATAATTCTATCTGATGATGATGTAATCATAAGAGAAAGCAATTATATTTATTTATTTAATTTAGTTTAAAGTGTGTTTATATTTCCTTCTATATATGGTATAATTTATAATTGTAATAATTTTCTCATTTAATGCTTAATCATTATCAATATTAGGATTGATTGCAAATACTATTTCTTGATCTATTTAGAAAGCTTCTGTTTATGTTGCAAACATTTGTTTAATATTATTTCAATCTTTTCTTAATCGTTTCACCTTTTTGTCTGATTCATCAATATTTCCTTCTACAACACACTTATATTGCCATGAGTTCTGGATCAGCAGTAGTGAGTGGGGGTAGTATAGCGATCATGAAACATCTGTGTTAAAATGGGGTGTTTCCACTATGGCGACAATGGGAATTCAACATGGGTGGAACTTTAAGGCGACAAGGGAAATTTAACAAAGGAAATATATAGTGAAAATGTATTGGGCCTGTATAGTGACAAGGGAAATTGGAGACGGATGACGTTATGGTACTGGACACTGGGGAATCATTGGAAACAATAATGCAGGGGGCTGACCTCAATCGGCAGGAACAGTGTTAACTGAATACGCGCAACTCTAGGGACAAACACAATAGAGACGTAGATATAGCGACATGGTTAGAGACATGGTTAGAGACATAGACATAGACATACATATATCTATCTACATAAATCAATCAAACAAATAATTATACAACCGACTAAAAATGATTTTAGGCAAGAGAGAATAGGGATATTTTCAAGACAGGTTAGTGGCCCTAAAAGGGCATTTTTTAAACACCATTCAGTTAACACATAGTGCATCGCACTGATCTTTTTCTCTTCCTCAAACTTCGTCTGACATCTGGACCCTAGATTAAGACTCGCTCCAGACTACATTGCCTCTCCACATAGATTCTTCGTTTCCACAGAGCCGTATCGGTGAAGATGGTGATAACCCATGATGATTTGACATACACGGGATAGTCCGGGTGGAACAGCATCGACGATAGGAAGGTAGACGATTCTACGTTAGTCCGCATCTTGTGATGAGAACAGGTGAATGGAATGAGGTGAACCGTGGTAATTTATAGTGGAAGAGCGGATCAAAACGGGGTGATTTCTTTCACCAATCTCACGCGTTACAAAGTTTTGTTACAGTGCGGAGTCTGTTTTCCAATTCGGACGTCATATTGCCTATATAGATGCGTTAGTGTCTCTACATAGTGAATCGATGCGACAAAGTTAGAACATGATGGAAACAACGATGACGAATGCATTGTGGTCCATCGGCTGTGGAGACGAGGAGTGATGGCATAGCAGTGGCTACGAAAGCAAAGAAAGTCCTACTTCCAGAAGAAAACGATTTTTATTGGGATTTAGCGGATTTTATTTCTTCATAAGAATTTGTTCCGGTACCAGTACCTTCACCGCTTTATTCCTTCCTTCCCGTACGTAGAGGATTTTAAACAGTGACAGAAAAAAGAATTAGAGAAATTTATATTTCTGCAACAGGAGAAAGAACCAGAACAAGCCTTTCTCATTCAACATCAACGGCGAGAAGAAGAAGAGACAAGAAGGAAACGAAAGAAAGAAGAAGACGAAGAGAAACAAGGTCTTGGAGAAAGGAATACAGTGAAAGTTAAACGGACACGGTAGTCTTAGACATTATGGCAGACTTAAGGAGTCTTAAACAAATCTATCAGACTTCTTTAATACAATCCAAGAGAAGAGACTTTTCCGGGCCAAACAATCCAATTCTGATTACATTCCAACTACGCCTGAGAAAGCAACAGTATTGATCTCTAGCAAATTATCGACAGTAGCAGCTCAAGAAATAGGCCTTGGCCGTGGAAAAGGGTCAAGGCAGTTAAAGCGCAATACATCCCGTTCCTGAGTTTGTTTTCTTTGAAAAGACAATACAAAAAACACAACCGGTCCTTTTCAGGGCCACCTATCTCGAAAGAAAAGAAACTACTCAGTGTTTGCCAAAATCAATTAAAACTCAAATCCCTTTTTTTACCATGATGTACGTGTGTGAGTACGTGAGTATATGTCCTTATGATTATAAAAATCAAAACCAAAAGGCACGTTTTTCTTTCTGGTATATTCTCTGGTACAAATTACAATCAACTTTCATAAAATATCACTATAAAAAGCTCATTTTTCTTTTTCTCCTTTCACTCTCTCCTTTTATAAATTTCTTCACTGTCACATGTTTTTCCTTCTCCTCTTCCTTACTTTCTTCTCGTCTTATTTTCTTCTCTTTCTTCAAGGTTGTGGGTTCTTCCTTTTCGGAGGGTACCTCTTCGTCCTGTTCGGAACACCTCTACGTTTGCTCCTGTTATTTCTTGGGTCGGTTCTAATATTTCTTAGGACAGTATGAAGACCAATGTTCTCTATCTTGACAATGATTACAGGTCGTTTCTACATCTTTCAAGGAAAGTGGCCTAAATATCTGTGAGGGCCTATCCCGAAGCATTAGACAGAGCCTGATTTATCTACTTGGGCGAGGGTAATAAAGTCAAATATTTTAGTTGCGGTGTGTCACTTCACGAGTGGGAGCAGAAAAATTCAGCTTACCTGGAACATGCTCGATGGTCTCCGCACTTTTACTACCTAACTTTAGTTGGATCCGAGTAATCTCTTTACGGAGACTTTGCAAGAGAACATTGGTGGCTTGCCTGTGGAGTTGAGCGAACACATTTACCAAGAATTCGTCGAAATAAAGTGAAACGCTAAAAACAATTGCATCCTTTACGTCACCGATGGTTGAATCACTGGTACCTGAATACTATAAAAGGAATGATTCTGATGAAAGCATTCTAGTGGCCAGACATTGATCAACTATTCAATGACCATAAGGATTTGTTTGCTACTGATTCAATTTAACAAGGTAGACTTACAACAACGAATTCCATAGATATAGTTAGAGGGTTACGACATTCTTATATAGAATCTAATCATGTTTTGAAGAGGAAACTTCTGTACGGTGTGTGGTGTGAACGTTGGTGACTAAACAAGTTAGATTCGATACTGGAGTATGAAGAATGTACCCTCATTTCCTCCGACAAAAAGAGGTATAAAAACTTGGTACCATGTCACGACCTTTATCATTTGTGATACAACAGATTCCGTGGAAGGAAGTCAATGACACAATTCAGATAGTGGAGGATTACCAACACATTTTGCGAGAACTGTGTCAATTGAATTAGGGTCGTCGTGTGGTATGTGATTTAGTGACTTCATTTCTGGGATTTCGTTTACCAGCCGATTCATCGTGGGCTCTTTTCGATCTGTACTTACCACAGAATACATGATGGTGTTTCCTTTCATTGTACACGAGAAACTAACTCAGTTAAAAGCGTTGCGCTTTTTTCTCCATACCTCTAGACCTCTGTTTGAAAAAAAAGTTTCTTTGTAAACTTTTAGCCACTCCTGATGCTTACTAAGATGTGTGTATAGCTTGTTGGTTACACTCTCACTGGAAAAATATACGTGACATTAAAAGTATTCGTTTCGAGGTTGGACGAAAGAAGTGGCTTACATTGCCAAAGGCATGTGTTATGCATTCAAAGAAAAAAGTGAACTTAAATTGTCCAGTGAAAAGGGTAACATTTAAACTGTTAGCAACAGTGCCAGAAGAACCCGACACCGAGGAAAACCACCCTAATCAAGACAAGATCATCTTTGACACGGACACCACCAAAAAGTCATTCCGGGAGGACACCTGTGTGACTGTGCCAAATGTAGAGACTCTAAGAACATTACCCAGTGTCCCTAGGACACCACACCTTCGTCACAAAAATGTTGCACAGTGACTTGTTTATATCCCACTTTGGTCGTTTTGATGTGTATTTTATAGATGTACATAACCATTAGGCTTTACTGTATTTTTGTCTTTCGTATGCGGTTGTAACTTGTTTGAAATAATCGTCTCCTGAAAAATATAAATACTCTTGTCTTGTCTGTATTCGTTTCAAGTGACATCACCTTCACTATGACTACATGCTCTCTCTAATACCTCTTCCTCCACTTTCAAAGTCATCGACGAAAAGTTATATCATGCTAATTAGGACACTCTGTATATTGGACATACCATTAACATATCAATAGCTGGATAAAGCGGTTCAGGCAAAACCGAATTTGTCAATTGTTTGATCTACTATAAAAGTCATTTGATCGATCGTCCCACTCAACGTATCGTCAGGTGTTACAAAGAGAGGCAATCGTCGTACAGTCTACCGTGAGAGAGACAAGGACATTCCATTGTGTTTGTGGAAGGTATTCCTGGCAAAGACGACGGAATCGTGTCTGACCCCAATCAAGCTCATTTGATCATCTTCGACAACTTGTTAGGAGAAGACGAAGAAGAAATTAAACTATGGTTTACACGCAAGCGGTTTCATCCTACGGCCAGTGTCATTTACATTATCCAAAAACTTGCTTCAGCAAAGTAAAGTCCATCAGTCTCAATGCTCATTGCATGGATTTGTTTAAAAGTCCTTGAGATAAATGGCAAGTGCAAGTGTTAGCCAAATATTTAGGAACTCCTGGCTAACTCACGCGTATGACAATGCCACTTAAACTCTTATGCCTATTTACTTGTGGATTTAAACCCACTACCCCGATTGTTTGCATTTTCGTACTCATCTGTATCAACATTGGTGCAAAGACAGAGGCCCGTCGTATACACGTCCACGTCGACTTAAAACAATCTCTAAAAACCTCGGACACTTTTGATCTGTCTCACAGATCATCAACATGACTTCCTTTTAGTTTCATCTTCCAATCAAATTATTTCGTGCCTTCTACGGTGTCAGTCGCGAACAAATCCACAAATACGTGCTCGTGCCTTAGAAACCAGTCTCAGAGAAGTCCTAGGATGGTTTATGGTGACATCACGTCAGTTACCTCAAAGCAACATTCACATCCCTCATCAGGTAGATATCCGTAATGACACTCAAACCAAAAGGCAAGTCATTTTGAAACATGGAGGTAGCGGTTGTCTAGGAGATATTATCATTTTCTAACTCTTAAAATGCAATGCCCTAAAAATCATTTCCTAGTACAAATCCCCTTTCTGACCCAAACATACCCAGAAGAAAAAGTACAGTGGTGTCAAGAACAGGTCACAGCTCCAGAAAAAGAAAAGTCCCCAACAATACCCCAGAGATCAGCTTCTACCTTCAACAGAGGCATTGCAGCGACGCACTCTACCAGTAAAAAAAAAAGATCTGGACAAAATGGGCATCAGTATTTTTGCGTTCTAACGCAAAAATTATGTCATCTACAAGTAATGCACACCACAAATATAGTCGTTCTTCTGTCCAAAAATGAAAAGTAAAAAAGGACAATCTCGTAGCTTGACCCCGCATCCGAAAAAAAGCTATCGACTTCTATCTTAGTAAAGGCCCAATCGTCCAAAGAAAGAAGAGCAACCAAAGGGGATGATGTTTTGGCAGCGATGATAAGATAATCAAAGATGTCGTCAAGCAGACTAGTTACAAACCCTACTACCTACTAAAAAATACCGACCTAAAAATTAAGATAAAAGGACGTGTGCCAGGTCATCGACTGCAGTGTATTTTGTGTATGCTCCGAAGCAAACAAAGATGTCACCCCTCCCATTTTTACCCTGAAAGGAAAGATAATGAAAGTACTACCTCCTCGTTTAGCCAAACATAGGAATGTGTTGTGGGTCCTGTATAAAGCCCCTTTACCCATGCGAAAACAACTCACTGAAACATCCTCGAAAGACGTTATCAATACTGTGTGTGAACGTTGCCTAATATCTTGAAAGGAACAATACCTTTGTCTCAAAATCAGAAAAATGATTAGACAAGCATCAACACATTCTTCGCTAAATGGTCAAAAAGAAAATACCCATCCTTCAAAAGAAAAAACAAGATGGTAGTGCCACACGGATGACTTTTTACATGCTATTAGCACCCTTGCTGAAAGCAACATTACATTGGGAACAATGATTACAGGATTCATGACGGTAGCTGCTTCACAAATGGGTCAAAGATAAAAAAGATCAAGAAGATAAAAAGAACCTCTGGGGTCAGAAAATCTCAGACCTGATCTTTGAATCAGATGGAAGGAAGAAAACTGACTTTAGTGACTTACGAACGATGGCTGGAATTCTATCGTTGGAAAGAACAACACATCCCGCATTTAACTCACAATCTTCATTTGACCGAGATGTCTCAGTTACAAATTGTAATTGTTGATGAATCTCAGCGATTTGTCAGAAACTGAAAAATCTCAGCGATATGGTTAAGTTTTGCAACAACTTCAAATCTTTTACCAGAAAGCTTTAGACGAAACAGGTCGACCGACTCTAAAAGATTTCAAGACTCTGATAAAAAAATTCTTTCATTATCATCACCACTCCTAGTGGCCAAGACAGATGCAACCGCACCGATACTAGAGGAAGAAGAGGCACAAGAAGTCTTGAAAACACCGTCAGCGTCTCCCATACCTAGTACTACTGCAGCCTCCTTGTTGATTCCTTCCTTAACACCCCACGAGAAGACCGCAAAGCTTGGTTTAAAAGATGATGTCCACTCCTCCTTCGACAGAAGTGAAAAAAAGAGAAGGGAAAGCAGATTTGAAAAAGGAAAGAAAGAGAAGAGCCATCACATTACCACCACTGCTACCTTCGACTTCTACTCCCGCGTCACATTGGACACGTACATCTGTTTCCAAACTAACACTTCAACCCAACGAGAGAGAGAGAGAGAGAGAGAGAGAGAGAGAGAGAGAGAGAGAGAGAGAGAGAGAGAGAGAGAGAGAGAGAGAGAGAGAGAGAGAGAGAGAGAGAGAGAGAGAGAGAGACCCGATTGCCAGAATTTACAACGATACAGCCTATTATGCGGAATACGGATGCGTCAAGCAACTGTATCGTGCTGCCAAAACCCAACTGAAAAGTGTCACTGTACCTCAAGTGCAACGACAGATACAAGAATATATACCTTACACGAACCCATTCGACGAAAATTTCAAGAATTCGCACCCGAGTAGGGGCCAGCTATCATCCATGACAAGCCGATTTAGCAGATGTCTCTCATTTAACAACCTACAATCGTGGCTACATATATTTGTTTTATGTTATCGACGTCTTTTCCAAATTTACCTGGGTCATGCAACTGACTTCCAAATCGAGCACTGAGTTAGCGAAAGCCCTAAAATTGGTGTTGAAACAAAGTGGCAAACCGACAAAGGCACCGATTTTTATTTAACCAAGCTTTCCAAAAAGAATTTTTCACCACCGAGAATTCCGAAACCAAAGCCAGCATCGTGGAATGTTTTCAATGTACCTTGAAAGAATGCATGTGAAAATATTTTATGCATCAACAACCTATCAAGTACATCGACGTCTTACCGCACCTGGTCAAAGCGTCCTGTCAGTCTTACCATCTGAGCTTCAGATGTGCCTCCGAAGAAGTGACTCTTTTTTGAGCGCCTGATTGGTACGTCTCCGACTGTAGCTGACCCAAAAAAGGTGGAGTATTGACTACTGGTGATTGGCTGCGAATTGGTAAAACCAAACGCACTTTTTGACAAAGGTTACTCAACCAACTGGACTACCGAATTGTGTCGTATTACTGGACGAGTGCGTGGCCGTCATCCTGCCGTCTATGAATTGGAGGATATGAACGGGAAAGTGTTGAAAGCAACGTTCTATTTTGCTCGAGTTACAACAATTGACCAGAAAGGAAGACGAAGTGTACGAAATTGAAGGTATTCTGAATTAAGTAACCCGTAAAGTGTAAAAACTATGTGTTAAAGAAATCAGAGGACATCGGAAAGGATATCTTCCAAAATTTGAATTTTTAATCGACGCTTCGCAACCTAACGACTATAAAATGAAGTGACTATCATGCTCTTCAAAACAGCCTCAAAAACAGCAGTGACCACTCCTTCTTTGCAAGATTTACAAAAGCAACCCTTATGGGTGTGGTGTGGAGAACGTGTGCCTAAAACTTAAATCATCTTTTGCTGCCGAATCTTTCTGGTGTATTATGCCATTGCCAATTTGATGTTTTGCAACAAGCGACAAACATTTGTGGACCATTATACTGTGCAGTTGTATCAGTTAACTTCTACCCAATCCTTTCCTGAAATGCTCTAAAGGTAACAACGGGAGTCTTGAGACGAACGTCAGTCACCCACCCAACAGTCACCATCAAAAACAACAACAGCCTTCTTTTGGACACTCCTCTGTCTTCGAGTGACCCCTCGGACAACATAACTCTGGAATTATGAATTACCAATTTTACTTATCTTTTCTCAGTGACAGTTCAATGAATGTGTTTCCCCACAGTACGTTATGCTGTTTCACGGCCAACCTCAGGCCATTCAATTGGATCACGAAGCCCATTGTGAACTGGTTTGGTCAAAAATGATTTACCCTACACAAATCAAAAACATAACTGAAAATCAAGACACTTTTAAGGTCGAAATTCTGAAGGGCTAAGTGTAACAATCCACGGTAGACTAATATGATGAAATTCCTGTAAACTAATATTTTAACGATCAACATCTGGTAGACACGATTGCTTCCGAATTCAATGCGTTGTTTGGCAAAGCCTTGGACAAAACGAAACGAAGTGTCACGATCGAGTACCATTAGGTGGCTCGTTGCCTGCTGATGAAATTTTCGGATGCAAAAATGTTACCCTGAATTGTTTGACATTTTTGGCGGAGACGTTAATATGATAAAGGCCTTACTCATACCACCCATCACAAACAAATTGAATTTTTTAAATTTTTTTTGGTCACTCTGGAGAACTCATTAACAATGATATTAATTTACTCTGATGTGGTGGAGTACAATTCAGTTGGACACACATCCGTACCGTTACTGCGTATTATTCCTTTCAAAAGTGGATTCTGCCAAAACAAAAACAAATGACGAAGAAGGTGGAAACAGGTATCACGTTCAGCACGAATTTGTACATCCTCACTTTTTGCCCGGCACTGAGTCATATTTCTATACCGTTAACATTATTATAAATGGAGATATGGGACAAAATATTCCATTCTGCAAAGAGAACGTCACATTGAAACTCCAATTTCGAAAGAAATGTCTTGCTGCAAACTGGAAATGACATTTTGGGCCGACGAGAAACTTCTATAAATGCACTGGACGCTGCCCATTCAGACATTCTTGTTTCCCCGACGCTACAGCAAGGACAAGGCAGAAAGAGACTACGAAGACACCCATACAGAGAACTTCACATACACGGAGCTCTAAAGACAAGGAAAAGAAGAACCGGCAGAAAATTAGAAGTTTTTTTAATTATTAAACTGACAAATGATGCACCGAGAGTCTTGGGAATATTCCAAGTCGGAACGGGATATTATTTTACCCATACCTTGTTCAATTCTATTTACTAATAGCTTACTTAAAATCTTATAATCATTATCCAGGAGAGAGATGAGCATCCATTTTTTTTTATAAAAAAAAATCTTCTTTATCTCCTTTCATTGTCGTATATTAACGATATTAGTCCCTCCCTCAGTGTAGCTGTCATTTTATCATTTTTGAGTAACATATTGTATAAGGATTCTAAGATCGGCGTTAACTCACGTTGGAATTTTCTATAAAATTTCCCCGTGAGTCCATCTCTTCCCGGTATCCTCCCTTTGTCTAGGGAGTTGATAGTTTTTTGTTATTTCTTCTGCAAATATAAAGCTATCGCATACATCCATGTGTTCTGATGTCATTTTTTTCGCATTTAACATCATTTAAGTACATGTCTTTTTGTTCCTCTTATATATTCTGAGATCTATACAATTCACTATATTACTATATTAACTTTTTATTTTTTATTCATAATCTTGTCTGTGTTATATAATTCTGAGAATTTCCGTCTCTTATTTTTATGCCCCTTCTTTCTTCCCTTATTTTCTCTAATTTTTCTTTCATCATCTGATCTTTCCTGTCATCATTCCTAATTTTTAAATGCCATATTTTCTCTTCACTTTCTTTTTTTCCTTAGTTCGTTTATTCTTTTTAAATATCTTAAAGCAATTAGTTTGACTTTATTTTAAAAATATCCCACTGTTCCGATATATTTCCTTCTTCTATTACCAAATTTGTATTTATTAAAGTTTTTTTTCATTGTTAAATTCATTATCCTCTAATAGCTTATTATTTCGTTTCCACGCCCATTTGCCCCATTTTGTCCTATTTTTGGTTCTAATTTTCACTTCAATTAATTTATGATCTGAGAGTTTAGTATTTAAGATTTGGGAATTTACATACAAACTATTATTAAAACATGTTCCATAAAACTTATCAAGTCTGCTAGCATGTCCATTTTTATACTCATAGGTGTATTCTGTGCGTAAGAGATTTAATCTCCTATAAATATCAATCAATTTATGCTTATTTACAAAACTGAGCAAACTTTTCATAAATATTTTATCGTTGGATGTTAAGTCGCCTATCCTGTCCACATATTTCCCCACCCAGGTAAAATCTCCCACTAATATTAGTTCTTCAGTTGAAAACATTCCGATATATTTATCGAGATTTTCTATAAAATATGTTGTTTGTACCTATAGGCAGGAAAATATATATTATATTTATTTTAATATGAAGAATTATATCTTCAACTAATTTTTTCCTTTCAAACTTTTCCCACTGCAAACGGTTTTTGACCTTTATGAAAATTGCTACACACACATACACACTCTTTTATGTCCTCATTTATATTGTTACTTGTTAAAATTATTGCATTTAAATTTGTCTGTATATACTATTAAATTTTTTAAAATCTTTATTGTGGGTTTCATTGTCTTAGGATGATATCACGATTACTGTAATCACATAATTTATCTATTCTCCCTTATCAACACCATTAATATTAATTGAAGCTATGAGGAAGTTTATTTCTTCCATTTTTGCTATAACTAGGCAGCAGTATCTTTGTTTTTATCTATATTCATATTATATTAATATATTATTTAAAATTTATTTGTTACTTATATTTTAACTACCCCCTCCTCTTCCCCATTATTCTTCCCATTATGTCAATCGTTATTCCCATGCTGCAAGTTTTCATCCGTGTCAATTTCCGTGCATTGTCTGTCATCTTTATGTTTCCTTTCCTTTCTCTGTCTTTTCCCTACCCTCTCTTTCTTTTATTTTGGGTTTGATTTACTAGCCTCTTTTACAATCTTCTCACTTCCAGAGGATGATGATGATGTTATTCTCATTTTTCTCTCTCTTTTAAATTTGTTTTGTTTTCTTTGAAGAAGATGTGTTTGGTGTCGAAGTGAGGGGGATTGATTTCAGTTAGATCAATTGGCCCACTCACCTCAAGTTCTTTAGGGTTTGAATGGTCATTCTCAATGACTTCCTCTCTCCCTTCTCTACTAAGGGTGGGATAACGATTGTTTCTGGTATTATGTTATCTAGATCTTTATCCCTTGCAGAATATGGAGCATTAGGTTTAGGAACTTTTCTCATATTTGCCCGTTTGTTGCTTGATCTAAGATCTCATTTTGAGGTTGCGTTTCCGTTTGCCTGGGTTGTGGAGTGTTTTCATTTTCATCCTCTTTGACTGAGAATAGTTCTACTTGTTCTCTAACCTGGTCAACTACATGATTAAGTGCTGAATTTATTTCATTGTACTCCCTTTCGTTAAGGTTTAGATTGGCGTTGTTTTGAGCCTCTTTTCCTGCATACGTCTCCCCTGGTATGAAAGTTCCAGTCTTGAGCCGCATGCCCGATATTTTTGGATTTCGGGCATTTTCTTTCTCTCTCGCACCCATAATAGCACGATTTTAGCATAAAGCCTAGCACATATAAGTGCGATGGCAATATTTTTGTGTCTTCCTTACTAATGCTATCTAATTTGACTGCAGTTTTTACGTTGGGGAATCCCCAAACTGTGGCCATCTTGTGTCTTCTCACCTTTATTTGGAACTTGCTTTCCATTTTTTGGATTGATTCTTCCGTCTCTATTTCTAAGGGAAGACCAGATATGAAAAGATCTATGGATCTGCTTTCTAGCTCTCTAATTGTTTTGGGAGTCCTATAGACTCTGGATATAATTACTCTTAAGTCTAAACATTCCCCGTCAAGTATTGGTCCCAGTCAAGTATTGGTGTTTGAAAATCTTTGTGGATGATTACATATTCACCAACCCCCTTCCCCGTTTTTTTTGTTTGTTTTTTTTTGGATGCCGTCTATTTTGTTGATATATATTAATCTAACTTTAAGAGCAGTTAAGATATCCGCTTGACGCAGGCAGTTTTCAATTGCTTCAAAATCTATGGTCTGACATCCATCCGGGTGAAACGCTTTCAAAAATTCTTTTCTGCACCCTTTGTCCATTTCTGATCTAAAATAGTTGTTCAGTCTAGCATTTGTCATAACTTGATTACTCCCTTTTCTTTTTTCTATATGTGCTTGAGCCATTCTCAAGACTGAGAAAAGCTCATTCCAATATTGATAATAATTCTGATAAGGGTGATTGCACACCACTGTTTCCTTGTAGAAACTAATATGTGATCTACTCAGGCCTAATCCAATGCACAGTAAAAGTAAGGATAAACAGAAATGTATATACATGCAAATAAAAATAAACAAAGTTGAAAAATCAAAATTTAGAAAAGGCCAAAAATGGTAAATGCAAAATTTAAAAGTCAAAATTTAGAAAACAAGGTCTAGATCTCACAGGGATATAAGCAAAACAATCTTCCTTAAACAAGTGTAAGCTATATCTAAATATTTCTCTCTGCTTTGTCCTGGCCATTTTCTGATTTACTTCTTTACTTCAGTCGTCAAATCATTCTTAAGTGTTATCAAGGAACCGAGTACTACCGTCATTGAGGAGAACAAATCGGATGACGGTAAAGAAGATGAGAGGGGGTGGGTGCAAGAACAAAATTTGCTTTTCTTTCAGCCACATTCACGTTACACTTTGAATCCCCAAATCAATAAGCCTATGTCATACCCTAGGAGAGAGCTTTCTACGAACCTTTGATCTTATAACCTTTGCACACCGAAATGGATAGGTTTCCTCCTAGTCCCAAAGTGCAAGCTTTCAATAAAATCCATACAATCTGGTAACTGTGTATATCGTGGAGAACTCTAGGCATTGTACTGAAATGTAATTGGTTACAGATGGCCATACATCATAACAATGCAGTCCTCCATATAGCGGGCACGTACACATTAGAGGGGGGAATGCATTCAATAAGCGTGCAACATAATAAGCACATTTGTGTATGGATAGAAGCCTGCCAAATCAAAATTTATTCGTTTATATTTGTGGACAAATTACACGATGATTTGTCTGGTCGTAAATATCCTACCCAGAATACTTAGACTTGACTGTTAAATCCTGTAACAGGAAACATTATCCGATTTGTAAAATCTATTAAATTAGAGTCGGTGAGCGATCTCCATGATATTAATTTACCAAATCATTAAATGTCTGAGTTCATTAAGTTCATTCTTCATGAAGACCAACTTCTTTTCGTTAAAAAAAATGTGTCGTTACACATCAGTGATAATTTTCACGGAAAAGGTTGTTTTTCGTCACAAAAAAACTTAGGGGGCAGGGGCCAGTATTTATGTACAAATTTAATGCCGCAATCAGTGACCTAGTACAAAAAATCATTAAAAATCAAATACACAAGTGAGGTCAAGAATGTCCATATTTTGAGATACCTATATTAAAACAAAGCATAAAAATATTATCCACTTGACCAGAGAAGTCAGTGGCAGTTCATAGCAGAAGAAGTTTATGAACCCCAACCCCAAATTTATACCTGCAATTTTCATGCCCGAAGGTCATTTTTGACACCATGTGGTACTCACAGTGCAAACACAAGCCCTTTTCCTAGATTACAATTCTGCCAAACAGTGTGTACTAAACAGGCTGATGCAGTTGAAAATAGTTGTCATCCAAGCCGTTTTTGAGATATGCTCCTTGTCCCAAACCCACATGTTTACTGTTACGAGAGGCTAGCTCTTCTTCGTAGACAACTATTGGTATTTCACTATCAACATATTGCAGAGTAACTATGGAAGGTGTACATGCCTGACATCAATTTCAAGAACAACACAAGCCCGAAACACCTAGCTCACAAATATATCCATATATTTAATTAGCAGACAATAATTGCTGAAAAAGTCACACCATAGCCTGAAGTTAAGAAATTTGCCAGGGGCCAAAATACGAAACTGTACCCTGCCTCCTTAGACCTGCACAAAAGTTATAAAGATTTACCAAAAAAGTAACTATATTTATTTGGACAGATTATAATTCTTTGGAAATACACTCCAAACAAGTTCTTTCGCGGAAAATCGTTCATTTTGTTTTAAATGCTCGGGCAGGTTATCAATTTTTTTTGTGTGTGAAAAAGTTGTCACTGTTTATAGATTGTGAATGTCATGGAAAATCTTTCTTTCATAAATTCATAAATCCAGTATTAAATTATTACCATTTGAGATCCTGTTTATCAGTTGGTTTTGATTATAATGCAGATAGTTTACATAGAAAGGAGAATAAATAATTTCCGTCATTCTGACTTAAATAGTTAAATATTGCACTGTTTATTTGTTGCGTGTAAAACAATTAGTCCAAGCCGCAGTTCTATAACTAACTTTTACATTTAAAACTAGAGTTATATATATATATATATATATATATATATATATATATATATATATATATATATATATATATATATATATATATATATATATATATCCGTGTATGGTTTTGGTTATATGAAAATGGGGTGGGGTGTTTCCAAATTAATTTAAGTATGGCACCCACCCAGGCTCGATTATGGTTCAGAAGTTAAGTAGGTGAATATGGTTCCGAGCTCCCAGTCAGCAATGCCGACAGTTAAATCCAAAAGTACTAAAGGGTGAAATTAAACAATTAAATACAAAAGTACAAAAGGGGTGGAATTAAATAAAACAATTTAATTTACAATAAAATTACAACATGCGAGCTTCCCAATCGCTCGAACCTTTTGTGCCTATTTCATCATCAGAATCAGTGTGAGAATTTTCGCCCTGTCCTTGGTTCTACTCATCTGTCTTTCTAAATTTCTCCTACACTCCTCCTTTACTCCTTCGACTTTCTTCTCCACCTCTACTTCCCTTTCCGTCGACTTCCTTGTCGAACCCTCGACTCAAATCCGTCGACCCTGACTGTACCGACAGTCTTACTTCAGTCTTCTATCTCAGTCTCTCGGGACTCTCATCCTAACTGAAGTTATCCCACCCGAAAAATTCTCCTTCAACTTTCCTATCCACTTCTACTGAAGTTGTTCCACCCGGAAAGCTTCCTTATTGAAGCTTTCTTTGTTCCAATCTTTTCCCTTCGATTCACGCCAAAATTACGAGTGCGTATCTCGGAGTAGCCTTTAATCCTGCAATCACCTTGTAATCTGCCTCGGTTTACTAAATAATTTTAGGACGGAGTCAGTTTAATATCCTCGAAACTTTGAGGTATTCCCACCAACTATATGGATGCGGTGGACTAACCATTCCCAAGTTGTAAATCCGAGGAACTGTCAATATAAGTTGCCTATCATTTTATTACAAATGGCTCTTTTGATGTCCTACTACAGGATTAGCACTCAGGTGTAATTTACGATATCCTGTTCTGCACAAAGAAGTTTTCGGCGACTACGTTTCGCTGGCTTCTTGCTCGCGGCGTTTATCCACAGATCAAACACCGGATTAGTGTCAGTTGAATACACATCTGTAAACCTAGGTAGATCGTGATATATATATATATATATATATATATATATATATATATATATATATATATATATATATATATATATATATATATATATATATATATATATATATATATATATATATATATATATATATATACATCACGATCTACCTAGATATATATGTGAGATCAACTGTCTTTCCGAATAAATATAACTTTTGACACAGAAAACAATTTTCCAACACAGAATGTCCAATGGAAATCCAGTGTAATTTCACATAATGCTACTCGAGTTTTGTTAAACGATCAATGCTCACACCTATAGAGTACCAGTTTCACTATTGTAAAGCATGCCATCTGTTGGATATTGTTATGAAGAGATGATTACTGGTTATAGAAATTACAGTTTTATTGCAATTTATTTGTGACCGGATCTTTTCATGATTATTTGATGCAACAATAGATCACAGCTGACAAAGAAAATTTTTATTTAGAGTCGGATTTGCATCACAATTAATTTCTTTTGTGTTTGTTTTGTTTTTAAATTAAAATCATTATACAAGTTAACATTTAAACCACGCTTGTAAATAGGGTGGATTCCATGTTACATATACAGCCTCTTAATTGACCAAAATCCCTCATTTTTATTTGCTGTTGCTGTTTTGTCGTTTTGCGGCACATTCCAGTCCATTCTATGCTATGCATGGCGTAAAGAGCACATAAGGGGTAAATTGGTCATATTCGGATAGATGTGACCATCCCCACCACCACCACACCCCAATTCCCTTCGAGCAATAGATTCGAAACAATGGCCACCAAAATGTATATAATAATAAAAAAAAAAGTTTTAGCAGGCGTGGTTAGGAAAATCCCTTCGATCGCAGTAACCAATAGTAAAGAAAATAATGCGCAAGACTTGTATAGGCTAATCTGGACCAATGAGTATCACAGAGTAATATCTTACTATAGTGTCAGAAAAACAATGCACACCCTAGGCCTATATGTCAATTGTAATGAATATGTGATAAACACATGTAATGTACCAGGCAATACATATTTTCTATAATGGAATAGTCGTAATTTTAACAACTACATCCTCGTTGGTTTGTACCCCCTCCCTAACGATTTCAATAACGGAAACATTTAATGTGATAAAAAGTGCAAGGAACATAGTCAATTCATTCATTGATTTAGGTCTCACTGGATAGTTTCGTATTTTTAAGGTAGAAGGCATGAACCTAATTATGACAACCCTAGCATTTATAAATTCACACATAAGCTAAATCTGTAATGTGGTTTACATTTACTTTGAGTTAGGCTTGTAAATGGGTGACCTTGTTGGTGACTGCCTGTCACAGATAGACTAGCATTGGAGATCAAATGCGTAACTTGGGCTGCAAATGAGCAGCTGACTTGGCCTACGTATTTACATGTGTCTGCTACAGAGGTAAATATCTAAAAATCTACATGGTTGAGGGTAGATGAAAAGTATGTTAATTTGTTATAGTACTAGTGAACTTTCAAGATGAATAAGGTACGTACTGACTCTGTTAGCCTGCTTCTCACAGGAACAGGTTGAAAATAGCTCTTTTCTGTCAAAAATGAATGTAAAAAGAGGGGTTGGTGGTAGTATAGGTTCAGTATCAAAACCACCAGTTGCATAAGGAATTAACCTAAATACCTTAGTCAGAATCAGTACAAGCATTCTTTCAACAAAAATCATTAGTTAGTTTTTATTTGTATCTTTATTGTAAAGTTATGATCATTTTTCTGCAATAGGTCATCGTCGGATGAAAATTTGCCAAAACAACTGTCCAGTGAGACCTTATATTTTCTAACCTGAATGTGAGAAGAATTGCCATAACACCATCACCGCCTACACGTTTCATGCTTAACGGAAGTTTTCAATGTAATAGACTGACATGCTTGAGAACCATTTCCAGTTTCTGGACCAGTCCATTTTCAGCAAAGGGGAGCATGCGCGACTAAATATGTACATACATATGTCGTCTGCTTCCGATATTTAGTGTCGAATCAAGGAAAGGAAAAGAATGACAACAAAAAAAAAATTGCCTTTCACGTGGATTTAGCAAGCGGTTTCATTAATATGTTCAAGTGTGCAAAGAAATATAATTCCAAAGTCAACGTTATTGAAATTTACGGAATTATCCGGCAGTTACCGAATAGGATCAATTACGTCATTATGTTGTCGGATGGAAATAAACTATCCCGTAGTGTACGGAATATGGCGCCATGTTAATATGGAAAGTCTGTAAGCATGTAAGGTGCAAGGGGATGCAAGTACTAGTGCCATTCTGGTGACAGTCAGGTTAGAAATTATATATCAATGATTCAAGTGACTTAGTTCTGTGCACTTTTCTATCACATTAAACTTTTTAGTTATTGAAATCGGTAGGGGGTACAAACCAACGGGGATATATTTTCGGACTATACACATACAAAAAAAATAAACATGACTATTTCAGGGATATACAATATGAAAGAAATATAATTATTATTTTTTTTTTGAAGTGATGACATCTCACACTAAAAGGTATTTCTATGAGACCTTCGTCATATTTCCCGGTTTATATTTTCTTAGCATATGGTGTAATACAACAAATTTAATATAAAATTAGTATCTAAGACCGAGTCAAACATAAACTTTAAATTAACGCATTTAACCGCCTAATGTTCAAGTTAAATATGCCATATATATATATATATATATATATATATATATATATATATATATATATATATATATATATATATATATATATATATATATATATATATAAAGCGAAACTAAATCTTGCTGATTTTGTAAGTTCTGTGACGTAATTCCGGTCGTTTGCATCCATATTTTTTGTTTTTCAAAAACGTTTTGGCAGACAAGCAAGAAATTTCAAGGCAAGTAATCGTATATGTTCCACTTCTTAATGTAGCCAAATAATCGATTGCTGCATCATGTGCTCAGAAGAAGGTATTCATGTATTGTATATTTGCTTTCAGATGAGCTTTTTATTTTATCAGCTTAGGGTTTAATTTTACACAATGTAAAATATATGGTGTCGGCGGCGGTTTAGGGCAGTCCGGGGCCGGTGTGAAAACAGGTGCTTGACGCGAGCTTGATGTTACCACCCCCCATAATCTAAAGGAAAAATGTCATACAGAGTGACAAAAATACCCGAGATTACCCAAATTGACCCGTTTTGACATTGGACCCTCTAAATCATACTATATAAGAGACTGATAGGGAGGGTCCAATGTCAGAACGGGTCATGGGGGTAGTCTTTTTCTTTTTTTGTCACTCTGACATTCTCCTTCAGATTATTGTTTATTTTCTTAACATCAAGCCCGCGTCGAGCACCTGTGTGTGAAAAGAGGTCAAATGAATGGGCCACAGCCACTCGATTTCGGGTAAACTAATGTGTACACTTACCAATGTGTTAATTGGTGAGTGTACACGTTAGTTTACCCCAGAATCAAGTGTCTGTGCAATGGGCCCCCAAATTCTAATTTATTACTGAATATATTCTATTAATTTTTCATAGAAAATTACAGGTTTGTTTTATTTGCGAAAGAACCATTTCCACTTTGAACAAAAAACGAATAATTTTAATCTGAAAAGGTAGATACAGAAGAATAATAAAAATAAATAAATCGGGCCACCCCACCCCCCGCTCGTGGGTCCGGTTTGATCGCACCTTTCAGCTTCTCACCTCACTAAGGCCGCTATAGGCTGACTACTTGTACCCCCCCCAACCGATTTTAATAACGAAAACGTTTAATGTGATAAACAGTGCACAAAACTTAGCCAATTGAATAATTAATTTATAATTTTTAACCGACTCAGACCAGAAAGGCACTAATACGGGCATCTCCTGCACCTTTCATTCTTAACAGACTTTCCATACTAACACGGCACCATATTGCATACACTATGGGCTAGTTTATTTCTATCTACCAACATAATGACTTAATTCAACCCTTTTGGTGACTGCCTGATAATTCTGTAAATTGCCATAACATTGAGTTTGGAATTATATCCCTTTGCATACATAAACATAGAAATTAAACCACTTATTAATTCCACGTTAAAGGCAAATTTGTTTTTGTCATTCTTTTCCTTTGACATTGTAAATATCGGAAGCAGACGAAATGTACATCTGTAGTCGTTCTCACACCCCTTTGCTGAAAATGGACTTGTATAGGAACTGGAAATTTTTCTCGAGCATGTCTATTGTTTTGCAAACTTCTGTTAAGCATGAAATGCGCAGACGATGATGGTGTTATGGCTATTCTACTAACAGTCAGGCTAGAAAGTTTAAATCCATGAATGAATTGACTAAGTTACTTCACTTTTTATCACATTAGAGGCTTCCATTATTGAAATTGGTAGGGGGGTGGAAACAAATGGGTTGATATAGTCAGACTATAGTTAGAGTGTAATGTAGTCCACAATTCATATGAACAAGATTATTTACAATTTAGGAATTGACCTCAGTTTGTGGGTTTTATAATGGAATTTTATGTCATCCGAGATGTATAATAAGTGGCAGGTTGTAACAGCTCCCATTTGTTTGTTAACAACCCAACACATCTGTGACAATTTGTTAACATTGCTCACCATTCCATCTAGTAATGCTAGCAGTCAGTAGAGATTAAATTAGTCTGCTGCTGAAGTCCTGAGTGCAAGGATGAAAACTTCCGGTTAGCTTTCTCTATATTGTTTGTGTATGTACTTTAAAAGTTATAAATATTGTCAAATATGAACAGATGTGCAGTGGTTATCTATGGAAGATATGATCTGCATGCTCACAGTATTCAGTTGTAGGGGGTGAAAAGATAAAACTGTGATGCGAATTAATTTGATTCACAATACACAGCCTGCAATACAATACATATAGATACATCTATGAACTTGTTGGTCTTTCCATCTTTGAAAGGAAATTGTCCTTTAATGTATGTTGACATACTGGTTGTATTTCCAGTATGTAGATTACAGATAGACATATAGCTATCATATATACAAGTTTTCATTGATGACAAGGTAAGAAACATACTTTCAGTCACACTATCTGTTAGTTGTCAGTGTTTTCAGTGTTTTAGGCCATTTAATGCAGGCTCCATTGAACTTAATTAGCCACCAGCCCCTTTGAAATCTTGACAACATGTTATTACCAATTTTATATTTCACTTAAATGAAGATATGTCATCTTCCAAAGAGAAGAAATATTTCAGTTTCCTTGTGTAAAGCGAATCTTGTCTGAAATAAATCCAGGCATAAAAAAAAGATGAATGCTAACAAAATCTATGACATTATACTTCATGCATATGCTAATGACTAATGTGGTACTTGTTTTTGTCAGTAAAGAAGGAAAACTATTAACAATACCCAGCCCTATATTTTTTTAAACACAGGGTGATAAAACTTTAGCATTTTGAAATCTGCACCCTTGCGGATTCTGTGATAATTTTCTCTATTTCACCAGCACCTTCATTTACTGGCTAAGTCTCTACATAAAAAGTGAGTTCCCAAATTTGTTCATCATGTATAACTTGGGTCAAGATGCTGCCATGATTTTATCTCAAGTGGGACCCTCCCTTTCTCACCAAAATCTGTGTAGAGTAGAAAAATAGTGGAGGAAACAACCATAGTTAAGTGTTAACCAACACTTAAAAATCAGCATCTCTTTCTTCCTGTTTAAATTTCTGGAGTTGTATAAGCATTAATTTCTTAATTATTTTTGGGCATACTCTGGTCCATTTTTGTGTATGAATATTGTTATGCGCTTCCTAAGGGGCTTTGTCAACTTGACTATGCTGGGAAACTAATCTTTATGTCAGTTATGTACAATTTTCCAGAGCTTAAGATAGGATCTTTAGGAAACAACTGCTCCAAAATAGGATTTGTCACTGTAATAAACTTGTGTTTTTGAATCAGTAGTTTACTAACTGCCAGATTTCTCATCTGTTCCATAATGCTAAATTAGGGTTTTTAGCAAATCAATTCCATAGTCTGCTTGTGGAGCCAGACGTTTTCAAATAAATATCTTTACTTCTTAAATTTTTCATTATTTATTCAGTTTATCTTAACCTTGATATGGATATATGATTTTGAAGCAGGGCTTAATTGATTTTTAAAAAATGAAAATTGCATTCTTTTACATTGTCAGTAATTTGGTTAGGCTCAGTATTCAGTCATTTCTACATTTAATTTCAAAATACCACTAAAAGGGGATTAATTGTAAGCTATCTATATTGTCCATCCAACATTTCCATCTGACTCTTCTGTGCTCAGACTCGCTCACTGGCATCTCCATTAACACTTTCCCAGCTTCAAAAATCTGATATTCTTCATAACTTTAAATGTTATTGTATTCATTACCGTCATCAGCCAGTATTTGCTGAATAAAATAGTAGTCCGAAGATGAACCAAGCCAGAAATCTGAATTTTGGGTTTTCTAGGCTATCTGTATTTATAACATGCATTGTAAATCTTCCTTGATGGAAGGTTCAAACAATGCCATAATGCTTATTCTAACGAACAAATGTGCCAATCAAATTTACCTCTACAACCATTCATGTTATGCCACCAGATGTGTAAACAGTTTACCTTAGCTTGAAGCTGTATTACAATAAATTTGCTCCTTCTGTTGGAGATCCCTGCTGATATGATGTAACACTATTCAAAGGCAAAGTTGTAAGGGCAATTAAAATTTGTCAGAAAAATTAGTTTAAAATGAAACCCGAGCTAGATATTTTTTAGTACCCTAGTTCTGTTGGAAGTGTTGGAAAGTAACAGGGCAAACATGTTTAACATTGTATATCTCTCACATATATACAGTCTGGGGCATTAAGAGTCCTAAAATTGTTAGGTGTCCACCTTGATTTTTATGTTGCTTGGGTCATCTTCTCCCATCGTGTAGCTTGTTACCAGGCTGACTGATTGGAACAAGAAGTCCAGTTTTAAGGAATATTTCACATATTTGGCAGCCTATATTGACCTTTTTTTACAGGATAAAGTACAGTTGCTTTAGTCTGATTATGCTTACTTTAATGAAAGTTTCACAGACTCTTTCAGCTGGTTGAAATGTGATGGTAGCAGAGGACTGCCAAGGTCGTTAGTACAAGTATGCTTCCTTAATAAAAAGGAGAAAAGCATACTAATATTCATGGAAGTGATTAATTTTGGTGAATAAATTTATCCCTGCCTTCTACAAACTTTGGCATTTCTCAGCTGTCATCACATTTCAACAATCTGAAACATATCAACAGAATTTGAAATTAATGTTCGCTTATATCAGAATTTGATTCCATCAGGACATAGATATCAGATGATCTAGTTTGACAAAATCAATATGGGCTGCCACGAAGGGAATATTCACCTAAAAATGTCCTCTATGAGACAACTAAGGAACACTACTCGATGCTGTTTCATTTGGTTGAAAGACATTGACCCAAACATCATTAAAATCAGGCTGGACATCTTGCATTGCTAGACTAGGAGCATAAAATTCTTGACTATTTGTTTAATATTTCAATTCATTCCAGTTTAGTTTTGACCATACAGGCAAAAATAAAAGTATTCCATTATTTGGTCAACTTGTGCACCCAATTTCAATACCAAAGGCTGATACTTTTTCAAACTATTGATGTTTCCTTCAGAACTTTAACCCTTTACATCATGCGTCTTTTGATGCCTCTACACCAATCTCATGAAAGCGCCGTTCAACAACTGTTGTAAACATCAGTCATTTTGAGCGAGTTTTCATACCACCTTCGGGGAAAACTCCCTATTAGATACTACATTCATTGGCGTGAATGACCATTATGTCAGATCACATGGTCACTGTTTAAGATCTGGTTGGAATCTGCTTTTGAAAGTAACTGGGTCATATTCTCCACTCTCCAAAAATAAGAGCAGATTTCATTCAGTACTTAGTCAGAACTCCGATATTGATATGGGCAGCAATTAATCTTTATAAATTATCAAATTCAGATGATTTAGTGATGTAAGACGCAAAGAACTTCCAAATTTTGAGTACAAGAAATGACAGCTACGGTTGATCACACAGCTTTACTGACTTGATGGTGAACGAGTTCTCTCAAGATTTTGAAGATAAAGAATTCTTTCTTGAAACATAATTATACTCTATAACTATTGGATTTTACTCTTAAATCTTTCTATATATGTGTATAAAAAAATGTAAAATTGTTAAAATTGATGTTAAAATGTAGCTACATGGTAACAGTTAACAGGCAGACTTACATAGCTGCCGACCTTACAGGCTCACAATTTGTGAAAATAGGGATACAAATTCTAAAATTTTGACATGAATTAGTCAATTGTTGGTATTCGCCGCCACCATTTGGTGTTGGTATGGGGTAGCAGCTTACAAGCCAGCTTAGCAAACTTGAACAGCCTTTCAAGATATACCTGCATTAAATCAATTGATTTATTTTCTCAGAAATTGTGAGCATAACATTTGTTTTATCTTTAATATGCTGACAGACGAGTTGAAAGTACATCGTTGTTGAAATTTGACTTGGATCTGGCTATTCGCATTCCAAGTCATGTGACTATACAAATATCGCAACCTACATGTCAGTGTTTGATGGCTGAAGGCATGGCTAATTTTTTGTATATTCCAAACTTAACTTCACTTTTTGAACATACTTTTCTTTTTCCTTTGTAAATCAAATCAGTGTTAGTGGTGCATGTGCGGAGCAAAATTCCGGTTAGGCTCCAGTTACTCTTAAAAGCATTTCAAACACATAGATTAAAATACACTAAAATGCTTGATACCGAGCCAACTGTATCAGTCGGCTAGAGTTGTACTAATATTGCAACCAGCAATACTGGACAGTTTCTGCAATTGCACTAGCACTTAACAGGGAAGTGGTTATATTATTAAAGATTTAAAATAGCTGAGAATTGGGATATGTGTGATATTTTGCATTCAGTGTGATTTGTGAATCACTGAAAAAGTCGTGAAATTCACACCAAAATAATGAGGGTTGGCAGTTATGGACCTACATCTATCGAATTGAATTGGTAAGAAGTGCACTGGGTTACTTTGCTACATGTATATCGAAGAGCTAAAAAGCCATACACTCTGAGTTGAAGGGTTAAAATGATATCGAGAGAAAAAAAAATAAAGAATGTCTGAAAATGTGTGCTGAACATGCATCAAAATTAAACACAACAAAAGCATGGCACTAATGTTATTTATTTTATTGAAGGTTAAATCCAAATTGGCAATATCCAGGGACAATGCACAGTAGGCCAAGCAAGAAGACACTTTCTACACAACTTAAGTAATAAGACCATGACTTGCATGTTATAATACGAGACCAAAGATCTGTATACTTTGTGAATAACAATGTTAAATATACTAAACTTCAATAAAATGTCAATGACTAAAGATGTAAAGTTTATATCAATTTTCTTTAAAAAATGGAAAATCCTGTATAAAGTGTACACAAAAATTGTATAGATATGCCACAGCCTACATCAGCTGTGCAAGGCAAAGGGCTGCTTATTAAGATTTATGTAGGTTTCAATATACAGAAATAATGCATCTAGTACTATATCATTAAATTTTTTTGGTGAAGTATTATTATTACATACATCATTTGGCAGTGACATGAGGGCTGGAACTGTGACCAAACTTTGCTGGATACTGCTAAAGCTAAGAATATTTAAAAAAAAAAGAGAATGAGGGTATATTAAGGACTGGATATTGCCGATCAATCAACTCATTTACCATTAGGATGCGAAGATTTCACCAAGGACACCAAGAACTGGCTTACAAGATGAACCCCAAAAAAATTGTGGATTCTAAGTAGGTCTTAGACTGTGAGATGGTTACCATCTAAGATAAACATATCCACCAATTCTAGCCATATTTCTAGCCCATGTGTGCCTTTGCCAAACCTTTTAGAGGTTACAGTACTATTATGTAGAGATTCAAAATCTATTCCCCCAATCGAAACATTATCCAAGCCAAAAGAATTTTTGGTACATTAATCAAAACACCATCACAGGTTGTATACCCTACTCCATTCGAAAAAAAACAAACAAAAAACCCCACTATCATCACAGTGGGTCAACAGTAAACTCTTAAAGGTTTGGCGATCCTGAAAGGCAGATCTCTGTAATTACATATCATTTACAAACATACATACATACAATAAGATCAGGATAAGCTACCTAATGATCTCTTGTCGAACATTGCTAGCGGTCATGTTTAATGGACAATGATTATTACTCAAGTTACTTAACATGTTCATTTCTCTTTGACAAATCTGATCCACTCTTAAAACCACTTTGAAGATAAGACATTTTTTTTAAAAAATTGCGTACATACTATACACTGCTGTACAAATTAAAATTGCTTAAGATTTCTTTGTACAAAAGTAGACAAGAAAAAGTGAAATATTTCAATGATAATGCCAATGTTGATTGAGGGCACTTTAATAAAAAAGAAAATTTGTCACAGACTCGTCTTATCTTCTTAGTAGCCAGCAAGCTCAGCAAATGTTTGATCCAACTCGTCGCTGATAGCCTTGTATTTCTCCTTCTCAGATAGAAGCTCATCTGAAAGCAAATATACAATACATGAATACCTTCTTCTGAGCACATGATGCAGCAAACTGGACAAGCAATTACAGCACTCCCCCATTATAATGCTATTGGGGAGGGGTATAGAGAATACTGTTATAGTGAGACTGCCTTGTAATGAAGTAAGATACATTCTTTTCACCACTTGAATAATATGGATCCATAAACACACATTCCATAGAAAAGTATTCCTTCATTATAATACCATTCATACATGCCATAAAATATCCCTTCATTATAAAACCATCCATACAAGCCATATGTTCTTTCATTATAACACCATCCATACAAGTCATATAACAGTATTCATTCATTATAACACCATCCATACATGCCATATAATAGTATTCCTTCATTATAACACCATCCACACATGCTATATTTAATAGTATTCTTTCATTGTAACACCATCCATACAAGCCATATAATTTTTTTTTCATTATAACACAATAAATTCAAGGCATATAACAGGATTCTTTTATTATAACACCATTAATAATACCATATAATAGTATTCCTTCATTATAGCATCATTCATACATCAAATATAATAGAATTCCTTCATTATAACACCACATCAGCAGGATGATGTATCTGATGCAATATTTCTACTACTGGAAGAAATAGATTTGGCAATGATAGCATGTAGTAGTACCTAGTATCATTTTATGAAGAGCAATGGCAATACAGAGACATATTCAGCATTTTCATAATTCAACTGCACAATGATGATGTACAAGGAAGCATATACTTTACATAATGGGGATTTTAGCCCTTTGTGTGACAACAAATAAAGTACACAAGAGACACTTTAAAGTATGGTTGTTCTACTATGTAATGGTAATTTCCATAAATTCAGACATCATTTTTTTAAAGTGACAAGTTTTAAATCCTTATGATAATCTTAAGCTACAGGATTTTAAAATTAGCCATTTCAGCAGCCATATGGGATTATGGGATGTAAGAGCCTATTAGAAGACCTTTGATGAAAACCCATGCTGATGTGATTATACATCCACAAAAACTAGTGACAAGATTTTCAATATGCTCTTTGTGGCAGCTTATTTGAGATCTGATCAGCACCATTTTCATTCCCAACCAGAAAATCTCACAATTTGTCTTTTGGTGGTACCCCTCCCTCATGTCAGTATGACCTTCAACTCTAGTGGAGTAGCTATTACAAGATTTTCAAGATGGATGCAATGGTGGCCATACTGGACGCCAGATCTGTTATTTTCATCTAGTACCCATTAAACATCTCAAAAAGTCTTCTAAGGAAAACCCCATGCCGATATTACCTGCAGAGATTTTGTTGAAGCAAAATTCTTCATGTCTTTGTAACATATCTGAACCAGTGATAATAAAGTAGTTCAAGACTGGTGATAAAACCTAAGGAACCCGGTAAAATGTGCAATGCTTATAAACAATTGATCTTACAAATGTCATTTTTCCTGTTTAAAACTCCATATTAGGATACAACTCATGCACAGCACATGAGTTGTAACTGAATAAGCAGCAATTGCCGATTCTGCAGCTAATATTTCTTAGTACAAATACCTTTATGGAAATCAACTATTCTACATATTCTGCATTTCATTCATCACTTGTTCCATTTCCTCCTGTAGCTGTCTATTGTTGGCCCGGGACTGCTCTAGGTCAACTGGAAGGAGACACAACATGCACAAGCAAAATTCAGCTAATCACATTCTCACACAAGCAGTCACATGACCCAGCATTGACCAACTGGAATGGGCAAGACATTGGTTATCCAGCAACAAGCCACATGACCCACCAACTGTTGTTATGAATCATAGTTGTCATGACAACAACATGACCCATATATTATATTAGTAAATTCTTGGGGTATTGGGTCATCACAATGGCATTCAAACAACTAAATTTAGTAGACAGGTAACATTTAATACAGTTAGTCAACATCAATGCTTTTATTCTGAATCAAGATTTCTCACAAGAGACAGGCATAACCACTATATTGGTTTGGTTTCGTTTAGTGTTTTACCTCAGTGAGAAAAGATTATTTAGTGCCATAGATCATTTTTAAAATTACTCAAGCACAAATTATTTCTGAATTTAGCAAAGAAGTTTTTATTTACTTTTTTTGTTTACCAAAAACAATACAAAGAATTATTACTGTAAATTTTTATGCCACTGACATGTGCAATAAATTTATGCATTAAAATTTGAAGGTGCTAAATATTACAATTTACTTACTGCCCATCCTATCCCTTTACCAATAAAGAATTGGTCAATAATAATATTCTTTCAAGATTTGATCAGAAAAGAAAATGTACAGTGCATGAATCAAATTTCTGATAAACTTAGTGATACCTGAAGGCTGATAATGCAAAGGATACTGCTAACAGAAAAAAATATTTACTGAATCAAGTATTAAGGACAAAATCTGAAAGATAAAGAATCAAAGCATATGACGAGAAAACCAAATTCAGTAAAATTTTGTCCTGTTGGTTTGAATGGCACTTTTAACACAATAGCTTCATTATACCATTAAAATTGGAGGAAAATGCCTTTCCAGAGTACACAATGTGGCAGGCAAACCCAGCTGTCATGAGTGGACATCAATACAGAACCCACAATCATTAGATTAGGAGCCTCACACTGCCAACTGTACCATTGTGGATTCTGAATTCAGTAGACACTAGGCAACAGTCTGTTAAGCATAAAATGCAAGACCTTGCCTGAATATAAAACATTAATGCCTCACAGTGTCTGCCTCTAATAATGGTGTCACAAAACAAACAAGATGCATGTAAAATACACATAAATGTTAGTAGTATTCCAAATTTGAAGATTAAATTTGCCACAGAGTATCTAGTTTCATGACTGCCATGAAAAGATAACTTGTGTTCAGAAAATAATTGGATATAAACCAAAACTTAAAAATCCTGATCCTAATTTGCAAATCTAACATGCACATGCACACCCATCATGTGTCAACATATTCTTTACCTTGAAAGAGGATGACTGGTCTTTGTTTTTGTCATCGACCTGTGAAGATCCTCAACGTTGTTATGACAATTAGAACCACCATGTAACTCATTAACTGAGACTAGCAACATCTAAACCCACAGTATTAATCTGAGTGAAGTTACACTTCCAACTAGTCCTTTGCTAAATTTTGTTTAAAATTAGCAGCCAAATCTTCACTAAAAACTGCATTACGTGACAACAGAATTGGATTTACACTGTCCAGCCATTTTTGGCTTACTATCTATACAAATATATAAAGCACCAACATAAACTTGTTTTAATGGAGAAATGACACTTTTTTTTCTCATACTAATATTGCAAGTCCATGTCAAATTTATTTAACATATGCTCTAGTTCAAAAAATTATTTTTTTTACTGCAGTAATGAACTGCATTCTCAGTGACATTTGGAATTAAAATAATGCCATCAAGTGGCAGATATTTAAACAAGAAAATGTAATCATACCAGGAAATTGCTTAGTCTTACCAGATGCCACACAGACAAGAGCCAAAACATGGAACTGTTTAGAAGGAAACTGTGGTAAATCTCAATGAATATTAGTTAGAAAATAAAATTAAAAACTTGATACACTTTTTTTGCTTAAGTTTTAGGTATTTTCAGGTTTATTTCCAATGTAGCCTAGAAAAATTGAGCAGGTCCTTCAAGTGACCGAGAATCTAAGTGATTGATATTGTTGTCAGAAAGTTTGTAAATTCTGCCATCAACTTGTCTTTGTCAGAAGTAAAATTTTTCAAGTATTATTACAATAACCTTTTTAATCATACATTCAAATGTTGATATTTTCTTGCTAACATTTTAAAATCTTTGGACATTTTATTTCTATAGCTTGCCATTTGCTGAAACTAAAAATTGCTAGAGCCATTTCAAGTTCAGAATTTGAGTGCAACTTTCACGCAAAAATGTATTATTTTTTTTTTACAAATAATTTGTCATTCAACAGAGCAATCCTGTTTTTGTATTAAAGTATTCAAGTACAGTTTGCAAAAGTTTTAGTTTTGCCTTCTATTAAAGTCTCCTTTTGCATCAAAATAAGCCAATCAAGACATTTGTTCAAATCAGCTGACCTTAAGAAAGCTGTTAACTGTCTTGAAGGAAAATCACATACGTAGTGGAATGTAGACCATGACCCCATACCTTCTAGTTTGTCTAATATATTCCTATGATCCCAATTTTCTATATCTGCTTTATCTGTTTGTGCAAGTGGAGTAGAGATTAAGTGATAACATATTAATCTGCATATTGCTGAGGAAGTAAGTAAACCAATGTCTATTGTCTTCTGATCTCTGAGGGTAGTCAGATTTTAGTGAAGGAAAATTCCTGCAGACTCAAGCTGTTAGTGTTTTTCATGCAAGTTCATCAAAGCCAGGAGTTTTAAGTATGGCACTGTTTGTTGATAATAATTTTACATTTAAATTCAGACAGTGTAGCCATATTCTGGTCTCATATCCACAATTCTCTATTATAAAGTAATTATCATCTTGACAATACTTTTCCCCCAATTCAGGGACCCATTTAAATTAAACCTTTTTTTGCCATCACGTCTTGTGACTTGGTGAATATACTTGAATTCAACTGCACATTTTTGATGAACTTGGTAAAGAGTGTTAGTACAAGCTCATTGTGATTCAGTGAACAGACTTATCAAACTTAAATGTTTTCAAAAATATACAGCATTTATGTTCCCTAATTTAAAGCTGCATTATTAGACTGCCAGGTTGGTTGTATTATTCTTTTGTGGCAACCTTTTTGCAGTCACGTACAATTTTATCACAATGAACTTGTTAAACACAACGAAAAATGATAGTGACTGACACAGAGCAATGATAACTAAATAAAAACCAACAAAAATTTTAGATGCTGGATCACATGACCACATTTATAGTCTTTTTAACTATAATTTTTATAAAGAGCTTTAGAATTAATTTTCTCCAAATGCTTTCACAATGTGGCCATGCTCCACATCATCTATAAAATATATTCTTTAACTGGTAACACGATACACATGTATTGTTGGATTCATGATCAGTGCTTTATATACATTACTACAACTGTAAACATGATGCCAAGACAGGGGAGATAAACAATCATTTGCATCCCATTCATTACCTTCAAGTCTGTCAACTTCCTTTTGCAACTTATTAACATTTCTCTCTGCCTCAGTGGCACGGTTCTCAGCCTAAGAGAGGGAAGAAGAAACATAAATGAAATCCATGTCTAGCAGTAATGAATAAGATATAAATGTATCATGAAAGTAAAAAAGAAAATTGTTACTTGCTTAAAACTTGGTTTGGTAAAGTTTTAATTTTTAATTGAATTATTCAACTCTGGTTTTTTAAGGATTATTCCAGTCCTGAATCAGCAAACTTGTAACTCCATCCCTCCACAAGCACACACATATTCCTATATGGGACCAACATTCTTTGGGTGAAAATTTAAGCCTTGCAGTAATTCACAATAAATAAATGTTTCAAGATATTTCATTCAAGGTATTTCAATGAAAATTCCATGTCAGAATTGCATTAATAAACTAGTAATGATTGCAATTTTACACAATAATGCATTTAGCAAATTCTTATAAAACCATAAAGACCATGCATCTGTCATCAAAATAAATTTTTTTTCTAATAGTAGAGAAATCAGGAAAAACACTTTCAAAAATAATCTCTCCAGACATGTTGAAGATTGAATGAACCATACTCTTTATTAATAAACCATTTCATACCAAACAGAAAGCTTTTGTCATGTTCCCTAGCAGCTTTAAATGTGTTCGTCTTGCAATGTAATGTTAATTACCTTATAAGTAAGAACAAAGTAGTCAGAAAAAGCGCAGTAATGAAACATTCCCATATGGGCCACTTTCTCACCCAAACTCATCCATAAACTGGACAACAATATGACTTGTTTGATATATGAAACTGCTGTATGCTGATAACCTCCATAAAATAAGACCGATGTTTTGGTCTCAATAGCATCCAGTTTAGTCAAGTTTCACAATATTGTCAGCAGAAACAAAATGCTGGCCAAAACTCAATTTGCCCTAGTTTATTGTAGGTAATCCTGCAACTTCAAATTGTGGCTTACAACAATTGAAAAGAGCTACAATATTTTAAATGAGGCAAGTCAGAGAAAACCATACAATTTTTGAGCAAAGGGATTTGTTGCTAAATCAAAATACATGTATGGAATATAGTCCAACTTGTATTTAAAATCTTTTTGTTATCAATCAAAATGATTTTTTTTGCACAGTTCAGATGATCACCAGTAAGGTGTGTATGCTTGTTTATTTTTCAGTGGTATATGTACATATAGATATGAAAATTCACCATGGTATATCTTTTCAGTTATAATCTGGAGATTTTATTATTTATTCCACAATGATCTAAAATATCTTATGTCTCTACAACCTGGCCTCTGTACATCCAATCATTTTTTTTGCATAAACACATTATGTTGTTGTTGTTTTGGGGCTTAACGCCATCTTTCAGCACACGATAGGCTATACATGGCAGCCAGTATTAATGGTGGAGGAAAAACCGGGAAATCCACAGAAAGAAACACCAACCCATGAGAAGCTACTGGCAAGCTTTCTCACATAGACACATTATGAAATGTGCAATATTCTCATAACTGTAATTAAGAAATGCATCATGCACAATCTAAAATACTGAAATACTTTCAAAATGGTCTTGTTTTACAAAACGTGTCCTTTTTATCAACAGACTAATTTTCTCTTGCTATTATTTATTATTGAAAATCTTGAATTTTTATTCCTACTAATCTAGGTTTTTGCTATGTTAGTTGCAGACAGTCACAGAATAAAGCTAGCAATGCATTACACATTCGTGCAGCTGCAAACAAACCATTTACAAGCAACCTGAGAAAGGCCGACAGGCTTCATCTCGTTCTCATTGGATTTTTTGATCTGTATTCAGCAGTCACCAAAGATATCCTAAAGAGTAGTCAGATATGTTAGCAATCATCTCTAGTATATAAAAGAAAATTTGTTTGCCTCTCTGTATCTTTATTTTGCAGAAGATTGCAACTTTTCCCTTAATATTATTAAACCTAAATATAGTATATACAATGCAAGAGTTGCTACTTGGTAAAGCAGCTATAAAAACAAAATTCTGTAGCACACTTTGCACAGTAAAATCCCCTTTGTATCATGTACCCAGATAACAATCATGGAATGATAACATCACCCTTTATAATGATATACTTACATCCTTCAGCCTCTGTGTTAAGTCCCTGATGGTCTCCTCATAGCTGTCTTCCCTCTGGGAAGCCTGCACATGAGAAAGCAAACTAACTGCTGTATTTATTATTTAGTTTTTACTTACTAGTGAATACTTCTTAACTCTATGTTAAAGGAGGGCAAAAAAACAAAAAAAGAAAAAATAAGCAGGTCAAGAGGGGGAGGAAACTAATCTTAAATCAAACTTGTACAGAGTTATGTACAAGAAAAACCCTGAAGCAGACTTTTTTTTATATATCTTGCAGTTTCATGCTAAAATGTAAAGAAAAATATTCTACCCTTAAAACAACACTAGATATTTTGTGCAGTGATATGTTTAGTGCTGCTGTTTTTTGAATATGAAAACCTTGACAAAAAGCCTCCAAGGACTGACTTACAGATTTATTGTACTTGTTAATGTTGCTGATATTTTTTCCTTTCTATATGGATCAATTCAAAATCTGTACATATCTAAAGCTGAATGGTTAATTAGGTCTGCCAGTCATCATTTTTAAACCAATCCAACAATTCTGATGGGTTTTTTTTAAAACAAAGTTTGAATTATAAGAAAAGGATGGTACATTGTAAAATAAAAAAAAGACTGCCATTCAGTAGTTTAATAGTACAACTAGAAAGGAAGGAATTCACAGCATCTGTTAGTGAAGCCTGATTCTTTAATTATTTCAGTTTTTGATGCCTTAGTTAAGACTAGTACAGAATGTGAACCCTGATAACATCAATATGCTAAGAGAGCTCAACTATTACTAAGAACTTTGCTGTTTTTGTAATGACCTAGTGGGGAAACAAATGCTCTGTTTTTGTAATGACCTGGTGGGGAAACAAATGCTCTGTTTTTGTAATGACCTAGTGGGGAAACAAATGCTCTGTTTTTGTAATGACCTGGTGGGGAAACAAATGCTGTTTTTGTAATGACCTAGTGGGGAAATAAATGCTCTGTTTTTGTAATAACCTAGTGGGGAAACAAATGCTCTGTTTTTGTAATGACCTGGTGGGGAAACGAATGCTCTGTTTTTGTAATGACCTAGTGGGGAAACAAAGGTCAAGCCCTTCGTAGACCTATTAATGCCCCCTAACATGCTGGAATTCAATGATATTCTTAAAAGATTCTTTGGATAAAGGTATGATGATTACAAATACTTCTGGCCAAGTGACAACCATTGTCTTGATTATTGCACCAATAATTTCTCAGATGATTCAAAAAGCAATTATAAACATAATTAAATTTTACGCCTCCATATACAACTTACAAACTTGGTAATAATGAACCATTTTCTTGCAGATAATAATCAACTATGAAGCCTACTGAACAAAATGTAAAAAAAATAACAAAAAAAATCAGAAATGCCTGCATCCATCTCTATATCACATTACTCCATAATATAAAAATTCATAATATTCAAAATAATTCATTTAAAAGACTTGTTTATTTTCAATGATACATTCTGTAAATGTGACAAATTTCTAATATGCATGGATTTTTTTTTTTTACAAATATCTGAAACTAAATGACTTTTGAGGGCAATACCTGAATGTGTACACGTATTGGAGACCAGCATCATAAATTATAATAATACATTTTTATTCAATGTAGGCACACAAGTTAAATAACAGAAATAATTGCTGTGAAGTCTACCAAATCAAGGTTACTGCCTCTTGATTTAGGCTTTCATTAAATTTTAGTCAAAAATAGACTTGTTTCAAATAACTGTCATGTATGGTCAAATCTCTGCTTAAAAAATGGAATATTTACATTAATTTTCTGAGAAGATTTGTCAAAACTCTGCCAAAGTTACCCACTCATTGCATTTAACTCTAGGATAAAAAAAGACCCTCAAAAGTCATAGTTTTGGTAATCAAATGAAGTGATTATCTCCAAAACAACCAAGCTGAAATGCAAATAAAGATAAATGTTTGATTAATTTTTAAACTAGTTTATACATTAAGTTTCCGTCTTGTACTGTCAACAGCTTGTATAACAGCATTAATCTTCCAAATGGGAGGTGCCAGTACAAATTCAGCTTGTGCACTTGATTACATAAACAAGGGTATACAAGGTGGGGTTTTTCATTTAAAAAAACCCTCCAGAACATTAATTCCGCTGTCAACAGTATAAACCATGGTATGAACACTTAGGAAGAAAATCTAATAGCTTTTTGATATGCGAAAATATCAAAGCTGTTGATGATATGTGAAAATATCAAGGTAGTAAATGTTAATAAAACAAGTTAGTAATAAGATGCAACTTACAATTGTTCTGAAAGCTGTAATTTTATTGGGGGTGGGGGTAGAGAAGGGAAAACAAAGTCATCTTTTACTTTTTTAATGATAAGGATGCAGTGGGTCCATTTTCAATTGTGCTATTTCAATTTGCATTATAATTTCTTAGTTTCTAAATACAGCTTATTAAAAATGAAACAAAAATTCATCTACCTGTGGAACAACTGGAATCTAAGCACATCCAAAATTGGGTCACTTATTCCCATACAAATTAGTTTTATGCATAAAAATGGGAAACTAAAGTAATAAATGAATCCACTATAGTAACTGAAATTATTGTCTATACATGCTTTCAAGCTGATTCCAACTGAATATGGTGCTGATGGATCTGTTGTTGCATCCAGATCTAATTATCAGGTGCATTTGTGATTTAGATTTTTAATGCAATTTTAACTTTTCAGTCCTATTGCTACAATGTCTGCAGTGTGGCAGTTTCCAGTGATGTCTAGCACTGGGGCATCATGCTGCAGACATGTAGCATGATGTCCAACCCAGTCATATTATCCTGACACCAGGCAGAGTAGTCTTAACGCTAACCTCTTAATGCTGAGCGTCAATTGAGGCAGCTGTTACTACCATTTTTTGCAAGTCTTAGGTACGACTCGACCGGGGATCAAACCCACAACCTCCTGCAATTGAGGCGGACACTAACCACTAGGCCACCAGATCAGTGTGGTTATTACAGTTTGCTAGAAGTTATCAGTAATGCAAAAAACTTAAAAGCGCTGCATGGGAATTCATCATAGAAGTAAATATATGAAATTGCCTTCTTGACTGTGTCCTATCATTAGTTTCTTGAATGCTCTTTATCTTTTACAGGTTTCATTTTTTCTCTGCCTCATTTATGATTCCATGTATGAACAAATCTAAGTAAAAATGTTTTGTCTCGCTTACAAAGGTGTCTTGAAGGGATATAAACACAGAACGTGCTGTTTACAAATTTATTAAGGCAAGTGAGGGTATTGTGATGAATATGGTATACTAATGTTTGTTTTATGTTCATGTCAAAGACTTCATTGTAAACCCTGATCAATAGGATGGCAGATTTTTGTGTATGCCTTTTGCAAATTAAGTATGCATTATACACCTGTAGATAAAGTAGTCATTTTCTAACAAGCTTAGGAGAAAAATTATTTTTTCAGGACAGTAACCTTAAACAGCCTACATATTACAAAGAGATGGAGGCTTTGAACTAATGGGGCAACACTGGAGGAAATTAAACAGGAGGGGAAAAAAGAAAACTGAATAAATGGTTATTAAGTACGGGTGAAAACAAAGGGAGGGGAACACAAGAGTAAATTTAACTGTCACTCATCTTCATTTGTGTTACATAAGGAATTTTTTAAAATGACTTTTTCTTCTTTCCTGTGAGTGGTCACATCTTGATGCCTATATATTTTATTATTGTTTTCAAATTTCTAAACATCTGAAATTCAAAGTTGTTCTTTAACACCTTAAGGCATCCAGTAGCCACTTAAACTAAAATAGAAGCACAAATTTCAACATGAAGATTAATTGCAAGACTACATATATTTTTTTAAAAAAAAAAAACATTTATTTATGCAGCCTGTGAGGATATTATTTATGTATATTTTTAATTCAAATTAAATGGAGTAGATTATCCAGTTAATAAATTATTTCTTCACCATGCTAATGTGTTACTACAAATACACAAGGCAGATTTATATGAAAGGAATCTGGTCTAGGAGTATGATCAAATGCATGAAGATCAATAGGATCTGACTTGGATATTTTGAAAAGAATATTCAAACAATCCTGCAGTTTTTAATCTGGGATAATCAATGAAAATGTCAAAATTCTTTATGACAGCACAAAATAAGTTTACATCTTTACAAAACTTATTGTAATCCTTGGTAGCAAGCAAAAAATTATCAAAATTTAGCAAGAAAACTATTTTCAGGAAAATAATTTGTGCCAGATATGCTGACTGTATTACATTTATGAACATTCTGTAATGCTTAAATATTGTTTTACATTATTTTCAAAAGATGACAACTAAAATTAAACTTTTAAGTGAAAGGTACTTTGGCCAATACAACATAAGTGACCACGTGCTACAAATCTTTAAAAAAAAACAATTTAACTTAGCTAGATTTCATTAAAATCTGCCATGTGATAATTAATTAGTATGTCACTTAATAACAACATTTAGTGAGAATACAAGGGAAATTCATTGCTGAATTTGATATGTTCACATATCTTTCACTAAAAGCACATGTATGAGTAAATCTGATTCAGGCCCATGTTTGAATGACCGATGAATCAGGAAGTTGGCATAGTTGAGGTTAGGTTCTTCATAACATGTCATACACAATGCATTGTATTCTTGCGCCTGTTGCTGATAATGCAAACAGGCTCTTTGTGGTGGCAAGATACATTTCCTGGAAAACCTGAAAAAGTGCACATAAACATATGTAAATATATGATTAATAGCTTGTGAAAAGACGGAATACACCATTTCATTAGAGCAGTACAGTACAGTCTAGTTTCCTTTGTCCAAATATCACTTATTTGAGTATAGTACCACCCAGAAAGTGATGTCTTGGCTAATCCACCAGAGAAAATTTCAAATATTGAGGAAAAAACCCAGTGAAGCATGAATAAAGATCATTGTAACTAGGTTTGGTTTGTGATAAGTACAGCCATCGACAATGAGTAAATCCATTGAGTTGCAGGAGATGTAATATCCATGTCCAATACAATGTGTCAATTTTATCAAGAGTACATTTTTAAATCTCAAAATTGGTAATATCTAACAATTTTAGTGGACTTATTTGTAACTGGACTAATGACACTAGACTGTAGAAGAGTAGAATAAAGATCACAAAAATTATGCACAGGCTGCAGAACATTTCAATACAACTGTTACACATAACACCAAAAAAATTTCAGTGACAGTATCCAGATCAGCAAAAAGCGCAAGATATTGAACACTATTGACATCTAGCATAACATCCATGTGGGGCATCATCCATCGCTTAGAGATATAGAGCAATGACGTGTTCAGTTTGGCCATTAGAAATACGCATTGTACAAGCACTTTCGACTTGTATATGGCATGCCAAATTGAAGTAGACCATTTGAGCAAGCGACTGATCTCATGTTCAAGACCATGCTGTGTGGTTTGGTGGTACCTCGTGCTCACTGATTTCTAGAGATTTCATGTTTGCGCCCACAACCTTCAACTCCTCTTCCAATTCAAGGATTTTTCTGAAAGACAAATGCTGATGTTAAAACCTGACACAAAATTGCAAGTCCCCGATAGCTGGCTTACCTGATCGACCTTTGTCTGCAGACTTTTACAATTTGCACCAACTATGTGAAGTTCTTCATTTAGCTCGATAATTTTGCTGGAATAGTACAAGAAACGTTGTTACTGGGCATATCAGTTGCAGAACAGAATCAACTGCATTATGCATGTTTGTTTAGTGGTTGATGAAACAACACAACATGCAGAAACATTTGAGGTAGTAATACATTTTCCAAATGTATCAAACAACAGTCAAATTGCTATCAATACATTAACTGATTCAGTACAAAATATCATAATCACACTATGCCATGAAGTGCACTCTAGACAATGCACAATCTGTTTAATTCTTCCAATTGCTTTTACATGCTCAATGTACCATCAATTTCTTATTTCTTTCTGGCATTTAATGGTTTGTTTTCACCTCTGGATAAGAGCATTGGCCCTTCTGCGCTGAAAATGTACTGAAATAGTAATGTTTACAGCAAATTAACCAATCAAAACATGCCAACAGCAGTGATTATCATTTTCATGCTGTATCTAGACCTGCTGTCATCTTATAGATCATACTGTAATACATCAGTGAATAATATAACGCTCCGTGATGTACAACCACCATGCCAACCATCTACAACTCTTCTAAACGTTGAACTTCACAAGGTGCAAGCATCAAACATGATAAAATTGTAAAAAGGGGATGGGCAAATGCAAACACTGGGAAGAGGGACTTGCAAATTTTATGAAAACAATTGACAAATATGCTTAGCTTCAAACCAGTAACTTCTAAGCATGCTAAGGTTTATTAAGTAATCAAGAACATGCACTATCCATGTCAAATTACTCCAAACTAAAAAAAAAGAATATAGTAGCACAAGGTTCATCAAACCAGACTGATTGACCTATCATTCAATCAAGTTCCAAGACCATATTGTATGTATAACTACATTACCTGTATATACAGCATGGACCAAGACCTGAATTGTTGGGTCACATTTGGGATTCTCCATCTACCATACCACATAAATCTGATTTTATCTACCCAGTTTGTTTGGAATTTAATTAAAACCAACAATGAAAATCATACTTTGCAGTCTCATTATGCAATGACTCTGATCCAAATATTTGTTACTTACAGCAGTACATAGAATAAGACTGAATCAGTTATTGTTTTAAAAATTTCTTCAGCAGAATGAATATGGGATATGTACAGTTCTTGATTACTCAACTGTGTGGGTAGTAAACTGGTCAGATAGACAAACTATGACCAGACCACAAACTTTTGAAACCTGAGCATATTTGTTCCTCATTTACATCTGCCATACCTGAAATACTATCAAGGTAAAGAGATTTCTGCATGATAATAAAACCATTACAAAATGTTTTTGGTCGATTAATTTTGAAAGCTTTGCTTGGCACACATTTTTCTATATCGTTCATCCTATGTTGATTTAACTTGGTCTTTAGGCAAGTGCTTGGAAAATATCCCCCACCCACCAAAAGATGATTTGTATTTATATGAAAATACTCTAGTCATGATATAAATGTGTACAAAGCTTAATGAAAATATACCAAATTGTTTTTCTGAAGATATTAACTGTGCAAGACTGGAGTGAAAAAAAATATCAAAAAACTCCATTTTTGCAAGGTATAACATCTGTTTAGGCTACAAAAGCAAGCCAAGTTTCTGGGGAACAACATAAGACTTAACACAAAAAAAACATGTGTGAGCCTCCCCACTTCATTTAATACAGTATTATTATCACACTAAGAATCGAGCAGAAGTGTTTCAAATATGGCAAACAAGATTATATTAATTACATTAGTAATAATTTATCTTATATATAATTTGAATTAGTAATATACAATGATTACTTACCCGTTCTTCTTTTATTTCTAATGACTTAAGCGTGTTAGTAACTTGAACCAAATCAGCTTCCATTCCTTTGCTTTTTCTGAAAAATTGGGCAACACAAACACAAAAAATAAAATTTCAGCATGCAGCAAACCAGGCAAATTCAATGTGGTTCTATTAAAATGTCCATAATGTGAACAACCCCTATTAACAATATCTTCCAAGAAATGATGTAAATATCTATGATGCAAGAACTCCAATGTGACTGTATAGTGAAGTTTTCTTAAGATTAAAACTGTTTATTCCTTACAAAACGGTATGCTTCTTAAAGGTCCAATGTATATAATTTCTTTTACATGTGCAATTAATTTGAAGTGCCAATCCCTTCCACAGCTAAAAGAACTATCACTAGAAACTTGCATCTATTATCAAAGTTTGTAATTAGAAATATTAACATCCTGAATTACTTGAGCTTTCATTAACTAGATGTCTAAAATATTATTATTATAGTTCTTTTATTATATTTAATATTGTTTTACACAAGATAATTACTAAGACAATTGCATGGCCTTTATAAAATAAATTGCAAAAAAGTACCAGTAATTATTGGCTATGTAAAACTGAAATCTATCATTTTTGGGGGGAAAAGGATGCAGATTTGGCAAGTGATACGAGAATCAAAACATCTTTTATATCATGAACATTTCATTTAAATTTTGAAATGCCATTTTTTAAAAATCTCATTCCACCATGATACTATACCGTTGCATACAAAATGCACCTAAATTTACTATTATGCATATCAATATACTTTTACTTTTTCAATACAAGTATCATGCAGATAGTTTTAAATTTGAAGATTTCTTAAAAAGCTAGTCAATAAATATAAAACACATCTGAAAATATGCTTGTTTTCTTGGGAATTTTTTAAAAATAATTTCTCTGATTCTCATTATTTTTGTAAGTATAAATTTTTGTGGTTTTGCAAATTTGTTTTCATTTGTACTTAAAATAATGTACATACTAATAATAATATTATAAATATTCTACATGTAGTTAAACAACAAATCTTTAATTTTTTGTGAATATCATTTATATTTTGCTATCCTGCTATGCTGTTGCAGCTTTAAAATTTTCTTTTTTATAACCAACCATGAAGTATATACTGGAAGTAGCTGTGTGTGTGGTTAAGATTTTTAACATAGATTTAACAATTTCTTAGACGTATAGCTATGATGTCTGCAGTGTAGCAGTTTATAGTCACGTCTAGTACTGGGGCATCATGCCGAAGACATCTGGCATGATGTCCCATCCAGTCACATTATTCTGACACCAGGCTGACCAGTCCTGAAACTAACCTCCTAATGCTGAGCGCCAAGTGAAGCAGCTGTTAGCACCATTTTTGTAAGTCTTTGGTATGACTCAGCAAAGGGATTGAACCCCTGACCTCCCACATCCAAGGCGGATGCTGTAACCACTAGGCCACAGAAGCAGTAGTCTGGAAGTAGCTGCTTAAGATCAGCTGAATTTAAATATTTTTTTCCCAGTATTTTCTTGTACTATAGCATCTTATTTCACCTACAAAGTTCCTTACAGACAGAAAGAAGGAATAAAATTAAATATGTTTGGTGCCAATATATACCTCTCTGCTTGTTCTGCTCTTTCTTCTGCCTTTTCTAATTCATTCTCGACAATTATCAATTTACGGGCAACCTGCATGCAACAAACAGAAAATAAAGATGCCATGATGCACATGCATAGATTTCTGCAACATCTGCCTAAGGTCTTATCCACAGCTTGTGTCACAGTCTGAAGTTGCCAATTAAGCACTTCATTAAAAGGCAAGTAGAGCACCATATATACACCAAACATTGCAATCATATGAGAGGGGTGTGAGGTTTTTGTTAGGTCTTGTCTTACGGGAGAGATAATGAAATGAGCTGGAACTGGCAAGAATATAAACTTTGTAAAAGTCTTCATGGTTTCATATGCAGGGTCCATAATGGCAAAGAAATGTTTTAATAATCAAATAATTCAAAAAGGTAATAATAATTTTATTTAAGGTTCAGAATAAAGGTTCAGAAAAAAAACTAAAAACAATACATGGAATTTTTTTTTCATTTATATATATATATATATATATATATATATATATATATATATATATATATATATATATATATATGTGTGTATATATATATATATATATATATATATATATATATATATATATATATATATATATATATAATTTCTAATATCTGTACTGTTTGTATCAATTACTTTACAAAACTTGCAAATAAATAATCTGTAATTAAATTCACCCTCTTACAGACTGCAATAGATTGAAAACATGTAATTTCACAGAATGGTGCAAGATGGTTGCTCTAATACGGAGCAGATTATGGCAACTCAACTATGACACAATGTTAAATGAAAACTCTGAACATCCAATACATGCACTGTGTACACAATTACAATGAAATACATTCAGTCTAGCCCATTTCTGCCACTGTCTTAAAAAACTTCAAATCCTTGGGTAGCAGATTAATATATGAACACTCCCGACCCCTTTACTTTTATGTGCTCAATTTCTTAATGGATTGTGGTTCAATGCAATGAATGAAACAAGTAAACATACTTTGTTCAAAGTTTTCAAATAAAATACATGTTGAACCAGCCAATGTCAACTCTCACATAAATGATGAATATGAAATCCACGAATATGCCAGATTTTCATAACCCTGTAAAAATAAACATATTTCATAGAATTGACAGCGGCTTGCATGACACAAAAAATGTAAATTTATTAAAATTAAATTTGATCAGGTCTTTGTGAAAAAAACTAATCAAATTTCTGAATGGCTTTTAAAATATTCATAATACAATCAATGCTAAATAACAGCATTTTCAACATTTAGAAAATACCCTTCATTACAGCTGCTATATCACAATAACTACAGCTGATAACAATATGGGCTAAATGGTATTACATGCATCAGATACATGTACAATAAATTTCGTGTGGAATGGATGTAATTTGCTATTTGACTGAGAAGTTATTTTTATACATCATTTAATGCCAAATAAACATTTATTTTCAAATATTTAAATTTCCAGAACATATTATTTCAAAATAGAAGCAAAATGAAGGGCATTCACCAACCTTTATTTGGCAGGAAATCACCATGCCTAGAAAGAACCTGTTACTTACGCTTCAGCGGCCGCTAAACGAGTCTCAGCACGCTCAAGGTCAACTTCAGTGATAGCAAGCTTACGGGCAGCCTGATAGAGAAGGAATTTGCTCGTCCATTACTGTTCTGTTTCGAGGTTAGTACTCGGAACATGCAAAGGAGTTACAAATGGACAGTCATGCCTTCTCATATGCAAATTGGGTGTCAAAATATGGTGAAATAAAATACTTTTCATATATGGCTTCATTTTGATTAAGAATGAATTTCCATGATTGTCACTTTAAGCATGATTTAAAAAACAGACATTTAATTTCTGTAAGATTTTGAAATAGTCAAAATTCCAGATTGCTTAAAGATAATTGACCAAAAACTTAATATGTTAAAATACAATGTTTTAGAATTTGCTTTTGAATGATAATTTTTATTTGACATTTCTTCAAAACAAATGTTTAATCTTACCAGGAAAGCAGTTATGTGCATTAAATTCCAGTGTATAAACCATTTTCTCAAAACATTTGTCGTCAGGAAAATGTTAAAAATCATGCCATGCTCGCTATCACTAAAACACTCCATCTCAGGATTCGAGACATGCCAATTTATGAATACATTCATAATATAACTGGTCAATACCTTACTAGTCAGGTACACCCAGTAACATTATTTCAGGTGTCAAATTTCTTCAATTAATCTAATCATATATTTTTTACTAGGTTGCAACAAGTCACTCTGACAAAAACAAACTTTTCTTCACAGAGAGAGTCCTCATATTTGCTTGAATTAAGGTCCTTTTATGTATAGCAGGTTAAAATCTACTTAATTAGAATTATATTTGTAAACTTGTATTTCTACATGTAAATTTCAACTAAATCTACTGTATTTACTTGCATTTAAGTACTTCAACTGCAGATGGCATATGCAGAGATCTGCTATTCCATAATGCACAAGCAGATATGAATTTATGCAGTTTGTTAGGAGTAATTGGTACAAGACAGTCCCTGATCTGTTTGTATGTTATGCAGTGGCAGATCAGGGTCTCTGCTGTTTACAGTTAGACCCATCCCATATGCCAGTATATATGATAGCTGAACATCATAGCTTTACTATGGCAAAAATTAATTTGGATATTAAACAGAAATATAAAATAGGTGTTGTAATTTCAACATTCTTGTAAAAAAATCAGAGTGACTTGAAAGTGATCAAGAAGTGAATAAAACAAAAGGCAATTAAGAACAAAATAAGCTTATGATCAAACCAAATGCAACAAGTTAGCAACCATCAAGAATAGAAGGAAATTTAATCTGTGCAAACTGACATGAAGTCAAATTTTTGGCTTCCCGACTAGAGCCTAAGTAACTTCCAAACTGCTTAATCTAACATGATATATTTATTTCATTGCAATAATCCATGGCAGCTCAGGTGGAAAACAAAAACATTCTTTCTCCTCTATTTCCACATAAAATACCATTGTTCTTGTTTATTCCAGATTATGAATTGTGGCAAACAAGTGCACAGTATACTATTTAATATTTCTTGCTGGTTGCCAAACTGTTGCATCAACATATTTATAAACATAATGCAATGCTGTTAGAAGTAGGGCAGACTTTTCATGCACCTGAAATCATAAAATTACCATTAGTTGTGATGCTGTTGGCAAATATTGTGGAGGTTACATTATGTACAAAAATAAGAATAAAAACTTTATTTATCAAGAGAATTTATATAAACAGGAACAGTCCATGACATTTTTTGGAAGTAATGCATCTCAAGTTAAACAACAAAATTAGGATCATATTTATTTGCTAGTACTTAAAAAATTTATTCTTCGTGCAGTGTGCAACTGTCATAGAAGATGTACCAGATTCTGTTAATAAATAATGGGTCAAATATAAAGCTAATGGTAAGATATACAGTATAATATTGGGAAGACTACCAATTTTTTTAATGCTTGTGGGAACTGGCCTTTGCAGTTAGAAATCCAACTTTTGCCGACATGAAAGTACATCATTTAACCAGATGCAAAATTTTGGTCTGGACTATTAAGAAGCTTGATATGATTCAATGGTTTCTACCCAAACGAAAGGTTGTGATTAAAAGTAGTAATGCACTAAATGATAAAGATATCTGCATAATTAGATTTACATACTCTGATTTGTTGTTTTTCATTTTAAACCTGCTTAGTTAGGTGTATTATCTATTTAATTAGCATAACAGGGTATACTGTATATTTTTTAAAGTCATTTGCTATTGCCGACCATGTCATCATCATGCATGTCACCTCATCGTATTTGCGATCAGCATCCTCTGCAATCCATTTGTACTCCTCTAGCTGTTGTTCCAGAAAGTCTATTCTTTCTTCATCATTTTGGCTGCGAGTTTCCAACACTTTCCTTCCTCTAGATACACAAACATGACAACAAAATGGTCAATACACACCTCATTCATGTCCAGAAAACAAAACAGACCAAGCATTCTTTTCTGAACAGCTTAAGTTCTGTTAGTAAATGACTCAGGAGTAAATTATGGGGGGAAAACAAAAACAAAAAGCTTCTTTTCATCACCAAGCTACAACAAAAAAATGTCTCAGACAAGAGAAATAAAACAAAGTAAAATTCATGCCAGAAACTGCTTCTCTTGTGGATAATCTAAAAGATCATGTGTTTTGGGGCAGCTATAAAAAATTCTCAATTTGTGAAAAGTCCTGGCACATTTGAGAATCTTTTACATAAAAATTCACAAAAATTTTTTATTGTTTGCAAACTGTTTCATGAACGAATTCATTTGGAGTAAACAAATCCAGAATCAACTTTCTTGCAGACAGCTTTTCGTGCATAGGAATAAAGTTTACCCTGCCAATTAGAAATTTATTCAGAAAGAAATATTAAGTACATGCATAGTGCTAAGACTAATTGGAACCTACTGAAAATAGCAAAATAAATTTGAGCACATTCATAAAACATTCTTTTTAGTGACTTTAATAAATAAATGTGGGACATTGTGCATTATTTTGCGTATAGCATCTGGTTAAAGAGAAATTTCAATATGATGCAGTGGGCCATTGCACAAATTGGCAGCTGTCTACACAATGCTCTATTGACATGAAAACTACATGAAACGTGTGGCAAACATTTGTCCAAACGAATTTATGTTCAAAATACAGGTCTTTATGAAGGTTTTGTTGCTTCCATTTTGGTCCAATTATAAATAAACAAACAATGTATTTGCCTTTCCACTTGGTTTTTCCATAGCAAAAAGATGGACCATGGCGGCTTCAAAGAATGAATCGCATCAGTGTCACACAACAGCTGCCAAGGAAAGTCAAGCTTTTTTTTGTGAAAGATAGGCTTGGAGTACTATTAAAGTCAGAATAAAAGTCGTAGAGAATGGTTGCAAGCAGAGTTGAAATATCAAGCTCAATATGGAATCGGGGGTTGATATGGTTTTGTTTTCTGAAGGATGAGGAGAACTTTCCATTAAGACTTTCATTGAGACCATTTACAAGTAGGATGAGGAGAACTTTCCATTAAGACTTTCATAGAGACCATTTACAAGTATGGGACCAAAAGGAAGGAAAAGGATTCCATTACAACATGCTTTGTGAGGCTGTGCATTCACCTCATCGTATTTACGATCGGCATCTTCTGCAATATATTTGGCCTCTTTGAGCTGTTTCTCCAGTTGGTCTATCCTTTCATCATCAGCAAGGCTCCTGCTCTCAAGCACCTTGCGTCCTCTGCAGGAACAAAGAACGTTTGTTTACCAGATTCATGAATATTATGAAAATTTATTTTTCTATGGACCTTTTCCAAAATAGCAAAGAGTTGTGTGACATGTACCCATAATGATGTTAAACTGGTTCTTTTCATACCACAATGATGCTGTTGAACATCAAAGTGATACTGGCCATAATTAATAGGGTACATTTGCACTCTTTTGTTTTAAGGAAAAGGTTGAATATATGCCACAAGCATTGTCAAAATGGATCCTTGATGAAGGTCATATTCCAAACTTTTCCAAGATACCCATAATGGCAAGTGTTGTAAACCCTGAATGAAAAGGAAAGCAGTTATTGAATATTTGCAAATTTTCATCAACAGATAAAATCAATGCTGCAGGTTTACACTATTAGTATATATAAAACTAATCTGGAATTTAAAATATTGTTGATAACAAGCAAGTGTTCATCAAAGCTTGCTAAAGAAATTTGAAGCTGAGTGCCAAATACAATAACATTGTTTTTCCCAGGATATCAGCACTTAAAACCCTAATTTCACTTGTACAGCACTTATACAAGCATATACAGTTGTCTCCCTAACCAGTCGTCACATGCTCCTTATGGCCTGAATCTGAAGGCGACGACGAATTTGTGTTCAAAATTACCCCTCGCGAAAGGCCACCAAGCTAATGTGACCAGCATATTTGTGCAAAAATATAAAATTTACCCCTCACAAATGGCTGCATTTTATTTTGTAATAGGTAACCAGAACCAATTTTATTCATAGCATGTGTTAAGTAATCAGATTTCTTGAAAGAACTGTTGACTAAAGTATATGTACCACTATGGTAATTATATATCATTTACACCTTATGAGAAGCCATTTATTCCATAAAGCTGAGAAATACTAAAATTTTAATCCATGCAGAAATTAAGTACACATAATCAGATTATCCTTACCGAATGTTATTATAAGATGTCTGGTTTAGCCACTGATAATTATTAATAGTAGTAACACCTGAGAAGTGGCAGTATTGATGTACAATACAGAAGTCACTGAGAAAATGGTTTACTAGCCTTTATGGCTTCCCTTTGTAATGTGTAGCTTGTCCTTCACTTTCATGATTAGTGACTATTGTCAAATTTACAAATCCTAACAGCAGGGAGGTGTTATTGTTCAGGTCAAATCTGAATGTATATTCTCTCACTAAGTGTCAAGAAATGTAAAAACAAAAGGGTACCAGACTGTGACAATCCCTGCCTTTAAAAACACATGGCATCTTGTTTAAATGCAGAAAAAGATTGTTTCTTTGAGTCTAGCAGTATATCATTGATGATTATAACCTGATATAATTGTCAAGATCACAGGTCAGCATTGGCTAAAAATAGAATAAAGTAGGATACCAGACAAAGACTGAAAAATCACATAACACTTGTTGCTTCCTTTACGAAGGCATTTCATTCACTAAACAAATATTTCGTCTGCATATAATATCGCATACAGTTAGCAACATCTGAATAAAATCATTAACAAACATTAACATGTCATCACAAAAACGGAGACGATTATTTCAGAAAAAGTTGGTTATTATAGTCACCTGGGTGAGGTGTGAAGGAGGGACTTGTCAAACAGTTTTAGGTAGAAAAGACTCAAATAAAACAATTTTATGTTGAAAAGACTCGAATAAACAACATCAGAATCGATAGGGAAGTTTTTCAGCAGCAGTGGGAAAATGGAGCAAATGGAAGGAGAATTGCATATGTACCAAGAATTGACGTTTTTGAATAGTTTTGCAATGTGCATGACAACACCCACTTGCATATCACGCTTATGCCGAGAAAAAGAACTATTAATGCATATTCAGTTGAAATAACAAAAAAACGTTTATAATTAATGTTGCTTTTAAACGAAGATATTGAAGCTTTAAAAATGAATCTTTCTTACTACGTACACTACATATACTTTTCACAAAAAATTTAGTCACCCTCTGGAAAAGCAAACCAACTTAAAAGACCACTTTCCTGGTGCTGAAAGGCTGGCCATATAAGAGGGGGACCATTGTATTAAGAAATTTTTAGGAATTAGAACTCTTAATGACGGTTAAGAGCTGCCTGTAATCAGAGTGGAATGTAAATTCAAATTCTTTGATTAATACTCTAATAGCAAGGTAAAATTTGTATTTTTGAATTTCAAAACTATTCAAAGCTGGTAACCTGGGGAAACAGGGAAAATTTTAATTGTTTTTCTTTTTAAATCCTGTGTAACCTGCAACATTAAGATATTCTCAGTCCAAGATTTTGTCCAAGATGTTTAGAGGCTGAAAAATAAGAAGAAAGTTTCAGTTAAATGTGAAATACCATGCCCTACCTCTTCATATTTTGCTTCAGCTTCATTTGCAATTTGTTCAGTTTGTTTTAACATTGCCTCTAATTGGTCTATCCTTCCATCATCAAGGTATGTCTTGTTTTCTAATACCCTCCTTGCCCTGTGAAAGTGAAAATCATACACATGAAGTCTGGATTGATTTGATATGGCTGGGTTGTTTGTACATGGCAAAAGTACTGCATCCCTCAGATAGAGCATAACCACCAATTTTTAAGCCTGGACGAGTCACAATAATGATAACAAAATTTCTTTGTAAAGGAATAAAATATATTTAACAATGTTGATATGGGGTGGATGGGTAGGTTTGGGATGTCTTTCCTGGGCATACAAACAAGTATTTAAATTGTGTGTATGACCATAAACAGTTTCAAGATGATGCCTTTATTTGCATCAAATTACGATTTTCTAAAAACAACTGTACATTTAATTACTGGAATTTTATTTCTTAAAGTGCTGATCAACCAGGCTCAAATTTCAGTGGTTTGCACTCCTGTTGCCATATCAACTGACAGCAAGCCGTGAACCTTTCCCACACTGACATACCTCGTCATAACGGGTTTCTAGCTCAGTGGCTCGATGCTGTGCTTCCTTTAAGGCTAGCTCTAATTGGTTCACTCGATCTTCCTCCAAGTTGGTCCGATTCTCCAACATCCTCCGTGCTCTATATGCCATTGGGGTGAAATGGATTCATACATCATATTTGTCAATTTTAAGTTAAAAATTTGTGATTATCATATGCTGTGAATGAATTTTTAATGGCAGAGCACTCATTTTCTATGATTTCTTTATTGCCCGAAGCAAAAATTCCAAATAACCAGTAAATTGTTACTGCTACAAATACAATAGGAAGGGGGAAAAAAACAAAACAAAAACAAAAACATCTAGAGATGACTCATTCAAGTAGTCAAGAACCTAAATATGTATTCACCTAGAGAAAATTTTTACATAGCTATTTATTATGGAAATATTAACAGTGATCTCAATGACCAAAATTTGATGGTATGAGGGATCATTTCAAGTTATTAATTGACCCTTCTAACACTAGATACAAGAAAGAACAAACTGAGACAGGTCTGCCCTCTTTATGGTAAGATTGAAAGTGGATGTTTATATGAACTTACTCTAACAAAATGAAAACTTCAAGCAGAAAGTATGGACTTTCTTCAATGAACAAAGTTGGCAGTATTCTCAACAGAAAACCCATTTTATTTAAACAAAGTAGTTGTAAGTTGTTGATCAGTAGTTGCCTGTTTGATCGAACAAGTGATTGGAAAATTAACTCAACTGCCTAAAATTTATATTAGCCATTTTGAGGTGGTCAGTGAATTTTCAACCCATCCATGTATATATATATATATATATATATATATATATATATATATATATATATATATATATATATATATATATATATATATATATATATATATATATATAAATAATTCATGAATATAAAAAATGCAACTTCTGCAAAACCATGAAAAATAATACCTTAAAAAATAGATTCATTCACAACATATATACTTCAAATTTTCTTGGAGAACAAACGCACTTTACAGACTACATTTAGATATTATTTTCAAGTATTCAATTCAGTTCAAAGAATAGTAGCAAAGCTTTTTTATATTGATAGTAGTGCATGCGTATGTGTATTAGTACAGAGATAAGCAAATATTAATTTCTCATCCATCACCCCAACGGCTGTCCTAAATGTATATTGAGATTTTTATTAGACCAAATTTCCTCAGATTTTGTAAATCATTTTTTATTATGTGTTATCAGTACTTATTTTCAAGACCAAGAATAATACACATAAATAATTTGAAGAGAAATACAAAATATCCATGGAAAAGGAAACTCGGTCTAATTTACTCCGACTGTAATTTCAGCAGTGGCCATAGATGGGAAAATATACTTTTTATTATCTATCTAGTAAAGATTGAAATAGTCAAATCTATAACAATGAACACTTGAAGTAAAAGATTTATCTGTATAGGTATGCTTTGTATGCACACTGTACAAGATTATTTATACATAAAATATATACAACAAAATCTCTATTTACTGATGGACTTGTTATAATTGGTGGTCACTTGCACTTTTGCCCTACTTGTCAAACTTTTGTGACACTAAGAGTATTGTTGTTTTGTCTTATTTCTTCTGCATGTACACAAATATGATTCAAACTGGCTTGAGAATCAAAACTATTATGAAACATCTTACATGATCAGACTTGTGACTATATTACAATCCAATTACATTATGAAGTGCATGGAAGAATTATCAAATTAAAAAAATAAACCAACATAAAAAATAAACATAAATATTTGAAATTAATGACCTCTTGTATAATAATGAACATTAAGTCAATAATGATTAATTGCACATGCATAGGAACTTTTCATGTAATAATCACCTTTTTGTTGAACAACGATCACAACTCAATACAAATGCAGGACTCTTAAATGAAAATTTTAAGAAATGTTTATAGTATCTAGGGTGTTTCCCATATACAGCCACTATTTATAAGCATGCATACATTGTATCATTCAATTTCATAGCTTGCTGCAGTTGAATAATGTACATTTTTAAGTTCTAAGCCATTATATAACTTGAATAACTGTACGAGTATATTGTACTCTCTGGTCTTGGACACTATATGGTGTCATATTCAAGTAAACATTTCTATTTCTTTCATCAATATTAATGATGAAATTCTCACATTGTTAAAACTATCTTAAGCAAATGTTGAACATTTCATTTATTACAGACTAAAGAGTTGGGTTGGGGTGTGCAGCTACAATTCTCTGGTACAATTTTAGTGTGTGACAACCAACTAGTCATCCCACACAATTGCCCATAAGATGTATATTTCTGTAACAAGTCAAATGTATGTATGTATGTATGTATGTATGTATGTATGTATGTATGTATGTATGTATGTATGTATGTATGTATGTATATATATATATATATATATATATATATATATATATATATATATATATATATATATATATATATATATATATATAAACTTTAAGTCCCACTTCAAACAACACAGACCCTAATCAGTTTTACATAATGTGTTAGCATGTTTTTTTTTCTTCTATTGATTACTCCTTTAAGAAAGCATATACCCAGATGCAATGGCAGAACTAGGTCTGAGCAATTTTGTTTGCCTTTTAATTTAGTACTTACAGTACATTTTCTTCAAAAGTTGAACTGTGTGCTTCTGGAGCACAATATGACAACCACAATTCAGCATTTGACTTATTGGCACACAATAATACCTTGAAATGTCTGTTACGATGGGGGGGGAGGTGTATAAATATATTTTTACTTTTACATGACAATGATACATGGTATTTTTTACTCCTGGGCAAGATAAAGAGTGCACTTTTTTCACACCCATTTGCAACATAGGTTTATGAAGTGGAGGAATCACCTTGCCTGGTAATAAATCTGTCCCTCCAAGGTAGAGGAGTCAATTTTCTATCAAATGGGGGCATTTTTGTGGTTAACCATAAGAATGTCTTTGTTCTATCAATAGATATAATTACTTTTTCTGTCTTGAAATATGAGCAAGAATATTGTTTTCAAGCTAAGGGTTAGGAAGAAGGAAAAAAAATGATCCCAACCCCCACCCCTCCAAACTAGAGTTACCATATTTGAACTTACACACACACACACACACACACACAAAGAGGACATTGCAGAGTTGGTGTATCTGTCACAGTTTAGAAATTTAAGGAATGAACATGAATACATGTCCAGGAAAAAAGGAACATGCAGCAACCATATTTCCAATGCCATTTTAAAATCAAATGGTCAGCCCCTTGGTTACTCTGACAACAGCCTGCCTTTTACCAACATAGTTTTTTATATTTGTTCCCATGTTTTAGATAAAAAAAAAGGTGGGGATAGTGTGACCCTGCTCATAAGTGTGTTTGTAATGACCTGCAACTGCTCTTGTGCTTTTTATGACAGGGATGCAATGGTGTTGTCAGTTCTAGATAAAGTGTGGAACACAGAAATATGCAATGCTTTTACATATATTTAATTCAATATCAAACGTGTAGTGATTTCAGGAATTGTTTCGCTATCCTACTCATTAAGTTTGAAGACAGAGACTTAAAATTTCATATGCTCAAGGAAGAATCATAATTGTGCACAAAATTTACAAAATTTTCACCTCCCTGTGATCATATGTGTGTGTATGTGTGTGTCTAGTGCTAAAGAAGAAAAGCAACTAATATAAAAGATATACAATAGTAGGTTCATTTTTATAGATCACTGTAAGAACATTTTTTCAAGCTCTGCGTAAGTGTGGGCTGGACATTTTTCCACATGGAATCCTAGGCCCCTCACCCCATACTAAAAGAATTGAATATTTGGTCCCTAATATTTAATTCCAACATTCTAACAGAAAACACTTTAAATGCTCTGCTGCCAAGATTTAGTGAATAGTATCTGTGTATATAGTGGTCCATCTCTAAAATGTGAAATATAACCTATGCCTGGTATAATATAGGTGTAGTCATGGATCCCATTATATTAGATGAATTCTATTATGTCCATGCAATGTACCCCGGTAAAAGGCACCCTGCACATTGTCATATCCAGGGACCAATGTATATTCCAATTAGATTTATTACATATGTATGCACACATTTAAATATCAGATACTGCCAATTTTCAATTAGATTATCTGCCCTGTGTTAGCTAGATTATAATTGCACAAAGCAGAAGAAAACAAAAATAGAATGAAAAAGAGGATAAAAGAAAAGAATGGTTCATTTAGCTTTGCATGTATAATATATATGTAACCAGCAAGGACTAACCCATTTTTGAAGAAACATCTGGCCCTAATGTTGGACCAGTGCTTTTACCTAAGCCCCCCCCCCTCAAAGTTATGTGTGGTTTTATTTACACGACCAACTCCATTTTTTGCTGCCTACCATATATTTTATTGTTGAAAAAAAATAAAAAAATTAAACGAAAGAAACATATGCATAAAAGAAAAAAGTTATAAAGGATGCAACAGTGATCAATGATAAATTTACCATGCAAATTTACTTTTTTTCAAGTTTATGCTTCATTTCAATGTCTAGACGAAAACAAAGAAAACCAACGAAAAAAGCATACACCTGCCTAACCACCCTTATTTCTTTCAATGTAAACAAACCACTTGTTTTTATTTGGCCTATTATAAGCCCTCATTCTAGACATATCCAATATGGTCAAGAAATGAACAAGGAAATTAACTGTTGAACAAGAGATGAAAATGCACATCCATTTCCTTCATGTTTAATCCCTACTATATTGCATACAATAGTTTACCATTGATATAACATGCCCATTGTTCCTGTTGACCAAGTATAATACTTTTCTATTTAGCACATTAACAAAGTGTGTGCATGTGTCTCTGTGTGTGTTTGTGTGTGTGTGTATATATATATATATATATATATATATATATATATATATATATATATATATATATATATATATACATATATATATACATATATATATACATACATATACAAACACACATATACATACAATCAAACATCCTTGTACCTAACTACTTTAGTATACTATACACAAAAACAATCAACTCATGGAAAATTCGTCATCATATTCTTTTTATGACTGTCAGGTTTAAACTACATTCTTTATTTGAAAATACTTTGCTGATGAACCGGATAAAAGTCTGATCTAGTACATTACAATGCTGCATATAATGTGTGACGACCACCGAGATAATGTGAAAGCATAGATACAGAGCAAAAATTTGTCAAAAAATGTTTTTACGGTATATAATGCACACATTACCATTAAATGACTCAGGTAATGCCTACTTGTCTAAATGGTTAAGAAAGTATAGTATTCATACATCCTCCTGTTTGTACCCCCCCCATTTAAAAAAGTTAAATTACCATAAAAACTGCACAAAACTGATTTTATTCAATGGTATATTTCAATTCTGATCTGATTGTCACCAAGGTGTACCCAACACTGTGGAGTTAACGGTATTCCAAAGCAAACAAAAGTTCTTAAATGTAAACAAGCAAATAGACACTTGCTGTCCATTTTCGATTTCAAGAATGGTCTATGTCAGTAAATACTGTGTTGTCTGGGTCCAATATTTGCAATGTCAAGTTTTAGAACATCTAAAACAAATTTTACCCTCCAAAAGTGTATGAGGATCCAAATTTTTATGGAATTATTGAGATTCTTAAAGACGGTGAACCACATCACATCTCTTGCTTGAAAACGGTAACTAGTCCAAGCAAATATGGCAACCATGTTGTTCAGGAAACTCGATTGATGTTGTTGTTTTGTTGTAGGGTTTAACGCCATTTTTCAGCACAAGATAGGCTATACATGGCGGCCAGTATTAATGGTGGAGGAAGAACCCTGGAAAACCCTGGGAAGAACCACTGACCCACGAGAAGCTAGAGGCAGGCTTTCTCATGTACCCACGTTACTGAGTCTGCACTGAGGTGAGATGGAAGTGATCCATAATGCTTTAGACCACTCCTATTTAGACCACTGGCCACTAGGGGCCCCTTGCTTGATTGAAAACATTGACAAGTTGACAGCATATGAGACTCTGGCAACAGCAGGTCAGAACATACAAATCAAGGAATAAAACCATTAAGTTTTGTGCATTTATTTTAATATCCTTGATACCTGGTGGGGTGGGGGTGGAGGTTTACAAATAATGGGATGGTGTGAGAATACTATAACAAATACTGTAAAGTGATACAAAGTACAAGTAATATTTAATTGGTAAACCACATTATGGTGCTTACTACAAACTTCTGCAGGCACTTGTAGCAACTTGTTATTCATACAATTCTAATTTCCTATCAATTATGTAGATTCCTCCCATGAGGTATATTTCACAGCTAATGTTAATGAAAGTTAAATACCTACATAAATTAAATGCATTTATTTTCCAGCACACCTGTTTTTTTTTTAAAATTGCCTTTACTTCCTGTGTGCAATTTAAGACTGAATTAATCACACTTGGTCTTACTCCACTTATCTGATTTCTTCTTTAGAGCCTCACCTCTACCTTGAATTTTACTGCAAGAACCAAAAGCTGCTAGGGAATAAATGTACAGGTCTTGTTAAAGCAGGCTAAATATATGCAGTGTACATACACATGAAGCATGGCTCAAGACAGTGGTTGAATCCGGATTCTATTGTAAGCAAGAGTCCTATAGTGACAATCTTTGCTTTCATGACAGTTTCTGCTTCTGATCTCAGTTTTCTAAATGTGGTATACAATTCTCCCAGTACAGGACTCAGTGTTTTGGAGAAACTGTGGCTGTAGACATCTTTAAAACTTCAACAGAGTTGTACAGATACATGTGTACTGTTAACACAATTTATTAATTTAGCCTTTTTATGATATGAGTATTAGGAACAGGATATGTAAGGTCTTTTTTGTTGCGTATCATTATAGTCTGTCTTCAGACCTTTATTTACGAAAAAAATCGTAGAAGTGGATTTTGTTGGGATAATAGTGTTTCCAATTAAAACTGCCTGGCAAACAGCAATTCCATTAGAAACAAATTTTTCGTTTACTTCAAAACATTTTTAAAAATTGTGCACTTCAAGCAGTTAAGAAACCCACTCAGTAAGTCTTCAGACAACAGAAATTGATTCACTTCATTTTGCAAGCATTTCTTGACAGAAAAAAAAAATATTGAAATTCTGGTCCAATTTTTAATGTACAGTGCAAAATTTAAAATTATTTTTATAAATTTTGTTAACTTGTTAACTTTGTTAACTTGAGTGCCTCTCTTTTACTGCCAAATTCAATGCATTTGGTGCATTCCAAGTATCCTGAAAAATCTTGGGACTGTTTCTTTGAGTTCAAGAATTTTTGATCTCAAAATAGAGAATTATGTGCCTGGATATCACATCACTCAGAGTTGCTGCTTTGGAGTTTGTTTCAATGATTAACAAGTCACATTACTTTCAAAAGTTCACTTCCTACTGGCTGATGGTGGTAAATCTCAGATTTCAAGTGTCATTTTTTTAATCACATTCCCTGGTTATATCATTTTATGACTGAATCTTTATTATAGTGTATACACAAGCAGATATGGTAGAAATATAAGCAGAGACCTTCAAGACTATGAATTGCAGATAAAATGTTACACTAGCATTAGGGTCTAGTCAAGAAATCCCCACCCACTCCATGTGTAAAACAAAGGGCAGAAATGTCTGGTAATATAAGTGATTTAATGAAGAAATAAAGGAATAATAGAAGTCTGAATACATGTGACACAATTTTCACACATTAAGATGAATACTTAGTGGGGATTTCATTAAATCAAGTAAATACATGTACTAGATTAGACCCTGTTAGTAAGCTGAATGACTACAATCTAAAGCACAAACAACTCATCATTTACCTCTCGCTCTCATCTGCAGCCTTGGAAGCCTCCTCCAACTTAGTGGCAACGGTACCATTCCTCTCCTCTGACCTTTCAAGGTCCTCTTCCAACAGCTGGATTCGTCTGTTGAGTGCCTTGACCTCCTCCTCACACTTAAAATATAAAATGAGATGTATTCAAAATTCCACATCAATAAATTTTGTAAATATAATTTAACTTGTCCAGAAGAATAATTTGTAATTTTGACTTATCTCTAAATAATGCCACCAAATAATTTATATTCAAGTTTAAAGACTTCCTTTTAAAATCATTTTCTAATATTTTGTGTATTACCTTCAGTGGAACAATATTAAAGAAGAGAAATTCTCTTTGGTCTTGTCATTAGCCTAAATATGATTTACCTTTCTTGAATATAAAACTGAATTTGAAGCTGACGGATAATTACTTTAGCAACATTTTTGTAATTTCATAAAGTTTATTACTATCATAAGTATGATGAAGTATATTTCATAAAAGAAATACTCAATAAGCATGGAAGAACTAAAATACCCACAAAAACAAATATACTGATATAGAGAAACTTGCGCATTCTTTTGGTAATTTTGAAGCACAAACCAGACATGTGAATCCAGAGTAATTATACACCTATTTAAAAATAATCATGACGTAAAAGAGATCCAATTTAATATCATAATTAAATAAATTAACAGAATTTAATATGGAAAATGACCCAACTGGTACAACATGAAACCAATGACAAATTTCCAATGTTCTGATAGTTTCAGATACATCACATGGAAATGTTATAAACAGACCAGGTTAGATACCACATTCACATGGCACCAACTATAAGTGATGCTTATAAGCTGATCTAATAAGCAACTGACTCTAAGGGTGCAATCTATCAATCAACCATTTTACAGCAGATTCCAATGGACCACAAGCCAATTTGATTGCCAAAAGAAATTGCTATGCAAACCAGTCAAACAAAACAGTTATGTCAAGGTGTATGTGAAGTATTCTCTTCTTGGCTTTATTTCTTCCAACTTAATTCAAATCCTACACCTTTGTGGAATTCCTTTTGCATGATGGATTTAAGAATGTAGATTATATTCCTGATTTAACTTTCTTATAGCCTTACTATCATAATGAGTAACAATATTGTATCAAGATTGCTTTCAGTGGGCAGAAAGATTAAACATGGATTTTCAGTTGAGCTCCTATATGCATAATCATGATCAATGCTTTTAGTCTGTTTTAAACCAGATATACTGTCCTAAATCAACAGATCTATATAGAATTTAAATCCAGCTGTCAAAATTTTACCAAGTCTGATGGCAATGACTTTTCCAAGTGCCCAAGCTTCTTTAAAGACCTGAGTAACATTATATAACAATTTATCAGACACAAGTCACACATTAACAATTTGTATCAAATTTGGATGCCCTAATTCTAATGCCCCTGGTAATAGGCACCTTCAAATGCTTAATGATGTAAGATTTATTTCCCTGGACACCAATCCTTAGTCACTGTTAGTGTTCTGCCCCTAGCAGTTAGCTAGTTTGATGTACATCTATCTCTGTACAATGGCAGTTTGACATTCTGAACTATGGAGAGATTGATATCATGGCTAATGGAGAAATTCAGGTGATTTTGTTAAGGATATCAGTATCTACAGAAATATAGCCCCCCAAAAATTAGTAACTACAGAAATATAGCCCCCCCAAAAAAAGTAACTACAGAAATATAGCCCAAAATTCATTTAGCTCTCTTGCACATTTTATTGCATTACTGATCCAATGCATTGTTCTAGATTGAGAAGATTTTATCAAGTATCAACAGAAATGTAGATTTTAAATAAGACATGGGTTTTTTTTATTAATGGGGGTGGGGGTAATTAGTGTGAAAGGAGCAAACATGCATCACAGAAGAGTCCTTGATGAAGTCTTGATCATCTGTAAAATAACACAAAATGCAAATTATCTACATGATGAGAACCTTTAGAGCTGGATGACAAATTCACCCTGTTTCAGCAATGCCTGCCATCCCTCAAATCAACATTTGAAAACTCCAATCCCACCCCCACTTAAAAAATAAAAATCACACAACACTTGTTGGTTATTGACCACGATCCAAATATTCTGATGTCTTGATTCTACAAATGTAGTACTGGGATGATAAAGTGACAAAATGAGTTCAAAGTGTCTTATTTAATTGTCAATAACAAACAAAAAGGCAGGTTCAGACACTTAATAAGAATCTTCAAAAAAAGAAGTTTACCAAATCCAAGAGACATAAATCATGGTTCACGTCATGAAAGACTCCTTATTGCTGGACAATTCAGTTTAAGGCATTTTAATGTAAAGTTATAGAAACTGTGACACTTGCTGATTTTTTTTGCAATAACTTTTAATGCATCAGTTTTTGAAATGGAAACAAAATAGTTAATTTCAATCTGTCACCCATGTTATAGGTCATCACTGTTAACTTGTTTAAAAGCTTCTTCAAAACTGCACGTTTTGTACTGAACAGAACTACAATCATGAAAACATGTACAGCAAAAAGATATTAGGTTTTACACCCTTCTAAAGCATGGTCTCTATCCTTACAAAAATGTGAAGTCCAACTTTTAATTATATAGGCTCTTATCTGTCATTGCATAATATGCCAGCAGATCTGGGTAAATGTTCTACTATACTCCCAACTGACTGAAAACATCCAGATCTACAAGCACATCATGTGACTGCAGATCAAGACCAGTGCTTTTTGCAGCTGGATGATTTCCTCCTTAGAGTCCACACATTGCCAATTTTTAAAAGTATATCTCAAGGGAGAAAGTAATTTTAAAGTGCTAGAAGATTAAGTTCAATATCCTATAAAACTTGTTTCAAAGTTTGTTTCCAAATGCCTTGCTCACAAAGAGCCCTACCAAAATGATCCTAATTGGGCCCTGCATTTGCTGAGGCCATTCCTGAACTTTTTATAATTTTTGTGGGGACCATAAGGTTGCAAAACCTGCTGTACTTACCTGAGATGTAAATATGGTTTTGACCCATTTCAGTATCAATTTACTTTTATTTTGGGGCCATTGGTCTAAAACATACTATCTTCACTCTATAACATTTTCAGGACTTCAGGATCAAGCTTTGTCCCTTCCTGCTGATAAGCTTAAACGGATATAAATAAATGCTTTAATAGTCCTGTTAGTATGAAAGTAAAAAGGTCATTATCCCCAGTTTTATATATATATATATATATATATAATGCCTAGATGGCAGATGAAATATACAGTACTTTTAAAGGTTAAAGGCTGCCTGTAGCATTCAATTTTTCTTATGCTAATGTAACTATTGTTCCACAAAATTAACAAGTAGTTTTGAACCTAAACAAGGTCAATGTAAAAATAGTTAATGCAAAAGGAACAATAGCATGCATTACCATACTGTCCTCTGTGATTTTATGAATTAGTTGCTTTTTAATAGGGTCCCTAGGGTAACCAGAACCACACATTTTTTTTTTATTTGGCCAAAGATAAATGCAATGAATGCAAATCTTAATTTCACCATATCAAAGACACATGACCAAAAAAATCCTGCAACTTTGGAGAAAATTACAAGTACGGAAAACCTGAGCAAATAATAGTAGCTCAAGACTATATGTTAGAAATATATAGACTTAAATTAGATCTCCAAGTGTGGCTAGATAAACACTACTGAGACTACATAGGTAGAGATCTTAAACCAAAACTGAATGAAAAAGTGGATAATTACTTCGGTGTTCACTACTGAGGTTATAAATTAGTGATAACCTGAAAAGGCACCCAATACATAGGTCTGAATAAAGAAGACATATAAAGACTTTCAATTGTTCCTGATAAGAAACCTATGCATGTAATCCAGTCCTAAATATGTAACAAGTGTCTTTCTATGATGCCAATAATAACTGCAACAGGAATACTTGATCAGAAGGACCAAACTCTTTATCCAAGATCAAGGACATAATTGATCCCATAGGATCAAACTTCTGATTCAAGATCACAAAGAATTCTTACAGATTCAACTCAAAATCTGTTACACTAGCAATGACTAAATTGCCAAAAAAAGTCAAAATTGTTACATGATGATCCATGTTGCTGGAAGAGAATCAGATCTGAGTGAATATTTTGTGAAATGTATTGTTCAAAGATTTTTGTCTTTAATTCACAGTTTTGCCAGTGCAATATATTTTCTAGATTTATAATATATAACAAATTGATTATATTTCTAAAAATGTATAAGTTATCAATAAATCAAACCAAATGCATGACAATGAACTGCATGCGAATTTAAAGGAAGATGGTGAATTTTAAAATTGTAATTAAATTGGAGTTGGACTAATAATGAAAATTTGTTGTTGAAGCATTTGGATAATCTTATATATCCATATCTTATTCTGATTACCAAAATATTTCAGAATGTGTCAAAAAACTTGAGTGTGCTACTGCTAGTTGGGTGTCAAACAGTTCAATGTATTTTAATTATAAATACTTTCACTCATAAGTCAAACCCAACCAAAAACAACACAGATCTCCATCTGCCATTGCATGATACACTTGCAGATTAAGGTCTTTGCTGTTTGTTCCTAGTATTAAAAAAAACAAAACTGTATTAACCCAGATCTAAGCATAAAAGGTAATCAATGGCAAATTTGGATCAGTACAGTTTGCAGCTGATTTGACTTGGGAGTACATTTGGTATTCCTTTTTGATATTCACACAACAGTCTAGCTATTAAAATAACTGTCTGACACATGAATTTATCACCTGCATGCAGGTGAGTTATTTGTTGCAAATCTTAATCTGCAAGGGTGGAGGTATAAAAACTGCTGATGTTTTAATCTACCTTTAAAATAACTTTTACCTTGACAAAATTCATCAAACAGGGAGAACACTGAATTGGCCTACAACTGAAACAGTGGATAGGATGGTTTTTACTGTAGTCTGCATTATAATAAATGCTTGCCATTGTAATATTATTGTAATCACACATTTCTATCTGTCCTAAACATGGAGTCACACAAGAAATACTATCTTTAAAATCCCTCAAGGTAAATCACATTTGCTGGATGGCAGGCATTGCATCATGGTAACAATACTCAAATCTTGATATCTGAATATTATAACACCCCTCATTATCCCTCAAGGGTGATAAAGGCAGATGGATATCCAGCATGTATAATTTGATGTCTACATATAGCCAACCAAATATATGCATATCAACAGTCTCAATGCAAGAGTAAAACAGTATAAAAGAAAAAAAAGAGAGGGGCAACATGAGCAATAACACCAGCAGATCTTATCTGAACTTTTAATGGCGCTTTAATTTTCTGAATGAAATGTACAATATATATATATATATATATATATATATATATATATATATATATATATATATATATATATATATATGCATTCTGCAAAATAAAGTTGCTTTACATCTGATCAGATGTTTCCACATACAAAAACCTGCCCTACCTAATTTTAAAGTGCAATCCACCACTATCACTATCAATAAATTGGTAGATATAATGTTTTCACCTGTGCAAGTTGTGGGTATTTCACCTGTCAGTGTCCACTTTATCAGAAGATAAAACTTCAAATGCTTGAGATAATTCAAACTTAACCTGCTGCATTTTTCAAATAAATAAAAACATACAGACTGAATATTTTTCTATATACAGCATCTGGCAACACAGGACACCATAACCATAGCAAAAGGAATAACACTAAGTTTAAAATCAGAATATTTGCTATAGAAACAGTACCATTATTTCCCCATCCTTCCAGCTTCTAAACTCACATTTTACCTTCAATGCCTTTTCCAGTGAATATGTTAAAGCATGTGTAACTACATGCATAAACAATCCATTATCACACACCTTTCACCTCTGCCAAATGATTTAATGCAAAACAATACTAGTACTAGCACATATTGCTGCCACAATTTTTTCTCCAAATAAGAAATGAAGTACATTCAAGAATGAACATGTACAGCTATCTGCACTGAATAATTGCCAATTGAAGTCAAAACTGCAGCAATCTGCATTATTCAAGGCCAGACAGTAATTACACATAAAAAGGTAACATGTTTGAATGTCTAGGAACCAGGTTATTCACTTTTTACAAGAACATCATAATCTGATTAACTAGTGTAAAGTAAATATATGCAGTATGAATAAATAGCACAATGGTACATGAGAGAAAGATATTCTTTTTTAAGGTGAGGCTAATCCCAACAAGCTTTTCACCACTACAGCTGAAAATGCCAAGGAATTGGGTTTCAGTGGTTGCATAGGTCCTGAGGTGACAGATCAAAACACCTAGTTAGTCATACCTTTGGTGAAAATCCCATAAAGATGTGACCAATCAATTCAGGAGAAGTAGAAATAATGACTGCTGCAGTGGCCACATTGGATGTCATATTGGCAGATTTCATTTAGGATCAACAAGACAACAGAAGACTTTAAGTGAAATCTCCATTTTGCTATAATCATACATTCAGAAGGATTATCAAAAGCAAAGTTTTCAAGATGGCCACTGTGACAGTCATTAGTTGTGAGAGTGGCACTATTTTCATTAGGTCAAACTACACACTTGGGATGATTACCAATGTAAAGTTTGATGGCAAGCCTCCAGGTAGTCTAGGAGAAGCAATAATAACTGATTTATGGCCTGCTGGCCATCCAACATGCTCTCCTGGACTTTGACCAGTATAAATAAAATCTAGATAAACATTAATGACAGAGTCTTAATCCTTTATCAATGCAAATAACCACTGTTTTAAATAGCAATCATTGTCCATTATCCCAGCCAGTTTACAAGGGTGAGGTCTTGTGCAGTTGGCCTATTAATTCCTGCTCAAAATGGACCACTTGATGGTAAAGGAATGTTGCATCCATTATGGTAACCTGCCTCAGCTGCTTAATACCACACCACTAGTTGCCTGGTAAAGCTTTAAGCTTTAAAAGCTCCAGTACAAAATGTCTCAATGATGAAAACATCTGCAGGAAATTGCTCATCCAAGATACTCTATCAAAACAGTTCACTGCTGAAGGACGGAAACTCCACATCCTTCTGATTATTAATGATCACAAACAAGGCTATTTTCTAGGTTCTAATAAAGTTTACACATTTAATTATACATTCTAGCAGCAAAGTGTGGACTTTTTTAAACTGAGTTAAAAATATGTCCACATAGGTCAATATTTTTATAACCAAAATTGGCTTCAAGAAAGAAAAAAAAAAAAAAAGAAAAACAAGCATAATATAAGAAATCTACTGTTATTCAAAGTAAATGGTAAAATCTACACTACACATGCACTCTCAATGAAACCAAGAAGTCGGCATTCTCTACCAATGAATCCCCAAAGTATTCCCATAAAAAGTAAATTGCAACACAGACTTCCTTAAACAAGGCAGAGGTTACTAAATATCAGATATCAAGAAGAAACAGGGAAACACCCACACTCAGCTAGGTTGGATGTTTACATGAAAATGAAGTATCAAACTGGCACTTGGCAAACTCTTAACATTCCATCCCACAGAGCAAAAGCTTAAAGGACTGAAGTAGTGGGTAAAATATAAGATGGAAATTGTAATGGGCTGGGCACTACACTTAATAGCGGTATTGAAAAAGTTACAACTCCCTTTTGAATGGAGAAAATTTTTGGGTAATAGTCACTGAATACCAAGCATTAATACTATCAATAAGGGGAATTGGGTAAGTTGGTTGGGAAAAAGTCCTCTTCAAAAAGGGCTTTGTAACATAGTACTATTAATGCTTAAAGACAACATTAAAAAATTGACTTTGAAACAACCCACCCCGAAAACATACAACTTATTTTGACTCTCCATGTGTAGCATAACTTTTGCTCATTATATTTACAAGAAAATTAACTATCTGTAATGTACTTTTACATCCTAACCATTCATCCAGCAAACCCCTAAAAAAATAGGATACAGAGGGACCCCAAGTAGAGCAGCACATCAATAAGTATCTGCTTTTTACCTATCAGTTTCATCTCACATCTGTCTGCACAAGTCCTGGACACTGCTGGTGTGAGAATTTGCCAGTGGCCTCCTGTGGATCAGTAGTTCTTAAGGTTTTTTTTTTTTTTTCACAAGGTTCTTGCTCCACCAGTTGTAACAACTGCCATGTATAACTTTTCATCTCCTGAGACCCAAACCACCAAATATGAGTGCTGTCCTGTACATTGTCAATTTCACATTTTTAAAAAAAAAAAAAAACCTTGATAGGAATTGTTAAGCAACTTGCACATATGTTCCCCACCCAATCTCCTGCATCCCGGCTATACAACCCATGATGCCCACAAGTCTAGGATAAAAATAAAGTAAAAAGCTGTTCCAAAAATATTGATGGTAAAATGTCTGGTCAACATCTGTTCCAGATGGACCCAGCCACATATTGCTACCTGAAAACAGGATTTTCCACTCTACCTTACTGGGCACTGCTAAAAAGAAGCTGATCCATTTGGTTGCTTGTTATATTTTACCAAGAAAGACACCTGGGAATAATCATGCTTCTCAGAACAACTACATGTTGAATGCAACTTTTTCCAATTTACACATTCACATTTTTCTTTCTTTAGATGATAAACACAACATTTACAAAGTTTTATGGAAGTCCAACAAATGCATCACAACTTGCATTCACAAGATCCCATCATACAGCATAATCAGCAGCATGACAAAAAGGGCAACAGCACAAATTACAAGAGCAGCATCACTTGTTCATAAGCCCATCTCCAGTATTAATGTCCTAACTGCACAAGTTGCACTAAATGCAGATGAGGATTCCTATATATACTGGTCTCCACAGAGGTGTCAAAGGTCATCAAAATAAAACTGTTGATGCAGACAAGCAGGCCTTTGGAAGATTAAGTAGAATACATTGTAATGTATGAGTAACATGTATGCCAGCCTATTTAATGGCCAATTAACAATGAAACAGTTTTGACCTAGAAATTAATATTATACAAAATTGATACAATGTTGGTAACACTTGTAAAGATTTATCATGAAACAATTTAACCAAGTGGAAAAAACCCACAAAACAAAACAATGTTTAATGAAGATTAATCACTGATCAGTTCAGCCCAAAGTGTAATGGTATTAGTTTATCAATTCTTAGTTTCTCAAAATGTAGAAGTTTATAGCCTGTAAAGGTGTTACAAACTAGCAAAGATATATTAATGCCCAGTCCAGTGGTAATATAATAGGAAGGTACCTGTCCTCAGGTAATTCACATTAAAAACCACTGCTACATGTATATTTTAAGGAATGTTATTATGTGGCATCAATCCATTACTGCACCTAATTTGTATTACAAATCCCAGGTAAAGCTACTAGTCATTCAAGGTTGGTCATTCAAAACTACCACACCTACTAGCCTATGAGCTACATTCATATTGTGGTGGATGAGGGTGTATGCTATTTGTTTTACTGACTAGTTAACATAAACTGAATAGACCAAAAACTACAGGTGTATGAAATGTATACATGGCAGCAGGTGTAAACCCATACTACTTACTATTCATGGTTGGATACAAGCTCCACACAATGAAATACAGCCAATACATTTAAATTTCCTGCTCAGAAAATTAATTTTTTGTGGGACAGTCATTCTTAGTAATGCAAGCCAATAAAGTTCAACAAGTAACTGATATAACAATGTTAAGAATGATACTGTAAAAATATTTGAGGAGACAACAACAACATAAACACAAACTACTGTATAATATTTGTAGTTGAAGGCTTTACATATAATTTCCTTACAGTTAGCATTTTGGACCATACAAGATAATAAGACCAAACTTATCCTACAACTTAAATGTTATTACAATGTGTTTAGAAAACACTGACCCATACCTTCACTCTTAAAAGTATAATTACAGGTAAATTGATCTTGAATTCATCTCTCCTTATCAACCATTAACCCCTATTTGAAAATCTGTAAAATTAATGGTCATGAAAATAAATTTTACAATGTACATGCCCATAGAACAGTCATTTGGACCAAATATGCTCTTCACCTGCATTTGAAGTTCATTTTATTTGAGCTTCTTTTTTGAGTTTCATTCTTGATTGCAATTTTGTTTATGGTCTCTAAAAGATACAGAAATATAATGGAGGAAAGTAATAATGTACAATTAATGTACAAATATAATTGAAGAGTATGATATATACTTACAGTCCAGTCATGCAACAAAAATCCTTAATTGCTGTAAAATGATGCACCTACAGAACTGAGTAGTTGTTTGTTTTTTTTATATATTTATATATTCCTTTCATCTTAATAATGTGATGGAAGATCTAAGCCTGTGCAGTTTTCAGTTGGATTTGACAAATGAGTATATACAGTTGATCATGAAATTTCCAAATTCTGATGTATACAAAATTAAAAATCCCTGCTGATACAACTAGTGATAGTGTCATATCAGCAATTTCTAGTTACAATCACAAAACCTGGACATGGTCAAGGATATGCTGGACATGGTCAAGGCTATGAGGTGACCTTATACCATGCAATGGAGAAAAAAAAACATTAACTAGTGTCACAGAAAAAAGGATGACAGGAGTAAAAGTTCACTACATGAGTAGTTAATTTTTCTATATTTTTGGCTTGTGCCAGTCATGAAGCCTATATGGTAAAATGTATTGGATATGTTTATTGCAACCATAATCAGTTCACCATGTATGATCACATGAGATGTTCACACTAATTTGCTATGATGCAGTATTAAATGCATACCTTAATTACCAGAATCTATTTACATTTCCAAAGGAAGCAATGTAGCATGCCTTAAAACTATGTCAAATATGTTAGTGATCAGATGAACAAATATGAAAGATGATCAAACAGACAATATCATATGAAGGATTTAAACTGTTTTCCTAGTGTTGCCAAGTGAAATTCAGCAATAAAAATATCAAATAATATGACCATTTAACTTGTTTAAAGATGTTTGCTGTATCTTAAACTTTCTGACAATAGCACAAGATTGCATCATGAATTACACCAGGCTGCTCCAATTATACTTTATCAACATTTTAGTATACTATTGATGAAGCAAGAATAAATTTTAGTAGGTTTGATGCAATTTTTAAGCACACGATAGGCTACATATGACAGCCAGTTGAGGAGCTTAGGAAAACTCATTAGAAACATCAGCCTACAGGAAGCTATTGGCAAGCTTTCTCATATACACAATCTGGGTGAGCCCAAGACTTGCTAAAGGCAAGCATTATGGCCCACTGCCATCCAGGGGGGTACCAATGGTAGTACTAACCAAGAATGCTGCTATTTGCAAGCAATTAAATATGTAAGGTCAGTGAGTCAGATCTGATTACATGAAATGATTCAAGTTTTAAAATGTAGCTGCAGCCTGAAATAAGTGGGGGGTGTCTTCAAAACCAATAATTAAATATATTTTTAGTTCCAGCATTTTTTTCCACGTATAGTTGCATCTTTCGTTTTGCAAATCATAATTCCACTAGCATTCATTCTGCATTTCGTTTGCAATAATTCTCATTTCACTGGTCTCTGTACACGAAAGATGTTTGAATTATGCCCCGTGTCATCAACCCTCTAAATTGTGTACCGTGGTTTTGTTCTAGATACAAATCTTCGTTCAACAAAAAACTATTTTTCAAAATAAAATACAAGGAAAAAGAAACTGTTGGACGAATTGCACACCTTACCTGGGACTATATTTCCCAGAACATAAGAAATGGGAGGGGCAATTTGCTATCAATACTCTTCCGGTTGTCAACCGGGGTAGGGGACACCTGTCGCTCTACCTTTAACGTTTTTGTTAAATATTTACCAAAAGATAGTGATAGAAACGTGCATTAGGAATAGGTAAAACAAATGATACATCAACAGATTAAACTAATGAAAGCGAAAATAATTTTTGAAGAAAAATAAAACGAAAAAGAAAGCCTTCCGGCCGACAGCTTACTGCAAGTTTGGAATTCCTCTCAGACATGTACAATTTCTCCATTTCTTCATATTTCTGTTGTAGAATCTCGTTCTCGCCTCTGAGAGCGGTCATTTTGTTCTTTAATGTGGCCAACGGGCCCGAATTTTTCATGCCAACATCCATTTTTTTTTAAATGTGTATACCTCTATCCCGATATGGCGGCCTTAATACCTTTCTCCGGCTATGGACCGAATTTCATCCAATGATATACTACCGCGATATATCGCAAAGTAGTTCACATACAACGACAACAGTAATTTTATAATTAGCTGCAAATAGTTCTATTTGATCTTGCGGTGCATAAACGAGCAACTTATAGTGTCTTCTATGCGACAGAAGTTGATGATTCGTGCTTTAACTGAAGTTCTTGTGACCGCTACCGATTAGGTGTGACTTTGGAGAAATATGTGGTCATGTGACCAAGTGAAAGAAAATGCCCCAGATACTTCGGCTGTTGACTCATATGGACTCACCCAGTGCCAATTATTCCATATATGGGCAAATTAGGTTGCGTATTTCTATAATACATATTTACGTATTGTTACACAATATCGAATTGTAAAGAAAGGAAGTGCTTTAAAATATCTTTTTAATAATACTTTTAAAAAAATAAAATGTAAATTGAACTTGTTATTGTATAATGGCATGATTAACTTATAGATTTAAATTGAGAATTATACCCATATTACATTGTCTGGTATTATATTATATTATATTATATTATATTATATTATATTATATTATATTATATTATATTAAAACTAATGGCTGCTTTATAGTATATTCTCGCTATGAGACAAAGATTTAACAAATTTATCATTGTATGGTCGAATTCAACGCAATGTACTTTACTCAGGCATGACTTAAATTTAACACAATTACAATCGTATATATATATATATATATATATATATATATATATATATATATATATATATATATATATATATATATATATATATATATGAGGTAACTATTGAATGGGTTAAGAATTTACTAAAGAGAGAACGCGAGGAGGGGGCTATAATTACCTTCAGTAAAAAAATAAGGGGAAACGTCGATTCTTTGTTGTTTGAGAAACATTCGCCTATTGTTGCAAGTACGAAAACTTTAATTACTAGTATAATGCCACCCACTTATCCCACCCACTGTAAAGTGCACGGTTACTTAGTGATCATTTCTTTATTAATAAAGCAATACCTTTCAAACCACACTCCTTTGTCTATCTTACGATATGCCACTAGGGCATAAATGGACGCACTGCGTGTCATTACGCTGATCAGGATCATAGAGTAGCCACAGGTTTGGTTGGTAAATGCGTGCTTAATATATTTCTTCTTGCACAAAGGAAACCACGAAGAATAATCATTCAACAAACATAATTTTCCTTTATTCATTTCGTGTATTGTCTTTTATTTCTTTAAATGACCGCCGTAGTCGTACTCCTCGAGACGGTTGGTGGTAGCGATTTTGGTAGTGGTGGTATTGGTAGCAGCAATCGTAGTTGCTGTTGTCATGGTGGTTGTGATTTTGGTAGTGGTAGTAGTAGCAGCAGTGATTTTGTTGTTGTCTTGCCAATTTTAAACTATCGTCTTACCAATTTTAAACTATCAGTAACAGACGGAAATTTCGCTCTCAATAATCATATATACCATCAGCCACTGTCTTCGTACAGCAATTACGGACTATTACGGTGCTCTTGCTGACAATTTGGCTAAGTTAACAAATCAGCAACCTCACAGGTCCTAACCCCAAGCCTCCTCCTCCATGTCTCGTGGGTTCTAAAAGTTCGAATCCCAATTCCAGTCTCTCAAATGCTAGAGAATTGTTGTCACATACATCTAAATTCCTGTTCTCCAAGTTTGACGGTTACCAGCATGATGGCTTCTTATTATTAACCTATTCAACCCCACCTGTGATCGGTATTTTCATTAGCATTCGGGGTGGGGTAGTTATACTGTAAAACAGAAAAATTTAAAATACCACATCTGTGACGCGTATAGTGCAATGGCCGACGTGCATTTTAATACAGCAGGTTAAAAATCAACATCCTTATGCTAAATATACTTAAACTCAACGTCATACGAGTTCCTTGACACTACTGCACTGTAAGCATGTTCCTTTTCTGTAGCGGGAAATCAACACTTATAAAACACGTACATACTCTGAGGCTTTGTGTATTTTATTCTGAATGAACGCAAGAGTTACTTATAAACAGGAAATACACCAGATGCTTCAAAATGCGTTTGCATTAGCTGTCCTTAATATATTTTTAACAGATACAAAACTTAATAGCCGACACATTTATTTAAACGGTTAACCTCTAAATTTTTTACAATTGTTTTTTTTTTGTGTGTCAGGTGATCCGAAAAAGAACTTTCAAAAATTGCATATATCAAGCTTCTTCTTATTGTGGGTTAAAGGCGATTTTTTTCCCCCCAGCATATGTGTTTAGGCTATACATGGCGGCCACTACAACTGTTGCAAGAAATAACCGGAAAGAACCGTCGACCCATGGGAATCTACTGGCGAGATTTCTCACTTACTCATATTGGCCGAGCCTGAGACTTAAATGAAGACGGATATAGAGGTGAGGTTGTATTGATTGGTAAAGGCAGCGATTTGAGACTGAGAACTGGTAAAGAGCGATATACCATATGACTACATCATTGCCATTAACAAGATAAGACGAACCAGCTTTATTATATTTGAAAATAGTTTATATGCGTATTTGTAAGGTTAAAACTGCAGCTATTTCATTTCATTACAACCCCCCCCAAAACAACGTAACTCTAAAGCAAAACAACGCAAACAAAAAGAAATGCAACTAATCCCATGCTAAATATGGAAAAAATATACAATAGATACTAATGTATATTTGAAATTTTGAAGGTTAGTAATCGATGTATTTTTAATCGGTTGAACATCAATAATAATAATAATAATAATAATAATAATAATAATAATAATAATAATAATAATAATAATAATAATAAAAATAAAAAGAGACTAACGCTCTTCTGGGCGAAACGAATTTCAGGGAATTTAAGATAAGACATTGCTTCCTTAAAAATGTAACTGCTGAGTTTTGAAACCATATGCATATTCTTTAATCAGAGCCCATATCATATAGTTCACCCATTCAGAGAGAGCGGAGGCAATTTTTTTTTTTTTTTAAGACAGTCATCATGGATGTAAGACGCACCCAATCGGATTAAAATCTGACCTCTACCGTTATACATGAAGATACGACAGCGACCACTTTAGGGGTCATGTTCTGGTAACTTATGTTATTACCATATTTGCTAATCAGACGAAGTCTTATATCTTCTCATTTGGAGACTGAGCAGTGGGGATACTGAACGAGTTAATTCACGTTCCGATTTTTTTAAAGCTGTATTGACCAATTCAAAGGTCACTATGTCTTCAAGTAGGACAGCAGATATCTGATTTTAATCAGATTGGACAAGCATCATTCTTTTTTTTGGGACCAACTAGGTATTTTAAAAAGTCCAATGGTGAAAATCCAATGTTGATATAGCTTTTCATTCGGAGAAAGTAGAGAATAATAATTTCAAGATATTACTTTCCATTCTGGAGTAGCTATAACATAATGACTGCAAAGGCAGCCATACTGGACGTCAGATCTGCGCCATTTTCATTAAAACCCCACATCAATAAGATCTTCCGTCCAAGCAGGGTAGTGACAGTCATACTGGATGACGGATTGATATAATCTTTATTTGGGAGCAACACGAAATGTCATTTGGTGAAATGACAGCGAGGAGTAGTGATAACAAGATCTTCAAGATGACTGTTATGGTGGTTATTATAAAACGTCAGATCGGCACCATCTTCATTTAGGACCAACTAGACGATGGAATAATATGTAACGTTTCATGTCAATGCTCTAATTTAGGAGGAGTAGGAGCAGCGACAACAAACTTGTACTAACGGATGGACGGACGAAGGACAACCGATCATCGCATAAGAACTTCTGGTATCTGACCTGTATAAATACTACTACTACTTTTTACAACAACTACTACTAATACTACTATATTTCTTGTAAACAAAATAATATTCATCTATCACCGTCATCGCTATCGACGTTGCATTTGTTTAGTTTGCAAATTTTATTTCATCGCTTTTTTACTTGCCCAATCATTTTGTTTAAAGTTTTGTTTTACACTAAGTTCATTCTGTTATAATATTGGTAATATTTGTGTTTCTGTTTATAGGGTGCTAATGGCTCACAGAAGTGGCGGATGTATTGGGGGTTGGGGTGTCAGTTGAATTTGACCCCAGCAAATAGTACTCTTGACTGGTTTGTACGAAAAGTAGAAAGGTTGGGCATGTTTAAGCAAAATGAGCCGCCCATTACTCAAAATCAAATGCGTGTTAAGAAAAGAAATCTTGCAAAAAGTTCGCGGTTTAAAAAAATAGGGTTTGAATGCAGCGTGTTAAATCCCCCTGTTAGTTATGATGTCAAGTGGTGGATATAGCCTCAGCCGGACTGTACCTGGCTAAGGGAAGAAACTCTTGTAGGCTTGTTAAAGTTTGAAACGCGTATTTGATTATAACTTAAAAGAAGAGGGGGGGGGGGCAGGTCGAGCGGTCAGAGGCAATCGCAATATCAGATCACATGTCAGTAGCTTCCAGTGGTCGATAGGTTTCCGTGGGTTCTTTTTCCACCCAATAAACTGGCAGCCTTGACCAACAAGTTATTCTCCGCTGTTTTTCTTTGCATATTTGTTGTTGTGGTGGCAAAAATACAAAAACAAAACAGTCGGAGAACAATATGATGCTCTACTGGTCGCAGTGTATAACTTAAGCCTATCATGCGGAAAAAAACTGGCATTAAATCCCACGAAACAAACTTAAAGCTGAACTAGAAACTAATATAAATAAATAAATTACTGTCACGGGAGAATAATGCTTGACAATGGATATAGAGAATGAGCAAAAAGAGAAGAGTAACACACTATTACCGTTACAGAATTTGAAAAAATAAAAATAAAAATGATTATAAAAGCAAAACTTTTAAGTACTAATTAGAAAACATTTCAAACGTCGACTATTAAAACTAAATTTGCAATATGAGCTAAATTGAAAACGACAATGCAGTGATGATATAAAGACATCGTGTAGTTAACGTTTACGAAATAAGCAAATAAATGCAAAAAATCAGAGTTTTAAAAAAATAAAAATTATAGGAAAGCAAAAGCACAATTTTTTCAAAATAAATTAAGACATCTTTAAAATATACAAAATTAAGAATGGAAAGACTACGATGCAGCAAAACAAGAAAAACCCAACAACATTCAAATATCAAATTTCTAATTGACTTGAGGGCTTAAAAAATGAATAACTAAATGCATCGATTATTGCATTATTTTATTCCATGCCTGATGACCATGCATACTATATGAGATGGTATTGGGAGGTGGTTATGGTAATATTTTGCATTCCAAATCAATAGGTCCTACCCGTTTTAATGACACCCGCAGAATGTTCTTCAATTCAGTTTCAATTATAGCAAACTTTATCATTGTGCTAGAGTTTATTCCTAACATTCCAGGGACGAAAATTCCCCCGGGGCGATTTCTTCCGCTTTGCTGTCGAGGAGGGGGTAAATAATACACAGAATCTCCCTCCCCGCCTGATAATTCCAAATCCGAAAACAAAGGTTCGTTGCCGTAAATGACTCTATCATATTCATCCATATGATTCAAGTTCACGGAATTTCCGCCCTCGGGTTCGGGACGATGCTTTGAAGTACTTGATGAGGAGGAAGTTCTATCCGTTTTTGTTTTATTACCACTCTTTTTAACTTTTGTTTTTTTAGCACTTGATTTTTTGTCGCTTTTTTCAGCAATATCATTGTTTTCCCCCTCTTTCTTTTTCGTTTTCATTTTTTTCTTTTTCGTCTTTTTGACTTTTTTCTTTTTAATTGCATTTTCATCGGTATTTCCCGTATCCAAAGAAATGCTTGCAACGGAGCACTGCGATTCCTGGGAAAGTTCCGAACACTGTAAACATTCCTGGGAAACACGCAAAGAATCGTCCGATTTGCTAAGTTCACCATCCACAGCCAACTGTGTCTCCATTTGATGTTCTTCAGACATGTTTAATTCACCAAAGGAATCCTAAAGTTAAAGTGCACTTAATGAAAAACTTAAGTAAGTATCCACAAATTTACATAAAACTGAAAAAAAAAATAGTTTCTTTGTAAATCAACTGCGCAGGAAAACTGGAGACGACTAAAAATAGTTAGTTCCAATTAGTGTGATGATGCTCATTCGAAGGAACAGCCATACTGTCCAACAGATAAACAGAGCGCCGGATTCCTAACGTGGTATTCCATATATGGCGAATGACGTCAGAGTATGAATCACTATGGGCGCTACCTCTCCAGGTTCACCTGACCTAAAAATAGCTCTACAAAACATGTGCATACAAGAACCTCAGCGGCATTGGAAAAGAAAACTATATGAAGCGAACTACATTTTTAGAAACAGATGATTTTTTTTAAAAAAAAATTCAGATTAGAAAAGGAAGGAGAGATTTAGTATCCATATACATATCTGCCATTTAAAAACAAACTTTTTTTTGGACATGGAAGAAAGTTATGTTTTACTCATTAACATTAACGTGATTGATGTATTAAAATATAATTCACACCGTTATTAGTGTTAGGAATGATAATTAATAAAGCACGTGTTATGGCATAAACGGTCAAAGCAGAGCAAATATTAGTAAGGCAGCACAATAAAAGCACCTAGCTTCATATAAAATTTTTCAAGAAATTGAATAAAGATTTTTTTAAAAAAAATTTAAGACGTGTGTCCACAAAACTATCATGTAGCGAACTCTGTAAGATAAATTGTTGTTGTTGTTGTTATTTATTTATTTATTTTTTTTTTGAATTAAGCCAAGAAAAAGAAACGCTGTAAATTATGTTCCGAGTATAGCATACTTCGGGAAACTGCGTTGCGTCTCTACACCATAAACGGTTAGTTACTCGCAAAACAGTTTTCAACGCTGGGCTCGTGGCAACGGCTTTAAAAAGAAACCCTATTTGCGTCCCCTTGCATTTCTTACATTGGTATAGAAAAAAAAAATCCATAATCTCATAAGTTATTGATAAACTGATATACCCATTGATAAGTGATTTTAAAAAATGAACCGCGTGAATTATGGCCAAGTGGATATCCTTTGTTATTCTTGGTGATAACAATTCGTAGTATTATGTCGGAATATACATACCTTTTACCCAGTGTCCATTTATATTATTACGACAAAAAGGCCGTACTTGTGCTATTCTGACACAAACATATAATCTATATTATCAAATGTGCCGAAAGACCTATATTGTTAAGACAAGTTTCGCAAGTGTTTCAACAATGAACTGGTGAAGGAACTACATAATACTAGAGAGGAAATGAAATTCTTTTAACTTTTCGTATTTGTATGAAACCTAAGTATGTGAAATCGGAAGCGTTGATGTGGAACCTTAGGCCTCGGAACAAAAAACAATATTTCACATCCAAGACGCCAAATTTAATCCAAACATCTCTTCTTGAATCACACTTTGCCTCGAAGGTGTGAATCGAATATACCGAGCATTTAATTTCACTGTAACATTATATTTACAGGCAGACACACTCAATATTTACAAATAATGTGACCGAAGTAATTTTCCTTGTCATGGCACACGTTTTACCGTATTTGAACGTTTCAATTGATATGCATTGTTGTACGTAAAGTAGTCCCTTTCTGGATCACATATACAGATATTAATTTATGACATATGCGTATTACAATCCAGATCAACTGAAGTGTCTTTCATTTAACCATGATTCTGTATTTAAACACATAATAGGACAAATGAAATATGAAAAACAAACAAAACACGGAGAGCTTACCTCAGTTACTCTCTTTTCAGAGGTCTCTAGTTTTACCACGGCCTCTTGTAGCTGTTCGTTAACTTTGTCAAAATCGTTTTCAAGGTGTTGGTGTTTCTTCTGCAGTACCGTTAAATCTTCCTCTACCTGAAAATATGAGTAAAGAAATGTGTCAGAATATTTGATGGAATAATTAACTAAAACAATGAATGGTTCATTTTGTAATAGATGTTGTTTTTCATGTCGTAAATTTAAGGATACGCGCATCAGCCTTGGACTCCCCCAAAAACAATCGTAGTTCACAGAACATTTATTATGACTACAACAGCGTTATAGACTCATTTATGTCGACCAGAGGGTACTTATAACAACTGTTGGGGATCACTGCATGAAGTCAACGTACAACATTTACCAACAGTTTGCAACATAAACTATCATGAACACAGATTTCCTTTCAATTGTTGTTTTCTATATGATAAGGTAACTTTAAAATGAATATTAGCATGAATCAGAGACGCACACTTTCAGGGGTGGGTGTGGGTCCTACGTCCGCTTTTCATGTTTGGCATTTTGACATTAAGTCGGTTGACGTCGGGCATTGAGTGAAATGTCTTCTCTATTGACAAAGCAGTATAACCCGTCTAGTCTACACTGTACTTCCGAATACGAATCAGGTAAAGCTTGCCACTGGAATATAGGGTGAACTCGTAAACAACAACTTGTTAATGAATGATCGCAAACTGAAAAGAGTATGTATATATGTATATTTTGTATGTGTTCTTTGATTTACCTTTTTTTTTTACGGAAAAGAAACTGACCGAAACTTTAATGGGTAAGACGATGCCATAAATTTTAGACTAGCAAGCGTGCAATAAAAAAAAACAAACAACTGAACTACATATTGTAGACACAATATATTGAGATATTTTAGTTGAAACTATTTTGGAAAGGCACATAGAAGTAACCTCAATTTTCATGCGCAAAATGAATACATTGTTGTCATAAATGCATGCATCAGTCAAGCCACCTATGATATATGACCCCTAATATGATACAATTTACTGATTATGAGTAAATAAGACTACACTTGAAACTGATTTTATTCCAATAAAATTACCGATATACCGTCTTTACTCGCTCATAAGGTAATTCTAACTTCAAACAGCATAGAGGTTATTCAGTCGTCGCACAAAACACCCACTGATCATAGTCTGTGTAATTTATTATGCTAATTTCGCCTAACAAACTGCACAGACCCAGATCAGGATGTGAACAACTTGCAGCTAGACTAGACTTTTAAGCGAGTAACGGTGGTATATTTAAAGCTGACAGGAGGAAAATTGTGACTGATGGCGAATATTGTGGGAAGATTGAAATTTTCAGTATTTTTTATGAAGTGGGGTGTAAAGCCGTAAATATTTTAGATAATAATTATTTTTTCTTGTATTTAATCTATCTATCTATCTATCTATCTATCTATCTATCTATCTATCTATCTATCTATCTATCTATCTATCTATCTATCTATCTATCTATCTATCTATCTATCTATCTATCTATCTATCTATCTATCTATCTATCTATCTATCTATCTATCTATCTATCTATCTATCTATCTATCTATCTATATATATTTTTTTCAAGCAATACAATCTACGTAAACTAATAAATATTAACGTTACTTATTTAAAAAAGTCGGTGTATGATGAGCAATGTCATAGTAATGCAGTCAGAATGAATTTCTTCGACAATCGCAGTCTCTGTTGTTCTTGATTATTATGTTCATAGGACACACTTGAGCAAATATTATAGCACCGCATTACTAGACATTATTACAATGTTAGCAATTGATACTTTAACAATGTTGGCAATTGATACTTTACAAAATGCTTGCGGTGAGAAAACCTTGGCAAGAACAACACATTCTTTTCATAAAAGCAATATAAAAAAGCACTGTTGATTTAACAAGGTAAGTAAGTACAACACGAGCAGTACGCCTAATATAGCGAGCACCGATAATGTCAGCCACTTACGTATGGGGTTAGTGAAGAAATGCAGACTCGCCAAGATAAGAGCAGGATCAAATTTCAAAATGGCGGTTGAGACTAATACTCTTTGCCAAGCTCTATCTACTATTTACCGTAATTGCAAACTGAGCAATAATGAGAAGCATTTGCATGAAAAAAGTGAGAAGGTGCATAGTTTAAGCATACATTTATTTGCGTGCATGATAAAGATACATGATAAAGAAACTTAGAGAAATAAGGAAAACTGTTGTCAGAAATCTGAAACTTGTTTCGATAGGTCCCGTGATTTTTCTTACAGATATATTGAAAATGGTTCTAAACACAGGATACTGTATTTTTCATACAAATTTTATACATTTAACACATGTAATAAAAAAGTCATACCTTCGCCTTCTGCTCTTCCGTATCCCTTAGTTTCTGTTCTAGCTGCTCGGCCCTATCCAAAGCATTTTCCTTTTCCATTTTCATGGAAAGCATCTTTTTCTTGATTTGATCCATTGCTATTGGTATACTGGTTCCTTCTGTTCCTCGAAGAAAATAAAATAGAAAGGGAATTCAAAGGCAGAAGGGAATGTTCGAAGATCTGCAGACTAACAGACAAGAGGCTCTGTTGCTACCAACGATGTGCCTTGTGTGTGCAACTGCAGACTCGAAAGGGCAATGCTGAAGTAAAGCAAGATATCGGCCAGCTGCTAAGTAACCTCCAGGAAAGATACCAAAGGAATGCGGTATATAGCCTATCAGAGCTTCTGTTTTAAACGGGGTTTGGCTCAGGACCCGTACGTCAGCCTCCGCCGATAGAATTACACCCATCTTTGGATAAGGCATCGTAAGGGACAAGGTTTTGGAAAATGCTATTTCAAGGTCGAGGGGTGGAGATGTATCAGCGTTGCCTAAGATAGATAAATGTACTTATATTTTGGTTTATACTGTCGAGGTTAGAAGAAGTATTATTACTTTTATGTATGTAATGCCTTTACTTATTGATCTAACTTTCATGAACTTTTCTTTGATTCAGTTTTGTAATAGAGACTTTACCTGTTTTACCCGAAGTAGTAGGGGATGAACATATCCCACGTTCAAGTGAAATCTCTGTATCGTTTGTTAATTGAGCCAGCAGATGAATCCGTAGAGTTCTTACCTACAACCTACATACATGTGTTGTTACCATAGAAACGGACCGGAATAGTTTAGAATGAGTGGTTGAAGTTTCTTTCTAGCAGGTCAATGAAAGTTCCCAAAGAACGTGCAGCATGGCTTACATCGTGCATCATATAAACTGCAATTTCCTGGAGAAATAAATTTCTCTTTCTTTAAAATCCACATAGGTATCACAGTGTGCTTTCTGTTATGTTTACTTATAACCAGTGTGAGTTACATAAATTAATGCCAAAATTTAGCGATTAGTATTATCGGAACTATGCACACTTATCTTGTAAAATATTTCAAATGCGAGTGATAGATGTGTTAAAACAAAATATTATGACTTATTATTTTATAGGTTTAAACAAGTGATCCGATCTAATTTGTAATTTTGACATGAGTTGAATCAGATTTTTTGATGTGTTTGTGTGTGTGTATGTGTGTGTGTGTGTGTGTGTGTGTGTGAGAGAGAGAGAGAGAGAGAGAGAGAGAGAGAGAGAGAGAGAGAGAGAGAGAGAGAGAGAGAGAGAGAGAGAGAGAGAGAGAGAGAGAGAGAGAGAGAGAGAGAGATTTAGATTTTTAAAGTAGCTCGAACAATTTTTCAGTCATATCGCTACGATGTCTGCAGTGTGACAGTTTATTGTGATGTTTAGCACAGGGGCATCATGCCGCAGACATGTGACATGATATCCCACCCATGATATCCTGACACCAGGCCGACCAGTCCTAACACTAACCCCTTAATGTTGAGCGCAAAGCGATGCAACTGTTAGTATCATTTTGTAAAGTCTTTGGTATGACACAGCCAGGGTTCGAACCGACGACCTCCCGCATTTGAGGCGGACGCTCTAACCATTAGGCCACAATTAAGTGTAGTCTAGTTGTACTTGTAAGTATATACTCTATTTCGAAACAGAATTGCTATATACACTCTAAGAGATTCATATATATATATATATGTATATATATATATATATATATATATATATATATATATATATATATATATATATATATATATATATATATATATATATATATATATATGACTGAAGCTGCCAACAATGGTATTTTGAGTCACTTGCTTTTTATGGTCGCAAAGTGTCCTCTTGGCAATCTATTTGAAAGATAAAATAATTATCTATTTATTGGTCCAAAATGGCCTTTACCAGATGTCCGCTTTACATTTTAGCGGTGTTCAACACTAATGACAAAGTTAGGTATCCTATGTTTTTCTTAATGGGGTAACGTTTTGCATGTTGATGAGATGTTTGCTATGTGTCGTTGAAGGAAGGAATAAATATGAACTTTTGTCAGTGTCGACATCAAGTTGTCCTGCTTTATGGTATTTATATTGATAAAAGCAATTCTCTATTGGATATCGTATGTACAAAAAATCGCATCTTACAGATTCTTTTACAGCGTCGAGAACCGTGTAAGCAGTAATATTTTGAAGTAGTCTAATTTCTGCTTACTTTGCTGTCAGAATTAATAAAAGACACACAATAGTCACGAAGTCTTTCTTAAGCAGTAATTAATGGCAAACAGCCTTGTACATTGGGGATGCGTGCAATTACTGCATTCTCTCTCTCTCGATTGATTGATTGATTGATTGATTTATTGATTGATTGATTGATTGAAATTAGTTTGGTCAGGTGCAGTTGTTAATTTTGATCATATAACCTTGCTTTGTAGCACACGCACGTACGGAACCATATAGATCAGAAGATCAGAATCTTCGCTAACCAAGGTTCTGATGGCGGATCGAGCAGACATTTCTGTGCTTCTGTTCTGTGAAAGGCTAATGAAATCATTTCCAGATGATAAAGAACTTTAAAGCTTTCAGTTACTGCCTTCTAGATTAACTGTTCTGGCATACAATTGGGCTAGGCTTTTTTTTGGGTCTAAATGTGTCATTAACATGTTTCCAGTTCACTATCAAATGAACCTAACTATTATTAACAATACGCCATATTGGTCAACACCTACTCCTTCTCCCTCTTTTGAAAGAAAGCCTCTCTGAATTTCTATCACTCTAGTTAAAACATACCACAAAGAAATAGAATAGTGTTGAAAGGCACCTTCCCTCTTCCCGTAAACATAAATAATATAGACGTTCGAATTCCAGTGACAATCTGCTTGTATCTCAGATGTTTGAACTTTACCGATAATATGTATTCATAGATTTTTATGACTTGTAAAAACATTGTCTTGTCAGGTTTCCAGCCATATAACTAATTATATGCGTAAATATTAATATCCATGTTCCAGACGGACCATCATTCACATTAATTTTATGCCTGGTATCATTTTGTTTATTTAAAGATTGTTAGATATATTCGTTTTTGAAGTTGAATATGTGTATGGTGCATGCACTACAATGTCTATGGGTAACATATCTAGTTTTTAATGAAAACATTCATCTCTAGTATAAAGTAATTGAAACTTAGAATCTAGACGACTTTCTTTTCCTAAAGTGTTTGCTTTCAGTAAAGACAATTGGTTTTATTTTTAAGTTACATAGTTGACGAATGCAAGATGTCGAACTAACGACTTTGAAATGCTTGAGCAGTTATTTAAGCTTCCTGACCTTAACCCAAACATCAACCTTAATTCACACAATCCTGACCTCTGAGAGGTTAAGGTGTTCCAGAAAGCATATTATCGTATCCTTAAACTGGAAGTGAAACAATTAGCACATTTGATACGCATAAAGCCAAGGTTCGTTCAACATTAGAGACCAGCTTCAACTGGCAGTTAAGTCCGACCTGTGATGCCTTTGATGTCACGATTCGTGTTCCTGGAGCAAGGTAGGTATTTTATTTGAAATGGATAATTGGCTCTCCTTACATTCACCATGATATATACCTAACTGAAAATTTAAAAAAGATATTTCAATGGCAGTGGGTTTGTTCAGGTTTGAGAGAGAGAGAGAGAGAGAGAGAGAGAGAGAGAGAGAGAGAGAGAGAGAGAGAGAGAGAGAGAGAGAGAGAGAGAGAGAGAGAGAGAGAGAGAGAGAGAGAGAGAGAGAGAGAGAGAGAGTACAAGGATGTATAGAAATTTAACGACGTCGCTTGCAAATTCTACAGTTTTAATTTGACCATAATCCATCCGAAGTTTTTGGGCTTTTAACCATATAGATAATACACGTTGACTTAAACTGTCATTACTATTTTCAAATGACTTGACATTGACTCGGGGACAAATCGTTTGGTACCCATGGAAGTGATATTGCATTTCCATACGTATTCTAAATTTCTGCACGACAGCTATCCATTCCAAGTTTTGATTTTACTTAAAATCTTTAATTAAAAGCCGCAGATTAGCCTTCACAGTTGTTAAAATGCGTGTTTGTGTCTTGCATTTGTTGTAATAGGCGAGAGAAAAAAAAATCAGTCATACCATCATTACCTACTATACCATCTTGCTCTAGTCTCTGATATCAAGTATTTGGACAGAAACAGGGAGTTTCGGCAGAGTTGGTCCTTATTTTGTTGTTTTGTTTTGTTTTGTTTTGTTTTTCATGCTTTTGCTATTAAAAACAGCATATACATTTAAGCTGGTAAATATATTGCAATACAAGGTGGATAAAGACAAGAGGAACAAACAATATTAAAGTAATGTTTTGAACTTCGCTAAGGAAAGCAATCGTATACAAAATAACCTGTTAGCAAACCTCCATTCTGATTTTTACAAATACCCGAGAAAATGAAGATATCTGATATAGCGGTGATCTCTAACAGGCATCGATACAAATTTCATGTTCTGGTGACCTTTGAAATCCCTGGTCCACTTGATTGTTTGTTTTATACCCTACTTAACTTAAGTTGCTTAAAGCGTGTATTTCGCGTTGCGGATATTTATGGTTATCAACGATACGTTTTAAATGATGTTTATCATTTTCACTAGTATGAATGATTCAGGTTCATTGCTGACAGAAAGGTGAACATAACGTAAACTCCTATGCGTGTCTGTCACATCAAGTCATTGACAACTGCGCCTTATTTTTGATCAGACTGACAACACCAAGGATTTATATACCGGCAGTATTATTTCAAAACCTCCGACGAAATCTTAATTTTGCTGATATTACAAACACTAATAATTTGTTGCTTTGTGGCAATGAAGTCAATCCACTGTGACTGATATTATAACATAAATACTATGTTGTCGTATGGTTATTAAGTCAACCCATAACTACTTATGTTACAACATTAGCAATATGGGCCTTTATGGCTAATAAGTCGGCCCATAGCTACCGATGTTACAACATTAGCAATATGGGCCGTTATGGTTAATAAGTCGGCCCATAGCTACCGATGTTACAACATTAGCAATATGGGCCTTTATGGTTAATAAGTCGGCCCATAGCTACCGATGTTACAACATTAGCAATATGGGCCGTTATGGTTAATAAGTCGGCCCATAGCTACCGATGTTACAACATTAGCAATATGGGCTGTTATGGTTAAAAAGTCGGCCCATAGCTCCTGATGTTACAACATTAGCAATATGGGCCGTTATGGTTAATAAGTCGGCCCATAGCTACCGATGTTACAACATTAGCAATATGGGCTGTTATGGTTAAAAAGTCGGCCCATAGCTCCTGATGTTACAACATTAGCAATATGGGCCGTTATGGTTAATAAGTCGGCCCATAGCTACCGATGCTACAACATTAGCAATATGGGCTTTTATGGTTATTAAGTCGACCCATAGCTACTGATGTTATAACATTAGCAATATGGGCCTTTATGGTTATTTAGTCGACTCATTGTCACTGACATTGCAAAATTTGCAATATGGGTCGTAATGGTTATTGACTCATTGCCACGGATATAGAAAAACTGACTTTTAACTACATACCAACAGTATTATTTCATAAATACCAACGAAATCTAACTTTATGTTGATATGACAACATCAAAAATCTGTAGCTTTATGGTTATTAAGTCTACTCACTTCCACTGATATTATAACATGAACAATCTGTAGCTTTATGGTTATTTAATCGGCCATTGCGATTGATATTAAAAAATTAAGTATGTTGCTTTATGGTTAATAAGTCGAGCCATTGGCACTGATATGGCAACATTAATAATATGGGTTTTGATGGTTACTAAGTCGACCCATTGCTGTGGTGTAGTTCTGAACAATGAAGTGAAAGAACGCAATAAAGAAGTGAGGGAAAGCATGTTACTCAGATGCGGGCCGGGGTGGGGGAAAGGGCAATGGCGATCGTAAACAGAGTAAGAGAAAGTCCTTCCTACAGCACTATGCACTCTCCCATTGCAACTGATGTTACAATATTAACAAACTGTTGCTTTATGATTATTACGTCGACCCACTGCCACTGATATTTAAACATTAACAACCTGTTGTTTTATGGTGAATAAGTCGACCCATTTGCCACTGATATCACAACCTTGATAACGTGGGCCTTATGATCATTAAGTTGCCCCGTTGCCTCTTACAAAATTATAGTGAAGCTGCAGTTATTGGAAGACGGACTTATTGACTGGAAACAAAACTTTCCATAAGGGTAACCTTCATATAAATTCTTCATGCTGATAAAAGGTCATATTCATGATCATGATTTTATGTGTTTGATATTTTGAGTCTAGATATTAAGATATAGACAGCTTTATTAGAAATGTACATAAAATAAACCCCATTTCCAAGCCAAATGACATGAGGCTATTCTTGACCCAAATGTGTTCTACTTTTGGATATCAGGTCACACTGTGTATGTACATTTTTGACACGAGTTACTATAAAGGATTGCAAAGGTTAATAACATTATGTACCTTAATAAATTATTGTTTGTTTCTTGTAGATCTAATGTGTCCTATATATTCCATACCGTTTAGCAGTAAAATAATAAAATAAAATAGAGACAGTCATACATATAATTATATTGTTATAAAGGATATACAATTTATCAATTTAAAAACATATTGTATACAATTTTATATAGTGCATTGGTATTAAGGCCATTAGTTTACTAAGTATCTAATTTATGAATCCAGTAAGTTTCTGTTATTAGTCTATTCATGTCTCTATGCACAACATCTGTTGGCATGAAAGAAAAATCGAGTAGAGAGTGATTACTGATATTAAAATGAGTTGAAACATTTGAGAAAAACCGAGAATCTCTATAATTTTACCCTTACTGTTTAACATAAACTAATGCATCTAATATTGGAGTCATAGTGTCACAAATTATATAAATGTATTTTTCTTCCATATGTCTTCTAGAATGGAAAATGAAATCTCTCTCTTACATCTCATGCACTGTCTTCGCCGGGGATATTATCAACATCTAAACAAATATTAGCAATGTCGGCTCCGATTCGATCTCGACTAACAGATACATTTGATTAATCGGCCCCGACGACAGAACCTGGATTAAAGAAAAATGGAATAATTCCTTACATATATAAAGCATACATTGGACCTTGCATAGAGCTAAAATTTGAAATATGTCATTGAGTTTAAATTAGTCGGTATACTTTTATTCTATATTAATCTATTAGGTCTTGTGAACGGCAGTAGTAAACAAACCTTTATTATCACAGACATTAACCTGAGGCATAAACGGAGACTCTCACGAGGTATACCAGCCATTTGGACATGGGGTTAGGTGACACGGTACCATCACACTACGTGTGCTTTTGTGGTTTAATTTTAGAACCTGGGTACGAATATATTTCACCTTCTACAGAACGCGACTTTCAACCCTTATACATAGTGCACAAGCTGAATTTCACGATTTTACAAACATTTTTAAAATCAAATTGAGGGGAAAAATACTAACATGCAAAGTCGTCAATAATAATTTCTTGTGTAATAAATGCTCTTTGAATTAGCTACAACGCATAACAATTGGTTATTTATCAAGCGGAAACAGTTAAGTAATACCCGACTAAATTAAAAGTGGTGATGCCTATTATTATATGTACAAAGCATATATTTAACAGTCCTGAGACCTTTATACTTCTGGAGAAGAATAATTTTAAATAAATAAGTTAAACAAATAAATTCCAGCCCCCCCTCCACCCCCCCACTGGGCACAATAATAATACAACTGATTCTTCACAGATCATAAAGCACGAATGCATAATTTCTATGTAAACAAGATTATATAGTCCTTTATTTGACCTCATGTCACAATTAGCATTTTCTATACAAAAACCCCAACCTGTTACCTAATGAAAAATTTCATTGTGAAATGTTGCGAATGCTTACAAGATAAAATCTTAGTTACAATTAAAAGTATTTTGCTCAACTTTTAAAAAGGAACATAGTAAATACAATGTCCTTGACTTTGCCATAGATAATAATCCTAGTAGTTAACCAATAGTCATAGAGAGAATCTTTAGTTATATATTAGTTGTTTACAGAATTTAAAAAAGAAATGATTCAGGTCAGATCAAAAAATGAATCTGATTTTGGACAACATATAACGAAAAATACCCAACAAACACTACAAATTAAAAAAATTCAATATGTATGTATGTATGTATGTATGTATGTATGTATGTATGTATGTATGTATGTATGTATGTATGTATGTATGTATGTATGTATGTATGTATGTATGTATGTATGTATGTATGTATGTAGTATGTATGTATGTATGTATGTATGTATGTATGTATGTATGTATGTATGTATGTATGAATGCTTGTATGTTTTACAAAGTAATTGTTCTTAATGTGTAATATTTAGAATATGTCTTATATATTCGTGAAAAACTGTGAGACTTGTTGCTTTGAAAATGGTCTAAATCGATAATAAGAGAATCTAATAATTTAAGTCGATCCTAAGGGAAACTAATAATTTAAGTCGATCCTAAGGAAAACGAATAATGTTAAGTATAATTTTACGCGTGCTGTATTTGTTTCCACAAACAGATACAGCTCTAAACTATGATCAGACATAAGACTTAATAGTAATGGTGGTGCAGTGAGATTAATCCGCGTAAAAAGTTGAGATTCATTGGCTTTCCTTTTTCTTCTTGGTTTTTGTTTTTGTTCAAAAGGCTGTCATCTGTGCAACAGCGAGACAATAGTGCATATACGAAAGTCGTTCAATGTTGGTTTCCAGTCTATTTATATGTACGTTTCCATTTATTGTTTTCTTGTTTCAAATTGTCTGTTACCATTGTGTTATTGGCACGCTCTCTCTGTCTCTGTATAGCTAGCTGTTTTAATTATGCTAAAATGACTTAATGGGAATGGTTTTCTTTGTTTGGCGGACGATTTTTATAGGATATATTTGCCTGTATGCCAGCCACCAAACAAATCAACATCAAAATACAATTGATAGAACAAAATCGGTATTTTGACTTTAAACGAAAACACATTCTTAATACAGGGCAAAACTCTACGAACATAATAGAACAAATTTTTCAACTTACAACCATAAAAGTACAATTTCATGCTTCTTTTTCATCACAGTGATTGAAATTCGGAATGCATTTACATGACATTATTATAAAGGAATATTCGTTGTTAATCCTGAATACTTTGAATGTAGTAAAAATTAGGTATAATAGTGTATTATTGTTCTAGATTCTTTTTTGTCGCAGCACATTTTATTACGGTCAGCGTGTTTAGTTACAAGTAACTTTGACTTATGGGCTAGGATCGCAATAAATTAATGCCTGCGACGGATGGGATATGCTATGTGGGTATGAATGGATTTTAATTAGGACCCACGATGACAATGTTCATGCAAATGTGTAAAAGTATTGTCAAGTAGAGGAACACGACAAAATATAGGCCTTCTAGAGACATTTTGTACCATTTGAAAACAGGTATCATAAAATGAAATTGTTCAGGAATGGCAGAGAAAATTCTTCAAACTTTGTTGTCAGTGCTAACATTCTGGCGGTTAGAGCGCGTTAATCCTGATTGTCTAAGATAAACGAAGGGATGTGTCTCCCAAATGAAAATGAATGTTTTAATTAATTTCCCATGAGATATCTGTAACTCCCAAGTTTTTGTGCCGTAAGGGAAATTTGGAATTTTAACAAGCAATTTTTGTTGTAAAATATATCGTTCAACGGATGAGTCTCGAAGAATTTAAGAGACCAGGAACCAGATAAAGATTTGACTGCATAAAAATGGAGCTACAAACAATGGGGCCAGAAGGTATTGTCTCAATCACATACAATATGTTTATTCATGAAAATTGTAATTATTTGTCGAACTTGTTTTAAATTCACACTTTTACCTTGACTCCAGATATGAATGTGATCGGATATAGTGGTTTGTATGTAATAGAAATCATGTGTTGTACGTATTTCATGCATTACTCTGATACGAACTTTGAGCATTTATTAATCTGTCTTAAATGATATGTATTATGCTAGCTTAGAATTGATTTTACTATGTCAGTTAATTGCTAGTTTGCAAGTAATGCTGTTAATGTCATTTCGTTTATTTGTGTAATTAGGTTTGCAAATTCTCTTAACCAAGAAAATCATCGAGTCGTTCAGCTTGTAATTTACAGTCCACGGAGGGATATACAAGTTTATCTAAGTGGTTTAGTTATGTCATGGTTCCAGTTAAGAATGTGGGCAACCGTTAGAGAGACATTAATTTTATGTTAATATTATTGTGTATCAGTATTAGGTTGCGATCTGATCATAGTAGCTTTGTCTGTTAGTTTACTATAAGACGATATTTGACATAAGAGCGGCAATATTGTTTCAGGCTAGAAATGGCATAAACCTGACAAATATTTAGATTGGGTTTTATTTATTTACAATTAAAATTAGCTACCATCCTCTGCTACGCAGTAGGAAGGAATGCAAACAACAACCAAGTTACGATTGATGAGAGAGAGAGAGAGAGAGAGAGAGAGAGAGAGAGAGAGAGAGAGAGAGAGAGAGAGAGAGAGAGAGAGAGAGAGAGAGAGAGAGAGAGAGAGAGAGAGAGAGAGAGAGAGAGAGAGAGAGAGAGAGAGAACGCTGACCTTATCACCGACAGAGATTTGGAGAAGAGCGACCGGAGGTACCTTGTTATGCTGATACCGGCAATTTAACTTCGATCGTTTACTCGATTTCATAAAATCTGTTTTATCGGTGTAACAGAATGGCTAATTGCATTTCACATACATTTTGTAATTTTATTTCTAAGTAAAAACTCATCATTCAGATGTCATGATTAATTTTATTTTGTTTATGTAATTGACTAAAGTGTTATATTTTACATACTTGTGCTCGTGTTGTTCTATTCTATATCAATGCTTAAATATATTATATTTCGTCTATTAATTTCATATATTATGTTATTAATTAGTAGATCCTGGCAATAACGCATTGGTGAATCATCTCTTAGATAATTACAACCAAAGCACCATAGCATATTTGGAATCTTATCACACCCTAAAATGATGAATAAACACAACCTTATTAAAATCAGATTGCCATGTGAAGGAAAGTGGAGATTTGATTTTTATCAGATTGGAAATAAACCATGGTTGTGAGATGACCCGCTTTTAACTCAACTGTCGATCGTGTTTTTATGATTCTGATTCAGTGACGTTTGGGTACGATGGCCGGTAACGATCGCCTAAATGCAACACCAAAGTAACATGAATTTGTACATGTACACATTTTATACTTGACGGATGAACAAATAATAGAGATTTGTACATGTACACATTTTGCTCAAATTAGTAAATGTACAACTCTCTATTCCTTCACAAGTAAAACCAAAAAACGACATTCCTTGCGCATTAATAAATTAGAAAGAACGATTCACCTTTCTGATACTTTCTGATAAGGACCTTACCTCTCGGCTTAGTTATTTGTTCGTCTGAACCAAATTAGCAAGAAAGCGGGAGAAATCAACATTCCTGTTATAACAAAGTTGTAGTTGGAGCATCTCATTTATAAGTAATCATGTAAGTACATCTCTCTCTCTCTCTCTCTCTCTCTCTCTCACACACACACACACACACACACACACACACACACACACACTGTACATCCATCTATCCTGTGTATTAATTCATTTTATTTTATTGTATTTACTACCATAATAGGCCTTGATGATGGAAAATAGTTTAGCTTCATTCTGTGACACGAATACGAATTTGTGATTTTTGAAGGTGTGAAAACGTTAGCACTGTTCTACAAATAAATAAAACTAACGTCCTATTTACGTCATTGGAGAGGTAAAATAATTTCTTCACAAATTATAAAAATTTAAAAATTGCTGAAATTCTTTTACTCTCAACAGAACAATACTCTTCTAACAGCTTTCTGCAACCTTTAGTCATTTGCAGCATGCTTCTTTAGAATGCTTTCAAGGAAAAGAAAACAATGTATGTAATTGGAATTTTGCTTCATTCTTCCCTAAAGGATATTGGGAAAAAAACCCCTCCTGTCTTCCTATCAGTCCAGCAAAATCTAGTCGCCATGTTTGTTATCCAGATTTGCAGACAAAATACATATGGAGCAGTCATGTAAGTTTTTAATAAATAGTCTTTGATGTATAAAGCAGTAAAACAGAGCCCTCGCTGTTTAAAATACTTTCTGGGTTTTGATCATTTTAATTATTATTATAATGCTGATTCTGAATTTTCTCAATTTGCTTGAACATTACCATAATGATAACCTTAATTAATTAAGGTTCATTCGATGGATTATTTATGAAACAAAAAGCAATATAAATTTCTCATGGAATATATTTTTTATTTTGATTTCAGTAATTTTTGTCTTGCACTACGCATAGGAAAACTTTACGTACAAGGAAATATCGGATTTATTAGAAAAACTTTATGGCATAATCTGAGGTAAAATGCACAGTGCATTTTGTAATGTAGTTTTTTTCTGATTTTAAAAACAATCTGATATGTGTGTAACGCTTGTCGCATTTCAATCATAAATACACATGTATTTATACGAGTGGGCAGGTTACACATCCTACATTAAGATTTCTAAAAAGGAATACCATTCATGAACAATTATTAACAAATTAACAATAAGAACAATGGCTGGTCGAGGTTGTAAGAAAACTACCAGACATTTTGTTTTGTTTTTCAAAATTAAGATTCTTTATCAAATTACTCCTTTGCTGGTTATATTTGGATATGTGGTATATACTAATTTATCAGTCATCGTCAATACAAATTGCCCACTTTCTTAATAACTTTATTCATAGCATAATGTTATATAAATGTTGCTTATTATAAAGATTCAACATTGGAAAACGCTGAAAACTTTTGCGGTTAACATTCCATTTTTCGGCCAAGATCTTGAATTGCAGTTGCACGTGCGCGAGCGTTTGTGTTAGTAATTTGGATTTTTATTGTAACCTTAAAACGATTTAAGTCATATAGCTTAACAATTTTTCAGTCATATCGCTTCGATGTCTGCAGTGTGGCAATTTATAGCGATGTCTAGCAAGGGGCATCATGTCCCAGACATGTGGCATAAGGTCCCAGACAATCACATTATCCTGACATCAGGCAGACCAGTACTAACACTAACCTCTTAATGTTTAGCGCATAGAGAGGGAGCTGTTAGTATCTTTTTTATGCGTCCTTGGTATGACTCTGTCGGGGTTCAAACCGGCGACGTCCAGCATCCGAGGCGGACGCTCTAACCACAAGGCCATCGGAGCGTTTTTGCAATAAAGTGAACAAAATTTTCGCACCTGGTTGATTGTACCTATGACTGTATGAATAGTAAATGTAAGTGTGGAAAAGTGTGTTTTCAGTAATTAGCTGAGTCTTCGCTCTAGTTATCTTATACAATGCGTCCCACGACAGTCCTGGTGAGGAAAAGTACCAACCGGGGTCCAATCCATACTTGCTGATGTTGGTTAATCGAAAGCTTCTAAAAATGTCGTCCAGCAGTAAAACATCTTGTATAAGATAAATATCCAAATAATCACCAATTGTTTGGCAGTTAAATTTATTCCAAACCTCATGCGCATGCTATAATCCTTATCAGAAATATTTTCATTGTTTAGTAAGGAATAAAATTGATCTTTGCTCGGTAATGATGTTTCACCAAGCTTTTCAAAGTCGTCCAAATACTCATATGGAAAGATGCATTTCTCTTTCATAATATCTGTGGTGTCATCAAAATACCCTGTCAATGATGGAAACTCATTACAGTTCTTTGCAAGAGCATCTAACAAGCTCGACATAAATTGTATACTGTCTATATACCTAAGAGATCCAACTGTCAAAGACATTTTTTTTCAGCATTGGTTGGAATACAGTCAATCTTCTTGTTGTTACAGAGTTGTCCCAAAGCTCTCACAATAAAATGACCATCATAGCCTCGGAGATTGTGCGTAATACAGGGAATAAAGTTGATGGTGTGAAATTTTAAATTACATCAATTATGCGCGGCTCCACGATAACGATCAGTCAGGTGACAGTGATCGTAAACTTTATTACCATATTCACCGGTTTCAAACTATTTTTCACAAAGATAGCATACGGTAGCATTATCATGCTCGTCTTGCTTTTCTGGCGTTAGTGGAATCATATGAATTACCTAAGGTTGTTCATGATTTTGAGAGCCTCCATAAAAAGATTTTTCATCAACCAAACTGCTGGATCTTCTTCTTGTTCGTACTTACGTCGACATAATCTGACGGGCTCTGATAGCGTTGGATCTATTATACAATTAATTTTATACGCCACATCCACAGGAACATGTTCATTTACATGCATCGTCAAGCGAGAACCAGCTGTGTTAATATTGTTGATCGGTTGTAAGATTGCCTCAAAGTCATATACGATTGAAAACGGAATAACGAATTTCTTTTTGTAATTAGTAAAACATAATATTCTGTCCGATTCTTTCGGTAAGGTTGTCTTTTTTGGTCATAAACACAATATCTCAGGTGTTCTTGCAGTAATTTGTCGTGTTGTTGCTTATTATGTTTTGAAAATCCATGAAGACACTTATAACAGATATATACTTTATGATTCTTGTTGCTATACTGACTTCCAACTAATCAGCAGAAATTCTTAATCCAAGAATAATGTTGTTTATATCGCAGTATATGTAATGTTTTCCTACTTGCAAAAGGGGATATTCGTAGTGGAAATATTTTCTCAGAGTCATCAAAACCATAAACATTAATACCGTGTGGAATCAACTCTCGGTTTTGATTTTCGATTTAGCCTAACTGATTAATCGGCGTTGGGAAGCTAATATTTGCTAAATTTAATCTGTTAACATATTGTTGATAATTACTGTTTCGATTTGGATTATAAATTTTAGCGGGAAAAAAGTGCTGCTAAAATACTCCACATAACACATTTGTTATCTTCGCTTTTAACACTAACGCCGCAAGGAGTCTTTTTGAGTTTATCAGGCAGCTCAACGAATTTTCCCGCTCGAAGAGGATCATATTTATGAACATCGATTAACACTTCGATGCTCTTATTGAAAACCCAACCGGATCCTTTTTCAGTAAATTCATCGAGTTGTTTCTCATAATTCTGCACTATTTTATCAACTTGTTCATCAATAATCGTAATCTGGTTAATCCTGCAGTAATGCAAACTTTCCTTGCTCTGCTTCTTTTAAATTTTCCATTTTACAAACGACAACATTTTTTATGATATCATTTTTTAAATACCACAAATGGTTTTGATTCCAGATATGGCTCAGATAATTCCTCGTTGGTAGGTCGGTGTAACAGAGCGTGAGTTTTAACGATTATGTTAACACTGCCGTCTTTATGTTGGATATACTTGATAGCATCGTATACTATTTCGTTCAGTTTTTTTTTGTTGTTGTTTTCAATCAAGACGAATTTTATAATGTCTTAATAAGATTATTAACGCCATGGTTAGTCTTGATCGACATTCATAGTTTTTTTTTTTTATAGCATCTTATAATTTGTTAGGGTGATCATTAGATCTAGGATATTTTACTGATTTTCCAGTGAGCGACTTATATTCGTCCATTAACCTTGTGACTTTTTCATCGCTAGTTTTCTTTGTCGGTTTACCAAGACCATTTTGCGACTTTACTATCTTCAATAACCATTATAAACTTCATTTTCTCCAGTTCTGTCTTCAGTTTTTCAACTTCATCTTTAAGAAGCTGTAAATTATGTTTCGGTCTTTGGATATTTTATAGGTTTTCCAGAGAGAGTTTTATACTAGCCATCAGCTTTTTGGCTTTTTATGAACGAATAGGCCTATAGTGCGTTCGATTTGACATTCTATATAAGATAAGATAAGATAAGAATTCTTTATTTCAGACTGCATAGTCCATACATCTAAATTAAAATACTGATATAGAGTAAAACATTGTAAACATAAAAGAACACACACACACACACACACACACACACACACACATATATATATATATACATATTCACACACAAACATATACACATACACACATATATATATATATATATATATATATATATATATATATATATATATATATATATATATATATATATATATATATATATATATATATATATCTATATATATATATATATTTATATATATATATATATATATATATATATATATATATATATATATACACACACACATACATACACACATACACATACATACATATATACATATACATATATATACATACACACACACACACACACATATATATATATATATATATATATATATATATATATATATTAAACTGTTTATACATAATTAATTTTATTCAAAATATTTTTGCCTAAAATTATTTTACATTTTAAATATAAAATTACTGCAGTATAATATAATTCCATTTCAGAAAGGGCAGAAACAATGTAGACATTTACGCCAGGGATCAACAAAATTTTGCAATAAGAGTTGCCGTGGTGAATTCTGTTTTTATCATGGTCAGAGATTAAGAAATAGGACATAACCCGTGTCTAAGCTGCGGTATTGGAATGCGAGGTAATCTAGGTCGCTTTTATAATTGCGGTGGTAAAAATTATCGCGCAGTGGTTCATTATTACAAAACAAAGTATCCAGAGAGTAAAATAAAAAAGAATGAAGCTCCAACAATCGAGGACTTTACCGAAGTGGTATAAGTAGAAGCAGTCGCAGGTATGGAAATCATGATTCCAGAAGATTTGTTCAGCCAGGAGACGTTGTTATTCCATTTGGCTGTGATGTTTTTTGGGATAAAAATAATGAAAAATGATAAAAATTGTGATAGGAGTCTAAAAAAAAATGAAAGGGCTGTATGGTAGCACAGATACTAATCTATAGTCATTTTTTACGATTTGACCTTTCCTTTATTTCACTGAGATGTAAGTAAAATATTCAAATCACGCCATAGCAATATTAGTACACTCGCGCTTGATCATTATAGAACAAGGCTGTCTCAGGTAGAATGAACATTAACAATTTTAATGATTTTAAAACAGTTCAGAACCATTTAATATTATTTACATGATGATCGATTATATAGTAGTATAGGAAAAGGCCGATTAACGCATTCTTCCGTATTTGATCTAGAGGAAGGGTTTTTAAGTCATTTACAAGCTTGTAAGAAAATGTCGTTTTAGGAAAGCAGTAAATTATGTAAGAATTATTAGTCTTTGACATGGGTTGCTAAGATGGAGGGTGAAAATAAAGTTAAAATAGAGGCTTTAGAACACCGTAAAAAGCCTTTAAAAAGTACCACAGATACTAAGCGGATACTAATGCCGTAGAATCGGTCTTTTTCTATACTATTGTTTCTTCTGTTGGAGTTTGCTTCTTCATTTGCAAGGCTTCTTTGGGGATGGGTGGGGAAGAACTGTTAGACTTCTTAGTCGATTTCAACCACTCGTAATACAACCGTCATTTGATTCAAACGTCATCACGTTATACTTGCAAGTTAACCCGTTTATGTTACAGTGGACCCCCATTAATTGCACTAAATAAGCAAGCCCTTGGCGATCGATACAACATTGTGCACTAGACTTATCAACCTGCGACTACATTCGACTTTGCTTAAAATGTAAACAACAGTGAAAACAAGAAACTTTGTCAGGAGATGATCCATAGTGTGTGGATCCATCAAGCCGTTTCCACGCCATTCCTTAGGAGATAAAGTTGCTGTCATCGCAAATAACTCCATAATTCACAGTCTTCAATGCACTAAAACTATCAATTCGAACAAACATAGTTTAAACTGGTTCAGACCTCACTCACGATGGAACAAAAGTCACTCTATTTTGCTGCCTCTACCGCCCACCTCATAGTAGAAACCGAATCTCTGTTTTTGGAGCAGTTTCCTAACCTTCTGTAGGTTGGAAATTCGATTGTACAAACATGATTATTCTTGGAGATTTCAATTTTTACTTTGACTGTCCTGAAAATCCATTCACATAAAAATTCCTAGATTGTATTCACATTTTCAACCTCAAACAGCCATCCCGCACATCTTCATGGTCACATTTTAGCCTGAATTCTTCATTGGCCTGATGATAATGTTCTAACTTCTTCACTGAAAGAACTTGCATCTAATCGCCTCTGAGTCATATGCCATCTAACCGTTCCAGTCCCTAACCCTCCATCTCTGCTACTACGAGAAACTTCCGTATCATGAATAGAACCAAACTAATGCATGACATTGAAACAAACCTGGCATCTTCATGTTGTTTTGTAATGTCCTGGTATTTGTTTTTGTAATCTTGTTGTTTTATGTTTCTTTGTGTTATATAATACTGTAAAGCGCTTAGAGATTCTAAAGAGGAGACAGATATAGCAAAATATTGATTATAAAGATCCGGATTATTTGCACGTGTGGAGTACTAGCGTCAAAATATGTGAGTCAACACCTAGGTAATATATAGAATCCTTGCATATACACTTTTTTTGGTTAACTTTATTATCCCCGTAATAGGTTGACCATTGGGTCAGGGAACCATCCCAAGGTCACCTTACCAATCCAAATTTCTTGTTTCCAGATAAACTAGGGACAGTAAATACAATCTATATTAAAAGAAAAAAAAAAAAAAGACAACACACATGCACACACTCATGCACAAATGCATATGGTACGCAATCTCTTTAGATACCCATGTAGTGACATAAGCTTTTGATAATAGTGTTTTGTTTCTGTTTACCATCCAATCACATAAAAGTTACCTATTGATCTGTTGAGGTCCATTTCTAAGAAATTAGTCCTCTTTTTTTACCTTAGCAGCATATTTTTTTAACGTTCTTATACCTTACAACTCTTTGCTTAAAAGCATAGATGGAAGGATTTTGCATATTGAATCTGCAAGTATAAATGTAATATATTGCTAAAAATAAGCAAGAAATTACACAAACTGTCAAGTTGTTCACTTCCTAAAAGTGTTTCTTTTTTTGTACAAATGTACACTATTTGGGCAAGATGGTGCAAAATGTTCAATAAAACTGTACCAGAAATGTGAAGTAATATTGCAATCATAGAAGAGATGTTCAATACTTTCATTCTCTCTATTGCAAAACGTACATTTGTTGTCGGTCTAGTTTTTTTTTTGTTTTATCATTTCAAAAGGTAATAAATTGCCATTATCGTCTATTAGATGATTCAAAATTTCAAAACCGGCTTATGTCCAGGATTTGTATTGATAGAACATTCGGGGAAGGGGAAAAAATTAAAAATATTCATGCACTTTGCGGTTCCTCTTTCCAATAAGATACTGCCAAAATGACAACTCTAAAAAAACTCTTTTTAATGAGCTTACTAAGTTCTTCTAATTTCCTTCTCCCTAAGTTCCAAATATCCTTTTCATTTCTGAGTATAATTGTATAGACGAAGTTCTGCCAACCTCCATTTTCATTTTTCAGCAATCTTTTTACCCATCTTATCTTAATATACCTAATAAATGAGAATATATGTATCATATTGAGTCCTCCCTCATTTTCTTGGGCTTCTAATATATCGCGTTTAATTCTCTCTACTTTTCCACCCACCCCATACAAATTTAAATAATGTACGATTTTAGTTCTGCTTCAACTTTGGCTGATGGATTTGGAAGTGCTAAGAAAAGATGTATAAATATGGACAGAACAAGGGTTTTTACAACAATTACCTTACCAAATACTGACAGATGTCTTTGACTCCAGCTTACCAATATTCGTTTTACCTTTTTTAGTTTCTTCATATAATTAATTTCCACCATTTGTTGTAAATCTGGCGAAAAATCTAAGCCATGGAGTGTAAAGCTTGACGAAGACCAAATTATTCCCATATCAGGACATGTTCTTTCATTATAAAATTTCTTGTTTCCAATCCAAATGGCTTTTGTTTTTGTTATGTTACATTTAAGTCCAGATAATAAAAAGAAACCTGGCAAGATATTCATAAATGCTATAAGAGAAAGTTGACATACATCAAGAAGAATAAAAGCGTCGTCGGCATACTGACCCAATTTATATTCATTGACATCAACGATCAGTCCCCGTACATCCACATTTTTCTTCTAAGTTATAGCTAAAATCTAAATCCCAATAATAATCAAATAAGGTGCAAGGGGACCTCCTTAACGACATCATCTTTCTAGTCTAAAAAATATGACATATACCCTATATTTGTAATATAACTTTTAGAGTCATTACAAAACAGCATAAACCACTTACAAATAGAATCACCAAAGTTGAAAGATTGTAAAGCTTCTTCCACAAAGGTCCATTCAATTAAGTCGAAAGCTTTTTCAAAGTATATTAGTAATAATAAACCATATATATTCTCATTTTCAAGTTGATTCATGATATCGTATTTTCTCCAATAAATTTACCCTTCATAAATCCTTTTTGGGTATCACTGATTACTGAGTGAAGAACCTTTTGATCCTGGCTGCAATGGCTCCCGAAGCTATCTTATAGACAATATTTAAAAGTGATATAGGTCTCCAATTTTGGAAGAATCTTCTATCTTTTTTTTCCTTTAGTAGACATGTTATGACTCTTTGAGTATGAAAATCTGAAAGTTTTTCTACAGTGTATCCGTAATTTATTGATCTGCAAAAGAATCCCCCAAGAGACTTCCAGAAGAATTTGTAGAATTGTACAGTAAATCCCTCTGAGCGAGGACTTTTTTCCGTTTCCTATCCGTTTTAGAGACAAATCGCATTCATTAAATCTAAGCACACCCTCACACGATTCTTTTTTCTCTTGACTGAGTTTAATATTGTGATTAAAAAATCTATTTTGGTTAGATAATTTATTTTGGGTTTCTTTAGTCTCCAAGTCATCAAGCTGAACAATTCTACTTTTGTACAATTCCATATAAATTTTTTTGGGCTTCTAAAATATCTATTTGATCAGATAATTTTGTCCCATCATCTAAAATAATTTTCTTTATTGTTTTATTGACGTAATTTCTTTATTCAAGATTTAAAAAGTACCTTGTGCTTTTTTCTCCAAATTCATACCATCTGGCTTTAGGTCTAAAGATAGCGCCATCTATGTACTTTTTCCTAGATTCCTCTAATGATTTTTTTAGAGTTTATCCGTCTGTGTTATTCAACAGTTCCCATAAATTTCTATTATTTCTTGTTCAATATTCTTTAATTTTCCCGTTTCTCTTTCGTTTTCTTAATAAAGAAACATATAGTTTCAGATCTTATTTTCATTTTCAATATTTTAAAGAACATTTGATCAATACAGGAAAGAGAAAAATGGAGGATGTCATCTTTATTTCTGCCTACATAATATTCATTTACAGTGTCAGCGAAACACTTTTTAACTAAATCAGTATACTCAACGTTCTTCAACAGTTGGGCATTAAATTTCCAATATCCTTTTCCCTTTGAACAAGTTGAGAAAGCAACACTCAGAGCAATAGCCGAATGATCAGACTTATATCCAGGTAAGATACATGCATCAATCGTAATCATATGAATGTCTTCAGATACGAGAAAGTAATCTAATCTACTTTGTTTCAAGAGAGATTTTTGCCTCTATGTATACAGCCTTAATCTTGATTTGAATTTCGCTAGGGATCAATTTGTTCAGAATCATTTTTTAGGTCTTGGATCATTGCATATACACTTTGTTGTCACTTAAATTTTTTCAAGTGACAAAGTTAATATCAGCTGTGAAAATGTCTTAAGTTGTTCTATTAAGATTTGCTGATTATAGGAAAATATATGCCAAGACTTAGACGGACAAAGGATCCAGCAAATTCCTAAGTCGAACAATGTTTTTAATTGTAAGAAACTGTGTCATAAACAAATTCGAAAACGGCGCAATGACTAAGCAAATTGGTTTATTGACCTTGTTGCCCACTTCAGTCAGCTCCTCTGCTTACGGAACATCAATGTGATAAATAGGAACAATGACACTCTAATTTTGTTCCGGTAAAAACAACTTTGAAATAACTCATTGATCAACTTCCAGATTAAAAATCTAGCGTTTATCATGACTATCTATTTGACTTTCTGTTGAATTAACACATTTTTTAAAAAAAATATTCAATATATGTACCTGCACATGCACCTATTCACTTTCGGTGTTGTGCCGAACCTAAAGAGAAAATTGAGCTGGTGAAGTATATAGTTCGCGATGTTTTAAAATTGTTAAGACAATTAAAGAGGAATTTTGAAAGTTGAAGAGTTTCATGCAACGTAAGACATCGTACAGATGGGTCTTTTTCTGATAAATGCACACTGATTTTGCGGTTATAACATGTTCAGTTTTTTTTATCAACAACATTTAATGTTATATTCAGTATGTTGCGCGCATGTAAACATATAAAAATCTCATTAAATATCACGTTAAATTCTTGACATTTAGTGCTACTTCCTTGAAGTCATTCTTTTAAAAAAATTATCCGTTTCAAGAAGACCAATTAAGGTACGGTTCATTTACCTCGAACTAACTAAGTGGAAAATTAGTAATAGTAAGGTAAGATTCTTTTGGGGTAACATTTAATTTAGATATTGAATGCACTTTGAGATGATAGAGAGATGAGTCTTGAATATGGGAAATAGTTTGTATTATTAAAAACATTTCAGCGATTGAATAAATAAATACAAATACACAAATTATGCAATTATTATCATCCAAAGTATACATGTCTTCCCTGACCTGACCTCGTAAACTTGCTATCATTGTTTACGTTACTTAGAAATATATTGTATAATGTAATTGTTGTATACAAAACTGGATACAGCAATATGATGGCGAGACAGAGAAAATAACTCTGAGCTAACCAAACCTGCTCACCTACATCTCGAATCAGGTTTTAAAAATGAACGAAACAAGAAAATTAGTCGCAATAAACGTCATGAAGATAAACTACGTATTATATATATTTATTGCAAGCACATGCAAGAATGAATAAAAAAAATCAGTACGCATTTCTCTAAAAAAAGATGTATTTTTTCACGTCTTAACTTACATAAAACTATTCAGCCTTTTATATTCTTGTGCAATTGTCAACTATGCACGGTTTGCGTTAAAAGATTAACAGATATATTGTACGATTTAACACCCCGCCCCAGTCCCATTGTGTCGCACAAGACCGGAAGCGATATCAAAGTTGGTGTATATACAATGCACATTTCTGTCCTTAAGATCAATCATGCGGATCATACTTTGAATGTATGCAGCTACTTCCATTTTTGACTACTTCTTTTATTTAGGAAACAATAATTGACTGAGAAAATCGACTGCAATGACTGCACATAAAGCACCCTACTCTCCTATTCAAACCAAATACAGTGAGTGAAGTATAGCAAATATATCACCCTACTCTCCTACTCAAACCCAATACTGTGAGTGACGTATAGCAAATATATCAATCTACTATCCTACTCAAACCAAATATAGTGAGTGAAGTATAGCAAATATATCACCCTACTCTCTTATTCAAGCCAAATACAGTGAGTGAAGTATAGCAAATATATCACCATACTCTCCTACTCAAACCCAATACTGCGAGTGACAGATAGCAAATATATCACCCTACTCTCCTACTCAAACCCAATACTGCAAGTGAAGTATAGCAAATATACCACCCTACTCTCCTACTCAAACCAAATACAGTGAGTGAAGTATAGCAAACATATCATCCTATTCTCCTATTCAAACCCAAATAAGTCATTCAGAAATGTAATAAAATAATTCGTAATCAACAATTTCAACCGGCAGTAATAGTTGTGTAATACAGTTGCTCGCAGATAGAAACATCACTTCGGCAAATTGGATGATTGGGTTCATGCTGAATCCAAGAAGTTGTTGTTTGGATTTCCCTGTTGCGAATTTGAGAATTCTCTCTATTGTGACCTGCCCTCGTCTTCAAGCTGAAAATACAGAAATAGGAACGTAAGTAGTGATATTCGCACTTGATGTAATATTTTGCATGCTTTACTATGACGCATTATTTAAAATGTCATTATTAATGTCAAGACCTATTTACCAATTCGTCTATCTTTCGTCATAAATGTAAAGCGAGTTTAACAATGCTTTAAATTATTGGCATAAACTTGTTGGGTATTTGTAGTTTCAATGTTCTTAACAGATTTATTTATGGTGTGTGACTATTATCAGTCATATACTTCTACTAATATGTGTGCTAATAACGTATAGTGGTCTTGTTTTGACTTAAAATATTTGACACGATCGAGGTGCTATTAAAATTATAAACATTACATATTCAAATCAACTTGTAAGATTTATTATATATATATCTCATTCATGTCATTTATATTCCAATTAGTTTTTGTCCAAATGAAGGAAATTAAAAATATAAAATTATAAATATAAAAATGAATAAAAAGGAAAGTTTAATTTATTACAAAGACAGTTTATATTAATTGTGTATATTATTAGATGTTGAAGTTCAAGTGAGACACTGGGATAATCTCATTCGTAAATTGGATTTAATGATATGTTCGGTAATTGTTAGTATGAGATTAACACTTCATATTACATGTTAGACATTCAAAACCGTATTCAAATAACTAGTTATCAAGAAGAAACGGTCTGCTTGGCAATGTTCAGTAACGTTATCAAACAATTGCGACACTATAAAAATAAGACATTTATTAATTCAGAAGTATGAACAATCCGTTTTGCAAAAAGTAAAATCAATATGAGTAACAATGAACTTTTGTTACACTGTCAAGGCGGATAACGATAATAATCTGAATAATGGACCATGTAGATGAAACATTTTCTAGAAAACTATTGTTTTGTTTCGGACAAATTTGGTTACGGTACACACGTTTGGTTATGGAAAAGTTATTGTGAATAGATGCAGTCTGAAATGATTTATAACGTTACTATGTGTATCCTTAAAAGTCAAAAATGCATCCCACAACTTACCGTAGACTTCTCTAAGGTATCGCACAATATGGAGATACGCATATGCTTCTAGTACCCGTCGGGTGCTACTTCTTGTGTGAAGACGACTTTAAGTAGGTGTAACAAATGGTTGACGGTCATCGGGTCGGGTGATGAACGTGGCCGGAAAATATATATATATATATATATATATATATATATATATATATATATATATATATATATATATATATATATATATATATATATGTGTGTGTGTGTGTGTGTGTGTTATTTTGTGTGATGAGCTGAAACATAAAAAATAATTGGAATATTAGTTGCTGCATCCGTAAGTTTCAATCAAAATACCAGGAGGAAATCAGTAAAACTGTGCATTTGTAATAAGTTTTTAAAATTACATGTCAAGATTTTCTCTTGATATTCGCTGTCAGCACTGTGGAGATAAAGACACTAAAAGTGAGTTACTTAATAAATTCCAGCTCTTTTCAGTCCTTATTTAAATTGAGATATTGCATCGCCTTCTTTAGTTTTGAATGACATCGTCAAGGAAATCGGCAAACTGGCCCTCCTTGTTTATGACGCCCAGTCATACTAAAGAAAAAGATTGACTTCGTACAAGTTGAAAACGTTCTACGTATGTTAAATAAAGTTAATACTGACATTTTTCTTAGTCAATAGAAGCAGTTCTCTTTCAGAATGCATTTTATAATGTTTAATGGCGAATAGTATAATGCCAGCCAATTATATTTTCAAAACGACGTAATCGCTGAATACTAATGTATTCAGTAGTAGATGTAGCAGTTCTAAAACAGGTTTGCCTGAAAATCATGTTTGTTTTGAAATTATTTTTCTCGAAGCATTAAGAATCATGTAAACGATTTCTTATTTTGTTCCTAGATGTTATAAGCAATCAACACTCCTGCATAGAAATAATGATGACGTGTTATGTATTCATCTTCACTTTTCAGTATTATTTGTTGATCTTCGTAGGTGAATATCCTCTCTTTAAAGTCTGTAACTAAGGCAACGAAGAACTCTTTCCTAGGACCTCCAAGATTACGAGCACGTTCTCCATGGTTGTTAACCTGCAGAGAAAACCTAATGTTTTCTTGGAACTGAATTTCCTCCATACTGTAAGGTAAACAGCGTTTGTCTGCTAATAAAAATCGCAGATGTTTCACCGTCTATAGAGTCATGCTCTGTTGGCACGTCCGGTGGATAACCTTGCAAGAAAAGGTAATGATTGCACTGCAAAATCATTATTGGTTCAGATATTTAAATAAATATAAACTAATTATAAACTGAACAAATTGATTCATATGGATTATTTTCAACTGTATTGCAGATGAATGAGGAACTTGACTGTAGTGGCATACAAGTTACAATTATATTTATGAGAGGGTTAGAAGTCAAATTAAAATTTAAAATTTGAGTGGTCTTCAAGGTTATGCAATTTTAAGGAAGGTTCAAAACACAAAGCAGTTACAAGATTAACACTATCTACGAGAAATATACTATTATAAAGCATAATATTGGTTTGTTTCTAAATAAATCAAGATAAAGGTTCTGATTTCCTTTTCACAGGTAAGAGAAACGTATATAGTCTTAGTGTAGAGAATATTTTCTATGTGCTTCAACAAGTTGACTTTTGATAAGAAAAAATTAGGAAGTATGTCACTTACTTTCAAAGCACTTGTAAAGCACTTGTAATCTTTTACTATTATATATATATATATATATATATATATATATATATATATATATATATATATATATATATATATATATATATATATATAATTTTTGAGCTATGTATAAATCAACGGAAAATGATTGCTTACGTAAATTATCTAATAACAGTTATCCATCATGGATGGGAAAGCATATCAACGTGTCGTCTATTTGTTTCAAATTTTTTTTTTATTGGCATGTGGGGCCTAATAATAATAATAATAATAATAATAATAATAATAATAATAATAATAATAATAATAATAATAATAATAATAATAATAATGTTTTTCTTAATTTCTTAATTTCAGCCAATTCAGCCAATCCGGTCCGTGCTAGTTCTCGAAAGACCAAAATTATTCAAGCGATCATACTATGGTATAAGCTTATTATTTATTTGATGGATTACCGTTGGTGTTAATTGTTTGTGATCTTAGCCTATCTGGGAGCATATAATGGGTCAGCGGGACTATCTGTCGCGGGATTAAGTGTCGGGCATTAACTGTTGCGGGATTAATTGTCGAGGGATTAAATGTCCGTACACCATATATATATATATATAATTTTTGAGCGATGTATAAATCAACGGAAAATGATTGCTTACGTAAATTATCTAATAACAGTTATCCATCATGGATGGGAAAGCATATCAACGTGTCGTCTATTTGTTTCAAAATTTTTTTTGGGCATGTGCGGCCTAATAATAATAATAATAATAATAATAATAATAATAATAATAATAATAATAATAATAATAATAATAATAATAATAATAATAATAATAATAATAATAATATAAAACAATAGTAATATCAATATCAAGCTATTAACATTACAGAGCATAAAATCAAAGAAGTATATAATGATAAGCCAAGACGTCTCCCTATAAATCAACAACGTTTGGCAGGTGGTCCAGTTCACGATGAATAACATTTTATATTAATTTATTTTATTCTAGAAGAATAATAACTTAAAATTAAATATATTCACAAAACTTAATATAAGTGCTTTGTATGTTATAGCTGACATTGTAAAGACATAAGTCTTTGCTGCAAAGGTATTAATTTTATCACGATTTTACATACAAAAGCTGTATGGAAGTTCATAAAATTACAAGCATTGTTGAACATATTGTTTTCCCATTGTTCATGTTAATGATAATTATTTTATTACATACTGTATAGATCCAATATTGGGGCAGTTAAAGCATAAAGCACCAGTATATATTTCTGAGTCTTTCCAACATAAAACCATTCTATTTTATTCCATTCAGAACAAAATGTTCTTGAATGTAGTGCAAGTATGTCATGTACTGTATTTGGTCACAACTTATGACAGTAAAATGTGGTTACCATGGTTATGACATAATTCTGCAGCAACACAAGGGTTCACATCAGATGGAGAAATAAAAACAAGCAAGCAAACAAAATATCATAAAATTACAGTAAAATATAATTAAATAATACTATGTATGTATTTATGTATGTATGTATGTATGTATGTATGTATGTATGTATGTATGTATGTATGTATGTATGTATGTATGTATGTATGTATGTATGTATGTATGTATGTATGTATGTATGTATGTATGTATGTATGTATGTATGTATGTATGTGTGGGGTTCGGTCTAAGGGTGGGGTTCTTCCTATAGACTTTAAAGAATTATGAGGAAGTTCCCCTGGTCCACTTTCAGAATGCTACTTCTGGACAATATATATATATATATATATATATATATATATATATATATATATATATATATATATATATATATATATATATATGGCAACGAGCCCCCAGTCAGCAATGCCGACAGATAAATTATAAGGAAATACGAAGATAAAATTCAAATAATAGCAATTTAATGAAATGATAACTTTAAAAGATCTTAAATTAATCACTGTCACTCTTGACCAAGTGACTGCCTAAATCATCATTTGATTCCAGTGTGAGTAGATTTTCCCTTCTCCTTGCGTGTTACTCATCTATTCTGCCTTCTTCCTCTTGTCTTTCTCTCCTTCCGTTCCCCTTTCTGTATTTCTCTCGACTGTCTCTCTCTAATTCCGTTTCCCTTTTTCCTGTATCCCTCTCGACGGTCTCTCTCTCTAATTCCGTTTCCCTTTTCCCTGTAGGACTCTCTTCTTCCGTCTGTCACTCAATGTCTCTCAACGTCACTCAAGGTTGCTCGACTGTCACTCTAACGACCCTCGAACTTCTCTCGAACTTCCCTCGAACGTCCCTCGATGCATCGTAACTGAAATTCACAAGGTATTAGCCTAGGGTCATAAAATCCTACCTCAAACTAAATCAAAGAGATCGAACCATCAGTAATGGCGGTACATTTTTGGACACGCATGCACACATATCGAAATACCCATACCCTTCCGCCGCCCACCAAATTGGCGCCATAACACAATCTCACAAAGAATTCAAACATTTACATACTGAGTCCTGTCAGTATATTCATACAAATATTTCGAATCTCGATGTATTATAATATTACTACGATTAGTAATGCGACTATCTATATATATTTCCTACACAAGCGTACCAATTCCACAATATTCACATTCAAAGTTTAATAACGACAATCCGTTAACTCTCTCTCTCTCTCTCTCTCTCTCTCTCTCTCTCTCTCTCTCTCTCTCTCTATATATATATATATATATATATATATATATATATATATATATATATATCATTACATAAACAAATTTCTAGTCTACCATAATGTAACCTACATAAGAATTATAAGATTAATTCTTATAGCGGCTAGCAAACAATACAATTCTTCACGAACACAAATCGTCCTTTCAAAAGGGCGTAAACGTAATAATCACTAAATAATATGCACACATATTACTAACGTAAGAAGAGAAGATATCACCTCACAAAATAAGGTGTAACATAATAACATCATAAAATAAGATGCAACGAATTTACATCATAATCAATCGCACACAAAGTACTAACTGAAATCATGAAAGATGCAAAATATTAATATCATAATTAAGTATTCATACTACAATACAAGGGTATGGGGTAAAACGTCACATCCCCCCACGCTTGAGAATAAAATCAGGATTTTATTAACTCAAAATACTAAAGTAGAAAAATGTTACAACAATATAAAGTACAAAATCAGCAAATTCAACTAAATGCTAAACTGAGTCTGAACACGAAATATACCAAATGATCTATATCATGTCGGCGCTTCTACTCATGAAATCTGCGCCTACGTTTTTAGATCCTTTCACGTATCTGATCTGCATCTGCTACTGCCGTAAGAACAGCGACCATCGCATCAATCGACCATTGGACAACTTTGCCTGCGAAAGATAGGCGAGTGGTTGGTGGTCGGTCTCCAATATGAACTTGCGTCCATATAGGTATCGCTAGAACCGTGATATCCCGAACACGATTCCGAGACATTCCCTCTCCGATACGGAGTAGTTCTTCTCGGCAGCAGACAACTTCCGACTGCCGTATGCGACAGGGAAAAGCGTCTTGTCATGTTCCTGCAGGAATACTGCTCCCAGTCCCGTGTCACATGCATCGGTACGAAGAACAAATTCTTTATCCAAATCTGGTAGACGAACAACGGCGTCAGATGTAAGTCTCTCCTTCAGTGTTTGGAAAGCGTGCTCACACGCATCTGTCCAAATGAACTTACTCGGGGGTCCGTTTCTTGGTTAGGTCAGACAACGGGCCCGCAATCGCGCCGAAATTAGCGACATACCTCCGGTAATATCCGGCCAGTCCCAGGAATGACCTCACTTCCGTTTTTGTGGTGGGGCTTGCGGCGTTTCGCAGCTGCTCCACCTTCGACTTCTCTGGAGACAGCGTGCCTTGGCTCAGGGTATGTCCTAAATAGTCCAATGTCCTGAAACCAAGGTGACATTTGGAAGGACGGGCTGTCAAGCCCTCCTGACGTAGCCGCTCCAAAACGTCAGCTAACAGAGTGAGGTGTTCACCCCATGTCTCTGTAGCTAGCAAGAGGTCATCCATGAAGTTGTGGACACACCTATCGCGCAAGGGCTCCAACAACTTCCGCATCATCCTGGTAAAGATGCTGGGCGCGTTTTGTACCCCGAAAGGCATAACCAGCCATTGGTATGTCCCGTCGAGAGTAGCAAAAGCGAGCTTCGGTCGGTCTTCTTTCCTTACCGGAATTTGCCAATACCCCTTGGACAAATCCAGTTTGGAAAAATATTTCGCTTTCGAGACCGAAGCGAAGATATGTTCCGGGTCAGGTAACATTTAGATTTGAAATTTCGTCACCTGATTCAGCTTCCGGTAGTCAACGCAGAACCGATGGGTGCCGTCCTTCTTCTGCACTAGGACTACTGGTGAGCTGTACGGAGAGTCGGCAGGTTCGATTACTCCCAGAGCAATCATCTGTTCAATTTTCTCTCTCACAACTTGTCGTTTCGCGTGAGGCAAGGGGTAGGGTTTCCGCTGCACTGGTCGGTCGTCTACCATCTTTAACCCGAACTCGACAAGCGCCTTCCTCCCGGGTTTTTCTGTTAACACGGCGAAATACCCGGCCAGCAACTTCTCTATCTCGTGCTGCTGCCCTTCCGTTAACATGGAGTCACACTCCACGTCCGATGCAGTCTCGGCCCTCGTCAATGGACAGCTCGGAACAGTGTTGGCACCTTCCGTATCGCCTTCGGTATCCTCGGTGACTATCGTGGCGACAACAAAATCGCTTACGGTCTCCCTTTCCCGGTACCTCTTGAGCAAATTGGCATGGTACAATTTCTCTTTAGTTGGTAGCTGTATCCGGTAGGTTTGACCTCCGACCTTCTCGGTGACGACGTATGGACCCTTCCAGGAAACTTGCAACTTGTTGTGTTCCTGGGGCAACAACAACAACACCTTATCCCCTACCTGAAACTGACGTGGTTTTGCGCGCTAATTGTAATTTCTCGCCTGCTGCGCCTTAGGTCGTTAGAGATTCTCTTGCGCGAGAGAACAAACCTCTTCCAGTTTGTTGCGCAAGTCCCCGACGTACTGGTAGGTAGTGCGTACTTCCTCTACAGTGTGGTCGTCTGTCAACAGCTGTCTCAGTACGGCGATTGGGCCGCGTAAAAGGGTTAAAAGGGAGAGAACCCCAAACTCGCTTGTGGTACTTCCCGGTATGCGAAAAGCATGGCAGGAATATACCGATCCCAATCCTCGGGGCGGCCTTCGCACAATTTCTTGAGCGTGTGCTTTAAAGTACCATTAAACCGTTCAACCAATCCGTTACATTGGGGGTGATACGGTGTAGTCGTGAGGTGCTTTATTGACATGAGACGATTCACCTCAGCCATCACACGACTCATGAATTGTGTCCCTTGATTGGTCAAGATCTCGTCGGGCACTCCGATTCTTGACCAGATCGCAAACAGAGCTTCCGCGACGGTTTCCGAGTCAATATGACGCAATGCTACAGCCTCCGGATAGCGTGTAGCGTAATCGACGACCGTTAAAATATACCGATTTCCGTGCGCAGACGCGGGTTTTATCGGTCCGATTAAATCCATGGCGACACGTCTAAAGGGTTCATCTATAAGGGGCGTACTCCCCAAGGGAATGGGTCGCTGATCCGTTTTCGGTGCCATTCTCTGGCATTTGTCACAGGAGAGACAGAACCGTTTTACGTCTCCCTGGACCCCTGGCCAGTAAAACTCCTTTACAAGACGGTCACGCGTCTTAGCAATTCCCATGTGTCCACCCATGAGACTCTCATGTGCAAGTTTCAGTACTTCACAACGCTTTTCCTTTGGCACGACGACTTGTTTGAAGTGATCGTTGTGTTTCCAGGCGTGGCGATACAAAATTCCCTTCTTGTAAACGAACTTCACCGCACCGTTCGGAGTTTCCCTTTCCGTTCCTGCTTCGGCGTGTTTACGCAACTGCGCAAGAATTGCGTCTTCCTGCTGCAGCTTCCTCAACTCAGCTGGAAGAACATTGCTAACCGGTGTCGATGTAACTTGGATCGGCTTCTGTTTCGGCTGTCGACTCATGGCCCTGGTCTCAATAGCATTCACTGGCATAGGTGTGCAGGTTTCGGGGTTCGGCTGTGGTAACACATAACGGCATCCCAATATGACGTCATGTGATAGTCCCTCCAAGCAAGCAGCTTCAATTTTCCCCTTCACGTATGGTGAATCGAGGTCAATGACAGCTACTGGTAATGAATCACGCGCGCAGTTCGCGTACTGAATTTCTATTACCTCCCCTGTATAGTCCTCAAGCTTGACATACTTCTTGTCGACAAGCGCGGGGACGCTGCACCCAGTGTCATACAAGATGGTGGCACCTTCACCATTGAGAGTAGTAGCCGCAAGGTTGGCTGGGTTGCGACTCGCTTCCGGCACGCATTCCTCCCTAGCTACGACATTTACCTGAGTCTGCCTGCCCTTGGGACAGTCCCTGGCAAAATGCCCCAGGCGCTTGCAATTAAAACACGTCGGCTGCCCTCGCCGATTTGCAAGTCCTGGTTTCGTGAGTGAGGCCTGTCCAGGTCGATAGAGGGCATCCCTACCTGTAGGCGCCCCTCTGACCTTCCCGTCGCCCTGACTGTTACGGACAGCCGGCTCAACCTCCCCCACACGACGCGACTCAGAGGGTCGGGGTCCATCCGCGCCCCCGGAATTTCCACTCTTCGAGTGCGCCTGCTCGTATCGCTCCGCCATGCTAGCGATCTCTTCCAGCGTCCGGTGTTCTCTTTCTGCTAAGAATACTGTCAACTCGCGACGCTAAGTACCTAGGATATGTTCCTTGAGTATTACCTCGCGTAGCCCGTCGTACGTGCGTTCGACTTCAGCCATTTTCATCCACTTCTCAAACAAACCTCGAACACGGTTGTGGAATTGAGAGTGGGTCTCTGTTACCTTTTTCGCCGAGTCCCGAAAAAGTTTCCGGTAAGTCTCGGAGGTCAGTCGGTAATGGCAGAGAAGGGCCTTCTTGAGGGCATTGTAGTCATCGGCCTCTTCTGCAGCTAAGCCGTGGTAGACTTCCCGAGCTGCACCTTGCAAAAAGGCTGAGACATTAATGGCCCAGTGCTGTTCAGGGACCTGATGAGCATGTGCGAGTTTCTCGAACTGCACGAGGAAATCATCAATAGCTCCCTCCTTGTCATTGAAGCGTGGCATGTTGATCTGGACCATCCTGTGGTCGATGAAAGGTCGTCCAGTCCCTTCAGAGCTTGAACTGGCATCGTCTCGGACGTTAGTCCTAGCTTCAACTCTCACCTTTTCCATTTCCAGAGTGTGAGCGAGTCTGGCAAGCTCCAGCTTTTTCTGGGCGTATCGGTCCGCGGCTATCTTGGCTAGTTCTTGGTCCGCAGCTATCTTGGCTAGTTCTTTCTGTGCTTCCCTGTCCGCTGCTTTTTCGGTCCGCGGCTATCTTGGCTAGTTCTTGGTCCGCAGCTATCTTGGCTAGTTCTTTCTGTGCTTCCCTGTCCGCTGCTTTTTCGGCGGCAATTCGGGCTATCTTCACTGCTTTTTCGGCCTTCCATTCCTTGATCATTTCTTCTATAAAGGTCGCCAGGCGATCTCCCTCATATCCAAGATCTTCAGATCCCATGGCGCGATATTCCTTTATCATTTGCCTTTCGGTGGCCATTATTTCTAATGTAAAGTGATACCTTGTCTCAATATTCTAACAATACATAGATATTTGTGATACAAGTTTAAATACTTACCGGTCGACAGCAACTAATTTCGTCCAGGTAAGATTTTTGTCTGATCTCTGCTTGACAAGTACTGCTAGCAATGGAAGATTTACATAGCATGCACATATGACAATAAAATACAAGATGAGAAAATCATAAGAATTAAATTACAAAGAAAGGAAAATATTTCACACTGTTCACTAATACTCCTACAAATAACTTTAGGTCCTAAAATAATATATATGTCTAATTCATATCCCGGACGAAAGGCCCCCACTGTGGGGTTCGGTCTAGGGGTGGGGTTCTTCCTATAGACTTTAAAGATTTATGAGGAAGTTCCCCTGGTCCTCTTTCAGAATGCTACTTCTGGACAATATATATATATATATATATATATATATATATATATATATATATATATATATATATATATATATATATATATATATATATATATATATATATATGGCAACGAGCCCCCAGTCAGCAATGCCGACAGATAAATTATAAGGAAATACGAAGATAAAATTCAAATAATAGCAATTTAATGAAATGATAACTATAAAAGATCTTAAATTAATCACCGTCACTCTTGACCAAGTGACTGCCTAAATCATCATTTGATTCCAGTGTGAGTAGATTTTCCCTTCTCCTTGTGTGTTACTCATCTATTCGGCCTTCTTCCTCTTGTCTTTCTCTCCTTCCGTTCCCCTTTCTGTATTCCTCTCGACTGTCTCTCTCTACTTCCGTTTCCCTTTTTCCTGTATCCCTCTCGACAGGTTCTCTCTCTAATTCCGTTTCCCTTTTCCCTGTATCCCTCTCTTCTTCCGTCTGTCACTCAATGTCTCTCAACGTCACTCAAGGTTGCTCGACTGTCACTCTAACGACCCTCGAACTTCCCTCGAACGTCCCTCGAAGCTTCCTAATTGAAATTCACAAGGTATTAGCCTAGGGTCATAAAATCCTACCTCACACTAAATCAAAGAGATCGAACCATCAGTAATGGCGGTACATTTTTGGTCACGCATGCGCACATATCGAAATACCCATACCCTTCCGCCGCTCACCAAATTGGCGCCATAACACAATCTCACAAAGAAATCAAACATTTACATACTGAGTCCTGTCAGTATATACATACAAATATTTCGAATCTCGATGTATTATAATATTACTACGATTAGTAATGCGACTATCTATCTATCTATATATATATATATATATATATATATATATATATATATATATATATATATATATATATATTACATAAACAAATTTCTAGTCTACCATAATGTAACCTACATAAGAATTATAAGATTAATTCTTATAGCGGCTAGCAAACAATACAATTCTTCACGAACACAAATCGTCCTTTCAAAAGGGCGTAAACGTAAAAATCACGAAATAATATGCACACATATTACTAACGAAAGAAGAGAACATATCACCTCACAAAATAAGGTGTACCATAATAACATCATGAAATAAGATGCAACGAATTTACATCATAATCAATCGCACACAAAGTACCAACTAAAATCATGAAAGATGCAAAATATTAATATCATAATTAACTATTCATACTACAATACAAGGGGTTGGGGTAAAAAGTCACAGTATTTATGTATGTATGTATGTATGTATGTATGTATGTATGTATGTATGTATGTATGTATGTATGTATGTATGTATGTATGTATGTATGTATGTATGTATGTATGTATGTATGTATGTATGTATGTATGTATGTATGTATGTATGTAGAGAGAGAGAGAGAGAGAGAGAGAGAGAGAGAGAGAGAGAGAGAGAGAGAGAGAGAGAGAGAGAGAGAGAGAGAGAGATGTACTTACATGATTACTTATAAATGAGATGGTCCAACTACAACATTGTTATAACTGGGATGTAGATTTATCCCGCTTTCTTGCTAACTTAGACCAGTGTAATTTGGTTCAGAAGAACAAATAAATAAGCCGAGAGGTCAGGTCCTTTTCAGAAAGGTGAATTGTTCTTTCTAATTTCTTACTGCGCAAGGAATGTCACTAATTGGTTTTACTGATGAAGGAATAGGATTTGTACATGTACACATTTGAGCAAATTGTGTACATGTACAAATCTCTATTACTTTAATATGTTGATCCGTCACGTATAAAATGTATATATATATATATATATATATATATATATATATATATATATATATATATATATATATATATATATATATATATATATATACAAATTTATGCTAATTTGATGTTGTATTCTGCGGTCTCTATCGTCCATAGTATAAAACTGTTCTCAGTTGTAGAATAAACGCTATTGCTTGCTCGGATACATGGATGAAGGTGTTGAAGTTCTCTTCCAAACCTCATGACAGAGTACGGCGGTAACTCGTTGGTATGCGAGCTGGTCCAGAACTCTTGGATTCGAATCCTGCCAGGATTAGGTCAGGTTGGCTTCTGTGGTGTGTTACAGCGCATGTCTTTGGGCAAGCGCTAAACTCGATTTGTGGTATTAGCACGGAATAAAGTTTACTGTGTAGATGTGCTGTTAAGCACGAATCAATCAGTCTACACCTCCGGACAATTTTCAGCCACTGATCCTGTTATTAACTAATAATTTACAGTTGATAAGGTCAGCATTACGAAAACATAGAATCTGTTGCTGGTTATCAGTTTAATCGTACGTTGCAGCATCTACTATCGTATTTACCCTGTGTATCAAGCGCTTTTAAGTAGACCAATAAAAGTTCACTCAGTTTGATTGAAATCATCAAGAAAATTAAGAATATAGACCAAGATATGCCGGAGCATTAGCTATATCGTACTGTACTTGTCGCAACATTTTCCCGTGATTCTTACAACTGTCGTGCTCTTAAAAAGGACGCATTTGAGACAGACAGACAAATAGAGGAACATATATAGATGCAAACATCTTTCAAAGTAAATATTTAAGGTTTCATTTCTCGAATTTATTATGATTTACGTTTTATTCATTGCTGTACTTGAAATTGATATAATAATCGTTTCATTATAAATTAATGTAAGTATTTTTCTTTTAAAAAAAAGAGCATGATGGGTCAGTCAAGAGGTTCATACAAATGACGAAATATCCAGAATAAGGAAGATTCTGTTAAAGTGCCATACACATTAATTTATGAAATTAGTACATGTAATCAGGAACTGCGGCAGAATGATTTGTTTTTGAGGGGGAAACATATAGTGGTAATCTAAGTTTAACAAATGAATGCCAAAACATGTTTAGTGGCGAAATGATGGTGGGTGGGCGGAAAGTGCTTCCTCTCCCCCAGTTCCTTTGTGTGGGTGCCCATGCATGTCATTAAAATAACTAATACTAGTATATTATGCTCACGTCTGACCTATGGCACATGGTTCACATTTCTATCTCTATCTCTTTCCATCAACAATTGATTGCTTTATATCCGCAGATCCTGTACTAATAGTTTGTAATAAATAGCACGAGTCAAATGTACAGGGCTAAGATAACAACAAAACCAGCATGTCTCCAACCAAGGCGTCGATATGAACTTATCTGTGGAAATCAGGCATGAAACTATGTTATTCAAGGTCCGCAGAGAGAGCCTGGAATATGCATTCCTATAGATATTGTTTTGAGGATGATAATCTATTGACATGATTTTTGCATTTGCTGAAGGAGAGACACTTTCCATCCTCCTAGATTCAAATGCAGTTTGTGTTTGTTCATTTCTTTCAAATCAAGCTGGTTGGTTTAGCTGACGAAAACAAAATTAATTTGTGATAAAAATCTGTAGTTTAGTGATATGCAACTGAATCAGCATGATTAGCGACTTTTTTGTTATCTTCAAGTGCCTTGGCCAATTATCTGTATTATTAACCAAATTTTTTTTTTAAAGAGAATAAAGAAATAAGACAATAGAGAAAAACTGTTGTATGGTAATTGATCCGGAACTGGACCATTCAGCAATGACTTATAATTTTGTCTAGTAAAATAAGACATCCAAAAAGCGGGAAGGGTGAGACTTGATAGCGGTTGCTACATCGTAAAACAACGCAAAAGATTGGTGTCTAGAACATTGGCGTTCCACAATATTTATCGTAGTTTCACACTTTGGTTCGTAATAATACCCCTTCAGAAACTGATTCAAGTCACATACTCTCATAAGCACATGTGGTCTGCCTGATTGGGCTACCTCAATCCTCCTTTCTCAATAACAACAGTATATTCATATCCCACATAAGTTAGACATTATACCGTAGAGATCTTGTTCGCACACCCTAACATTCCCCGGTGTAGACAATATGGCTTTAGTGCTATCCAATATTATTACTCATTGCAGAACGGCTCCCTGCCAAACCTATTTACAATATTTTCGTGTCAAATCACTCTGATGTGCACATAATTTACAGTTTTTTTTAAAACGGCAGGTTTGAAAACAAAATAAAATAATTCCTTGTCAGCACTTACCAAAGCGATATAAATACCAAGAGGCTTGTGGATAGAGTAAGCCATATATGAGTCCAAAAAGGTACAAAACCCCAGGAATATAAAATTTCTCTTATATTCATCACAAGATAATTCGCGCTCGTGTGTGTGTGTGTGTGTGTGTGTGGGTGTGTGTGTGTTAGAGAGAGAGAGAGAGTGTGTGTGTGTGTGTGTGTGTGTGTGAGAGAGAGAGAGAGAGAGAGAGAGAGAGAGAGAGAGAGAGAGAGAGAGAGAGAGAGAGAGAGATGGATTTGTAACGTAACTTTAACATTTTTCCAGTCATATCGCTATGATGTCATCATTGTGGCAGTTTATAGTGATGTCTATCTAGTACCAGGGCATCATGCCGCAGACATGTAGCATGATGTCCCACCCCGTCACATTATTCTGATACCAGTCGACCAGTCCTAACACTAACATCTTAGTGCTGAGCGTCAAGCGAGGCGGCTGCACGTACCATTTTTATAAGTGTTTGGATCTTACTCGACTAGGATTCGAACACGCAATCTACCGCATCCGAGACGGACGCTCTTACCATTTAGGCCAAAGGAGCGGTCCAAGAAAGTGCAATATATTTTCACCACGTCTATCTTGCTCGCATTTAGTGGCAGAATATGTAATGTACATAGGGTTCCCATTATTTTCTTCTGCTTGGCAAAATACAAAGGTATACCGTCCGTTATCATTATGGCTTTGGCCTCATAGGGCTTACTCTATCCACAAGCAAATATCGGGCCTCTTGGTGTTTATATCGCTTCGGTAACTGCTGACAGGGAATTATTTTATTTGTTTTTTTTCAAACCTGCCGTTTCAGAAAACTGTAAATTATCTATCTGCACATCAGAGTGATTTGACACGAAACTATTGTAGATAGTTTGGCATGGCGCCATTCTGCAATGAGTAATAATATTGGATAGCACTAAATAATAATATTGGATAATACTAAAGCTATATTGTTATGGTCGGTATCTTAGTGTTTATTTTCCAAGTGTGGATTTCACGGTATTTCACAAAAATAAATCGGATTACCCCCATGACCCGTTCTGATATTGGACTCTCTCTATCATACCATATAATATGATAGAGAGGGTCCAATATCCGAACGGGTCATGGGGTAATCTGAGGTATTTTGTGACTGTATGACTTTTTATATTCCTTATACAGAGCGGAGTCTTGTGGAATTGACTATAGATGAAGTCCGCAGTCATTAGAATATAGACTTTTGTGTGTTAGTCTCATTCGTCTTTGGGCTTTATAAACATAGCACTGTCGTTGTTAAACAGGACACATGCCACTGTCCATCGCGGATAGAATTGTATGAACAGTTCTTTACCGTGTTTGTTGTGAAAACATAAGCAATCAATCCTTCAGTCCAGTTAAATGCACTCTTTCCCATAGTCTTGTTGTAAAAGCGTTCACTGATTAGTGTCAGCTTCAAAATGGAAACAATGAGAAAGAATGAGTCATATATGAGAAATTATCAAAATATTGAAGAAGTATCCATGAATATGTTGAATATTTCATTGAATTGTCATCGTTTGTGTCTCAAAAGTATTTAATTTTTGTGCAAATAGCGCACGCGCACGTGTGTTGTTGTTGTTGTTGTTGTTGTTGTGTGTGTGTGTGGTATTATATTAAGTGGACTAGCGGTGCGTATTTATGTCAATGTGCTTGTAGTAGCAAAATAGGTGCAAGATTAATAATTATTCAGTTTATTTAAGTGAAGCAAGTGCATACAATTTAATTAAAGACCTGGAAACAACGCTTTTATATTTTTGTTTTCTGTGATTGTTACTTAATATATCAATCGAAAAAGATGATAACGTGGTAACTAAATTTTGTAAGATTTCTGTCTGACACAAAGCTTCATTCTCAGGCTCAACTCTTTATTTGATAAAGTGTATGTTGATAAACCGCATAGATGATAAAATAAATGTCACAAACAATCAAACTACCCTGAAATCCACACTTGATTTGGAAATTTAGCGGTTTTTAAAATACTAGTTTGTATTTGATATCAATCTAATCCCACCAAAATACTGAAAATAGCTAATGGCCAGTCACGTGTCCTGTGAAAAGAAGCAGATTTTCTGTGTACACGATCAAAATTCGTATAATTACCTAAGTTCTTTGCGACTAGCTAAATTTCCTCCTCCACACAGCACAGTTCTAAGATCAATGCTTATGGTGCTGCTTTATTTCGAGATATAGGTCTGGCCTTTGAGCCTGGTTTAGCTAAGGCTCATGTTTTCCTATCTAGGCCTGGCTCTAGCTCAGTGGAGAATACTGATTCCACATAATGGCATACCCCTTCAGCCCATTTGGAGCTAAGGCTTGCGTTTCCACTCGTAGACCTGGCCTTAGAGCCAAGTGACGCTAAGGCATATGTTTTCACAGGTAGGCCTCACTATATAGTCCAGCTGAACTAAATGTTTCCACAAATAAGCCTAGACCTAGAGTTCTTTGAAGCTGATATAGAATTTGGTTTTATCTAGTCCAAGCCATTGTTTCATACTACTACTTATTTTTGAACAAAAGAATTTCTTTGACACAAACCAATCTTCCGTGAGGCAAGTCATGCTAATCACTTTGTAGAATTTAACAATGCCCATATACTGTAGACGTGCATATCAAATCTACAGACGTTTGCAGTTTTCGTGGCAAACTATTTTGTACCTATTGTATTTTGTTTATTATTATCATTATTATTATTATTATTATTATTATTATTATTATTATTATTATTATTATTATTATTATTATTATTATTATTATTATTATTATTATTATCATCATTATTATTATTATTATTATTATTATTATTATTATTATTATTATTATTATTATTATTATTATTATTATTATTATTATTGTTATTGATTTTTGTGGTAGTGGATGTGTTGGTTGTGTACTCTCGTTTCTTATGTTGATATTGTTTTATAGTGGTCCTGAGATAGTGATGCTAGTTATAAAGGAAAATACCATAGCCAATATTTGCCCTATGGAATTAATTTAGAATATTTTGATGACCATTCCTTTCAAAGACTTTTTACATTTTTATTTTTGTCGTTGATTGGATAATCTGGCAGAATAGGGCATCACAATGAGCGCAATTCAATAGACAGACCATTCTTGTCAGCCACAACTACATTTGGGCCTCACTGACCTTTCACTGTTATTTTCGCCTTTCAGTGTTACAAACATGTTTACACCGACCTTCCACTGCAGGTTTTACATTTTGATCTTACAAAAATCTTCTGACCTATAGATAGGTTATTGACCGAAAGGTAAAAGTTCTACTTTAGCAGTGAATAACCAACACATGTTTCCTGGTTTTGTTTAAGAACAGGCAAGATGAAGATATACCGGTATATTAGGCATGGAAGAACCATAAATAGCATAAACACAACAAAAGAAGAAGAAGGAAAGAAAAGATACAATACTGGACGAGAATAAAATGATAAAGCTTTTTATTTTCATTGTAATTCAAAATGTTTACTAAGTCAATGGTTAATGAAATGATCCTGGCTTTTCCCGAGATACATTTACAAGTACAATCGAATAACATAATATAAATGAAATTTCCATAAGTCCATAAAAAAAAATAAAGATATAAAAATTACAAGAAAAAACTATTTTTTGTAAACGTGAAAGGCTATATAGCATTATCCTTGTCTTTGGAAGCAATCACATGATAAAAAAGTTGGGTATATAATTGTTAGAACCTTTTGTCCTCTAAACAAATTACAAACTCTCGTTTTATGAATGAATAACGTTTTTGTTTCTTATGTTTTAACAGAACTGTACTATTTCAATGGGGCTAGCACGGCTAGAACCTTCATTCGGATTACCTTTTGACAGTTTCCAATAAGAAGAAATATATAGCAGCAATTAGGTGTGACAGATTGGCGGCGTGCAAAACACACCAACCTCTTTCACTACGGTTCGTTGCTAGGGAATGACCTCCGCGGTGTGATTTACCCAGTGTGGATAGATAGAAAGAAGAATGCAGATCACTGAACAAGTATATTGAAGAAATAAACACGACGAGCCCCCTTTCAATGAACAAATATAAAATTTAATCAGTTTATCCACAGATTGCAAAATGAAAAGAAATCAATTTTTTGGTTACAAAAAGAAGGAAGAATGGTACTACCATGTATTCAAATAAAAAGATAATACAAAAATACAAATTTCTTTAAATGTAAAATTACTTTCAACGTTAATATACTTTCTTCATTGCCAGTGAGATGTGACCTTTGAGAGCAACGATGAGAGACTTCATCACCTATTTTATGCGGACACCAAGACTTCCGTTCGTCCCTGCTCTGTCGATCTTTGTCTAGCTTTTTCGTCTTGGATTCTTGTCCGTCGCACTCTGCCTTAACAATCGTCTCTGGACTTAGATTTCTGCGTAGGACTTGTTCTGGTCCAGTGATTGTTCAGGGATTTCTCGTGTGAATCCAGGAAAGCTGTTTCCTTTTACCGTTTCTTTATTCGTTTCCACGAATCTCACGTATAGTCTATCTCCTAACTGAGACAACTATCTGGCCCCTTACTCAATAATGAAGACGTACTTTTTACGAATTCAAAATGTACAGTTTGCCTACTTGCTGAGACAAAACTCTCGCTTCACTGCCAAATCACGAGATAACGTCTCACACGATCCCGGAATCATTTAACTTCCCTTGCGAAAGATTAAAGATTGCTGAATTTTCCTAAAGTAAAACCTTTAATTTCTTACAGAGTTACGCCCATAAATCCATATTAACCAATCGGAATAGACTGTTTCCTAAACCTGTTCGTAGAATTTTTGGATTGACAAGAAAACTAAACAACTAATCATGCCGTAATTAATCATTACTTTGAACTATCATCTATAGCCAGCTGCTGCCTTTAACCCTGCCGATTTTGGGGAAAGGTCTTAAGTCATTCTCTTGTACCATAGCATCTGACTCGGTCATGTTACGTCGGCTAGAACGAATTCCCTTTTGACGTTCAGAGATGAAATGAAAAATAATCATCTAACTATCTCTAGCCCTTTCTACTTTAATTAAGTTGACTTTCATACAATTCCTTTTAACAAAGCTTCTAAGAGTTTTCAAAATTCGACACATCACATTAGGATATTGTTGGAATTCATACACTGCAATTTATTTTTAATTTTATAACTTTGTTTAATTTTATAGTTTATTTAAATAAATTTGCAGTTTGGAAAATGGAATACTTGTCTTATTACTAAAGTTTAAGCCGCTTGACATGACAATGTCCATTATCCTTTGTTAAGTCAAACTCTTAAGATAAATTAATCCATTATCGATTAAAACAGTTAAATTCAAAAGCTTAAACGTAATCACTAAAGCATGAAAAAGTATATTTAGCCTTCTGTATAGTTCGTGATAAGTGGTACTAATGGAGTGAAAAAACCACAATCGTGCATGCAAAATGAACAAAAATCTAGTATAATCATTGCTTCCACCAGACCCAGTTCCCAGTATCAAAACACCAAATCACAGGACACAACCCCACTCAAAGACGTCACTCTATATTCTGCTAAGATATTTTGATATGTGTTTGATATAAAAAAAAGCTGACAGTTCAAAATATGACGATAGTACGTGTATGACAGAACGAAGATAGTACCGCTACGATTGTATGCATATGTAACGAAGGTGCCTGCCTTGATATAAATCAGCATGGTCTAATAATTACAACCACCCCAATCTCCTATTACCGAAATTCTACGCACACATGTCAGGCAATATAAATTATCCAAAGGAATGTGTTACGTATATGTAATTAAATTGCTTGTATTTAAGTTTTGAAATTCCTTTTCATTTTTGTTTCATTTCATTTTTTTGTAAGGATTATTTTCATAGATTTTGATAATTTTTCAAGTAAATTCTCTCTATTTAGAACTTAAAGCCTATTACATAAGCATTATTTTTAGCTCACTCTGGTTCATATAGTTTGTAAACATCGAGTGATAACGATTTGCTATTTCCAAGGTCATGTCAGCCTATGTGTAAACAAAGAAAGTATTTTATTATTGGTTCTTAATTGGGGCTACACAGGCGTTCGTGATAAATGTCTTGTAGTAAGTGATCACGTGAACTATTGCAAGCTCTAAAATTGTGTTTAAGACTAACGTTTTTAGTGATTTTAAGGCAGTAGTAAAAGAAAACGTTTGTAGATCAGAGGTATTTTTGTTGATGCTAAATGAGTTTGTTTTTGAGGTTTTTTTTGTTCTTCTAAATTAATAATTAATTCTCTAGAAAACTACAGAAGTGCTTCATATTTATAAAATATTATTGTACAAATACATTCAGTGGAAATTCATTGAAATTTTAAATTCGGAATATTATTCCTGCTTCGCAAAATTCAAAGTGGAACTTTTGACACATCAATTCTGCATTCATCTAACGTCCTCTTCCACCATCTTTGGAACTTCATTGAGATTTTAACCCGGATTCAATAAGAACTGTTTGGTGATAGGACTTATATCTTCCAATTCTAGGATTAAATTTGGACTATATTCACAAAACATATGTTCTATTTCATACATTTACATTGTTTTCTAGGAAAATAAATTATTTTTCTTAAAATTTACAAATCTTGTTACTTTGAACGAGCAGAGATTGTAACGATATGATTTGGCATTAGTCTCCTTCCTGTGAACATTGCCAGCTGTCTGTTATATAGTCTATCTAAGTACGTAATGTGTGATGTCAGATTGAATAAACAACACTCTTTTTTGTATTTGGATTTATTATTTATATAATGGTTTTATCTGTGACTTCAGACTGAATAAGCACTGTTATGTCTAGCCTTACTAGAGCTTCCATGCGTGATTTAATACTCGAAATCTAAAGTCAACAAAAGTCATTGTTTAACAAATCAGATTGATGGAGAGATTAATAGGCTGTTGCATAAATGTTCGAACAGTGCGACTGACAGGTGAAAAGCATCGGCACCAGTACATGTTTTGTCCTACATCCGTTAAACATAACAGCTGAGCACTACACACACACACACAAACACACACACACACACACACACACACACATATATATATATATATATATATATATATATATATATATATATATATATATATATATATATATATATATATATATATATTTAACAAATACTTATTACTACAAAAAAATCAGGCAGAAAAAACCCTGTTACAATGAAACGCTAAAAGGATAAATTTACGATAAAGTTAATTTTATGTTTGCTACACGATGAACAATAATTAATTCTCCAAAACATATATAACATCAAAAATCGCTACAACTCGCAGCTGCATCTGTAATATTAATAGAATGATGCACACATCTACACGAATGTTGCTCACAATGCATGAAACGTACCACATGCTACGACCATAAAATCATTCTGCATATTTTGAGATAGCTTTTTAAACTTCAATACTTAAAACGACGATGCAATAATTTGTATAAGAACATGGCTGTGATTATTGGCAAGGATTCAAGTCATTACTTCAGAAAATAGCTTTTACGGAACCTAGCTTTCTTTTTGTATGGTTTTTCGCCATATGCTAATTTTTTCACCTTCCTCCCCATATCGATGATTAAGACACTGTGAATGCATTCTGACTTCAGAGCATTATTTTTTGTGCTTTCGGGCTGCCTTTGGTGTTTCGGCAAGTTGCCATTCCGAATCAGCTTCGTTAGGTTTAATGACGCAGTTCATTATAGCTTTCTTAGCCGTTTTCAATATATATATATATATATATATATATATATATATATATATATATATATATATATATATATATATATATATATATATATATATATATTTATGTATATATATATTTATATATATATATATATATATATATATATATATATATATATATATATATATATATATCCGGTAATATCAAAGGTTAATTTCTATGCTCATTTTAGTTCAGTTTCATTCCGTTACCCTTATTTGCCTTCGTTTTCGGAATGTAGGCACAATGTCTGAAGTATGTCAGACGTAACTACAAATTACTAATATTTGATTATTAAAACATATTATGGTACACATTCAACGCATTATTAATGGCAATTTATTTTGAAATTTTAGCAAAGACAGCATCCCAGCATAATTTGGTTACTTGTCATTATAGCGTCAAAAAGTATGCGCATTTACGTAAATCTGATATTCATTTTGGACAAAAGTTATGCGTATGGTTTATCTGTAACTTCATGCACCTGAAACAAAAAAAAAAAAAACCCACAATGCTAGTGACTGAAGATGCTTAGGAAGCACATTTTCTTTGCATGTATCTTGGGAAACGAATACCTAGCTCTGAGAGATACCTGGCTCGGTGCCAAACTTATTATTGTTGTCAGCTTCATCGCCGTATTCACCATTACTTACATTCGTCAATTCTACTAATATCAGTCTGGTTATTCTAAATAGACTGGCAGATGTTTGATCTTAGTTCTTGTCTTTGATAAAAAAAGGAATAAAAAAAACCAGTTAGAAACTTGTATTTTGTTTCTTTTTCGACGCAGAAGGTCCTAAATAGCAAATAATATATTCTGATATATCTTATGTTTTAGAGCTTTGCGTACGGTAATGTGTCTCTTTTACTGGTATCATGGTATAGACATTTACAGAACGAAAATTCCGGTTGCTGTCAGACTGGATTTCTAAGAATTGTGGAACTTGGTATATAAAAATAGCGACTAACGTTGTTTGATTCATCTAGGCAAAAGTGTAATCTAACAGCTCTAAAAACAAATCGTTGCAAACACGTGGACTGGTTTCCTTATTTTTAATAGTGTTATGACCATTTAGAAAGAAGATTTATATAATGATTTGCGTATAATTCGAAATTGTTTATTTGCTTTTATGTTTGTCTGAGCATGTACAGTCTTCTATTATCGTATAGTATGATTATTCAACAAGCATATCCTGAAGAGTATGGAATTCATACCTAATTGTTCCACCGATACCTCTTTCGTTCACAAATATATGCATGCATGCATCCCGGATAGATCGGGTGATGACAATAAAAGTTATATACATGTACTTTTCCCAAAGTATAGAGTGGGTTTCCAAGCTGATTAAAGTCTATATATATATATATATATATATATATATATATATATATATATATATATATATATATATATATATATATATATATATATATATATATATATATATATATAAATCAGATTTATAGAGCACTACAAACACATGGTATAGATTCTTGAACACCGAACCCTCAGCCATTTTCGTACCGTCAGTAGTATAAGAAGGTGATACTCTTAACCAAAAGAGGATTCTAGACCAGAACCCCCATCCTCAAAAATAAGTATATTCTGACATTTATTTACCACCTCAGAGACCTCCTCTCCTCAAAACCACCCGCCTCTAAATTTTTAGCAAGTCTAGATGATGAATTTTTAAGCCAAAAGGGGATTCAGAGCAGAACCCTCACCCCTCCACAAATGTTGGAGAGAGGAGGTTGAGCAGATGATCAAATGACATTTATTGACAACATCGTTGATAAATGATACTACTGTATATAAAAGAAGAAAAATATTTTTTTTGTAAATAATAATAATAAAATATTTTTACAAAACATATGATTACAACACAACTCCATGTGAACTCTAAGTTGAAAAATAACATACTAGAAAGCTCAAAGGCATTCGAATTAATCACAATGTGAAACCCTAGGTTGCCAAACGACATCCTAACAGGCTCAGAGGAAATTCAAAATTACACGGAACCAAACGTCATCCCAGCAACGATCAGAGGTTACATATCATCTTAATTATAACTTAATAAAGGATGGCACAGTTACCTATAGACTTAACTAAATTAATTAAAGACGGCACATACAAACATAGGGCCTTAACAGTGTCCAACATTTTCTGTATACTCTTCCCTTAATCAAAACCCGGGGATTGCCAAAAATGCACCTTCGATATTACGACATGGTGGGAGAGTGTATTTTTCCTGTTGGATATCGAGGATTCCTATGGATCCCCATTCTTAAGAAAAATTGGCAGTCCAGAGCCTACCCGTCAATCTCGTCCGTTGCGGGAACCGAACACAGGGCGTCACTATGAGAATCAAACAGTCTAACACTGAGCCATGAAATTTTTTTATAAGTATATGTTCAAAAAATATCATATAGTCACCAAACAGCATTATATGTTCTGATTCTGAAAACACGAAATTATGCATTACATGTTTAGATTCTGATAAACGTTCTTATAAATAAGTCGAGAAACATAGGTTGATTAAAATATATTTTATAAAATCTAAATCTGTGCAGACAAACGAAATCAAAATGTTCCCGAATACAGCAGCTGTATATACATTACAAGCAGACAGCAGTGAATAATCAATAATTCTCTAAGAGTAGGTTGTTAGTAAAAACATCCACTGTTTATATTACAAGCAGACTCTGAAGTGAAATAATCATTAATTATGTAAGGAATTGGTCTTTTGTCAGGTCTTCATAAAACAGACGCTGGTTTATAAAGCTATTTCCTCATTCTAATGTTTTAAAATTACTATAAGATGATTTTCATTGATACAGCTCTATAGATTCCTTAGCGAAAACCCTTGGTAACAACGAAAAAATACAAAGCAAATGTTACATCATGTATATACTATGTTCGATAACTAAAAAAGATTTTAAACTTAGCTGGAACAATATTATCTCCCTTTTAAAAATAAGGCATACAGAGTTATATATCGTGACCAATGAACAATGTTTAAACATTCGCCATTAAGTATAATTATCATTCTGATTGTACAAATTAATTTTTTTCTTCCGATTACTTTGCGATAACATTCAAATAGTTCTTTCATTGCCATCTTACTGAAAGGATACATACTGCCGTTAACAAAAAACCTTCGTCAGGCCTAAGTCTTTAACAATTGTTGTATATTTTTGCTGGCTTATGAAAATTATTGTATTTCAGTATAAGCTCGTCTCGCAAATTTTCGAGATAGCTAAAATATTAAAAATACTATCATCTGATCTGATAAGAGAGTTTAATTCTATGAAATTTACTAATACACATACATGATATTTCATCATTAAACTCAAATGATAATTGCTGGTTATTAATCATCATCTTTCTTGATTTTGGTATTAACTCTATTGACTAATGTTAAATTTTCCATTATTTCTACCGTTTAGGCAAAATTAAACATGTCATTGCTAGTACTTCCATAATGCCCAAGTGCTGGTGTACTAATTCCTTCCTCGCAATATCTTTTATCATCAAACTTACTTAGTCCCGTTTAATAAATATATCTGTTTCAAGTTTATGACGATTTGCTTTGATAACATTTGTTGAGATACAACTGACATTATTGTTTAGCGCTGCTTTAAAATCATCACATTTCATTCATTTTTACGTACCCACGTTTGCTTTTTTGTCATTTTTATTGTCATCTAATATTACAGCATACATCTTACTTTTTTCCCTAACTTGCACAAACATAAACTCATCTTTCAATTTTATTTTAACATTTTTATTTGCATTATTATAAAATAAGTTGTTGATTAAATTGAAAAAGTTTTTCTCAAAGTCAGTCAGTTTTAGCCACAGTATGATGTTTAGTATTTAAGTCAATATAATATGCCTTCCACCTCGACTGATTAAACTTTAGCAAGCGATTGACTTTCAGAATTAGTCCAACATCTACTACTTGTTTGAAATTTTTATAATGCGTAATGTAATTTCTGTTATTTAAAATTTGGAACCAGCTTATTATTAAAATAATATTTTGCTGTTGTCACTGAACTTTGTTCAGGCGATAATAAACTATGATCAATCATCATTGTCTCTTCACAAAACTGGTAGTCGTTATATAGATCTTGTAATGCACTATGATAATCTAGATCAACTTCAACAAAGGATGAAATATCAGAAAAATCATTATCAATTTTTCTAGGTAAATTGATTAATTTATCTAGGTAAATTGATCTGAAGTTGTTAAATGAAATCCACCACATTGGCTCTGACCGCGTATCCATACAAGTTCACACACTTTAGATATATACCATGTTGGACGGGAGATTTTAATAATATTTTTCAGATATTTATTATTAGCCACTGCATATATATTTATATATTTCTAATAATGTTAATTCGGTTTCTGATTTCCTTTTCAATAAAATTGAACATATCAACATCTGTCAATAAATCTAGTTCTATCTTGTTTTTTTTTTAAATAAAGCGTACTACGATATTCAAAGGGCGGAATAATAATACGAACAAGGGTCTAATCAATAATTTTATGACTTACTCGACGAAAACGTTCAAAAACAGCAGATAAAAGCAATACATCTGAATTCAGATATAAATCACGATAATGTTTTACAGATAAATTTATGCCAAATATCTTGTGCATATTTGTAACCGTCATCTGTGATATTTTCAGTTTTGAGTTGCGAGTAAAATTTATTTTTGTCAAGAAGAGAAGTTTCATCAAATCTGCTCCAGTCGTCGAGATGTTTGTACGGAAAGTACCTTGTTTTCGTCAGATCGAGATAGTTTTCACCAAAGCAACCTTTTAGGTTAGCGAAATTGTTACAACCTTTTACTACCTCATCTAATATTGCTGCCATAAATTGCCGACCGTAACTGAAATATCCTTATCCAAATTGTTTGGAATACATTTTATTGTATTATTTAATCTTAGTTTAGCTTTAAGATTTTCATCAACAAAAGTTTCTACAATGATATGACTTTCATAGCTACATAAGTTATGTAAAACTACAGGAATAAAATCTAGAGCATGAAATTTTAAATTGCATTTTTAAATTTAAATTTTTAATTTTAAATTATGAGCTGCTCTCCGATACTGACCGGTAAGATGGCAATGATACCTCACTTTATCAACTGCAGACAACAACTTTTAGCAGATATCACAATTAACTGCACTGCCAAAATCAAGATTTTTTTGGATGTTATTTTCATTGGAGCTGCTTTGAATATCCTGTTATAAATCCTATTAACTTCGTTTATTAAAGTTTTTAGTAACAATACAGCTGAACTTTAAGACACTTGCCATTTTTTTTTACATCTGTATAACTCTACTGGAGTTGAACAATTATCGTAAGCACAACAATCTACTTTATAAGCTGTGCCACAAGGGACATGTTGTATTTTTCTTGTACTTGATTTTTTTAGATTATTTTCTGTTCCCACAGGAACAAGTAGAATCTCGAAAACAGCATAAATCAGAAAAGGAAAATTTAACTTATTTTCATAATTTTTAAATTTTACCTATTTTTAGTTATTCTTTGAACCTTGACACACTATTTGCGATGCTCTTGCTGTGTTTTATCTTTAGCAAAACCTTGTAGATATCTATAACAAAAATACTTTTTGTTTATATTTTTAATATTTGCCTGCCAACTAGGCCATTAAAGATTTTTTATCCAGCAATAATTTCCTCGATAAAATAATAAAATCGTTGTCTTTTGTGTAGCATTTTCTGAAATATACATCGGGAAATGTTTTCTTGTTCATCTAATCCGAAAACATTTACTGAAATATTGCTTTGTTTTCCAAATTTTGGTATTTGTTCCTGTTAATATCTTTTGGTGATTTAGCTATTAGATATGGTTCAAATAAGTTTGGTGTCGAAATTTGTATTTTCAACAATTTTATTAAGTATTTCTTTTACGATTGCATGTAACTTTGACAAAAATCATATTGTGTTTTACTCTTAGTTTGATACGTTTGTGAGCTGCAAGTTCTTTTGATACAATTGGTTGAAAAAGAGAAAATAAAATTGTGGAATTAAAATTTGATAAAACAGTTTTATTATCAAATTTCTAACTGTCATCATAACCAGAAAATGCACTAGCAATTTTGTCGGCTTTGTTAATGTTCTTCTTGGCAATAGCACAGAATTTTAACATATTATATATATATATATATATATATATATATATATATATATATATATATATATATATATATATATATATATATATATATATATATTCCGGAAATGCACTTGGTTCGGTTTTTAATAAATCTGAAAAACTATAGGCAAATCAACTTTAGCTTTAGGAGTTATTATACATGAGAGAACAAAAAAGTTGGAGTTTTACAAAGTAACGTAATGGATTTGCTAGAGATAAAAATGATCAAGTTCATTATCAAGCTCATCGTTTTATTTATGAAATATTTATCAGAGTTATTCAATATGGTTTTTGATCTTATTATCTGCATTTAAACCGATAATAGCATAGAAAATTTAGATTTATTGACATCATCAGAAAACTTAAAGAAGCTAATTTTGATGGTAATAATTAAAAAAATCCTGGGAGATCAATTATATCAATAAATCTTAAAAGTAGCGAAGCAATGAGATTCAAATTTTCTTTGCTGCTGCAAAATATTATAAAATTAATCCTCATGCACTAAAATTTGTAGTCAATGGTGTAACTAAATCAGTATTGCCAAAATTATTATTTGACAGATTTAGTTTCAAACATATTTCTTAATTCTATTTTGATTAAGCAATTATGTGAGAACATCAGATCATCATTAAAATCAAATTTTAATGTTATTAACGCGATACCATTAAGTTTATTTTTTCTGCTGCTGTTAGAAGTATTTTGTCAGAAACACCCTGCATTACAATATCGTCAAAAGACTAAGCACTATATCAAGAAATACATTTACTGACTGGCTCGGCTAGATCTTACTGATATTTTACTTCGTGAGATTTCATTTTACTAGACATTATTATTCATAATCAGATAAAAAGTATTTTATAATATGAACTTGATCAAGTGCCTTGCTGATATATATATATATATATATATATATATATATATATATATATATATATATATATATATATATATATATATATATATATATATATATATATATATATATATATATATATATATATATATATATATATATATGTGCAGCAGATCGCATCTCTAGCTATAAAATAACGATGATATTTTGTATAACAGCAATGTTGATTGAAGATGAAGGTATTGATGTTGTTGTTAGTAAAATAAATTACAGTAGACCGACAACTGGACGATATTATCTTATTGCGAATAATTAATAACATTTAGTTTTTCTATTACAGAGCAACATATATATATTGGCATCTTATTAAACCTTTTTTAAATCTAAAATAACTGGCCAGCAAAAAATGTAAAAAGCGATTTTATTTTTGCTAAGATTTTTTAAAATTTAATGCCAGTTGATAATGCAAGAAAATTACATTTAATTTTCTGATATGGACCGGTCAAATGTAAATCTGTACTGATGATGAAGTAGGAAGAAATGTATAACATTCGATCACTTCGTGATTTAAATCAACCGAGTTGGTAGCAAGCTATTAAATTTATCGCTATACCCACGCCATTTAATTAAACTTTTATTACCTTTTGACCTAATAATTTTTTCAATAACGAATAATGTTGTTTGGTTTTATGAAGTTCTTGCTCGTAACAACTGTCACTTATTTGTTCAGCTAATAAATCATTTAGAGCGTAAGTCACTGGTTTCGTTAAATATACTTTATCAACAATAAACACTCCTTCGCTGCAGTTATGGTTTTTTTTTGGTCATATAAATTTTAACTTTATGCCCAAATTTAAATTTGTAACTTAGGTACATATTTTTGTTTGCTAATATCTGATTTTTGATTGCGTCGTTTGATGACATTTTTCTTTTTCCTAGCGAATGAGATCTGTGTTTTGTCTCATTGTATTCGTCAATAATTTTCTATAAATTGTCAATATATGTATTTGTATTTTTAGCTGTCAAACATTTGTGGATCTTTTCGTTTAGTGTGCGATTAAATCAATCGATGACAACACCTTTATTTTCATTTCTTGTAACATTGTGTTTGTTATTTTCTTCCAGAAAACATTTCAAATATTTTGTTAAAAATTATTCTTTGTGATCTGTCTAGATTCTGTTTGGTTTTCTTTCTGTACTTATTACTTTTTGTCTTACCTGAAACAGGTATACTAAACACATATTTGCTATAAACATATACAACACTTAAAAGATAACTCTTTGTTGCGCCATCAGCGCCAACTTTAAATTATGCTAGGTTTGTCACATCAGCTAAATCTATTTCCTAGTCCTAGTTTATATGATGCTCTAACACAACACCGAATTAGCCTTAGTTCAGCACGTTCTCTTATAGTTACACGTTTTATAATCCGATGTTCGTATAGCATTACTTTATCGCAGTTGTGGTTTGTTTTTGTTCGTTATCGGGATGTTCAACGTCTCTCTAGCATATATAATGACGCATAGCTATTGCATCAACTTGATTATAGTGTTCCTGTCCTTCCAACTGATTATCGTTTTCGTCAAGTTGTTTATCAAGAGATTATAAGGATTATAATGTCCAGTTTATTTATTACCCGACAATGTCGAACCGCCTTTTGGTTTCGGCAATTTTTCAAACATTTTATGCTTGTCTATACCTGTTCTAATTATTTCTCTGTTGTTGCATTTCTGACAATGCGTAACAACTTTATTATGCTAAAGATATAAATCTTATCCACACTCGCACACGGATGCCATTATTTATCAATCGTCTACTAAAATAATCTTGACAACCCGCTCCAGACTACTTTGTTGTTGGCACTGGTACTGTTGGTACAATTAATACTTTTCTTTTTCCACAGATTGTACAAATACATTTCAGCATTATTCTATTATTTTTGCTTTTTTCTTCTGTTTTTTTGTTCATTCTTTTCTGTTTTAGTTTCACATTTAAGTGAATATGTTGACATTTCATATCAATGACTTTAGATAATATTAATTTCAATCTCATCATCGGCGTGAGAAGATTGTTAATTAAATTCCAAAAAAACCTTTAAAAAATCTGGATTTTTAATTATCTATTTTATAAACGTCACGCAATAGTATGCACAAAAAGAAGTTATAACAGGTTGAATCTGACTAGACGAATAATTTATTTTTTCCCACAGTTCTTTTTATATACTGTTTTTTGGTGAAAGTCAATATGAACACAAATTATTGTTATTAGAAGCAGCTACCCAATGTGTACCAGATCCGCCATTGAAATCTTGTATATTTATCACACACGAACTCTCCAGCTGCGACACCTTTAGAGATAGAATATCTTGTGTTGAGTTCATCTACTGAAAAAAAACCAACTCCAAATAATTTTTTTTTTCTGTTTTCAGTTTTTCAAGTTGCAATGTTAGTCCTCAGTCTATTCCCATAAGATATGGCAACATACTTTCCGTTAGTCCAGGCAGGAATTGTCCTATAGATCCACTGTTGCTTGTAAACCTCGTAGCTTTTTTCGTTGCCGCCTTTTTAAATTTCCGTTTTTCATTTGGGCATTATACTTATCTTTAACCAAATACTTTCTTTTTTCCATGACCTTCAACTGCTTTTTATTTTGCGCCAGATACTACGACAGACGCTGTTGCTAATCCTGCTGTACCAAGCAATGGCAAAATATTTGGTATTAACTTTCTGGCCATTAAAGTTAGTACCGGACCAAAGAAGCCACCTTTAACCGCGCTGCGTCGGGCTATTGCTGTTATTTGTGAAGCACTTAAATTTAAAACTAAAGGTATTATAGAAACCTTGAGCGAGATAAACAGAATTATATTTGTATTACAAGATAGTGAAAAATATGGTCTTATTTTATTAATTTCTTCATTGTTTAGCGGATTATCATCAAAAACAACTATTTTATGTTTGGATGAATCAATTTGATTAATTGGAACGAGATCTTCTGGTTGTTTGATGATAAAAAATATTCTCCAGCCTCAAGATCATCACATAGTTTGTTATTGTATTTGCCAAGTAGCTCGTACTTATCTTGTTGTGGATTAATTGTGTCAATATAAATGCGATCGTAGTTAAAATATCCGGAAGTAAATTCATAAGCACGTATCTGGAAGTTCATTGTTATGTTTATGTTTTACCAACCGCTCTGTATCAAAGTTTAATTTTGCCATCGTTGTTGTACAATTTTATGTTATATACAATAGTTGTCAGACAATAATAAATAATAAGCCATTATACAAAATATGGAACATCATTAGGAGATTTATCGGCTGTAAATACAACAACAAACAGCAATATTGATTTATTAGGATATCGGGAAAACAACTGGTGACACGATGACAGGAAGCCTGACTATGTCAAATCAACGAGAACTAGATTTGGAAACAAATTATTAGCCAATAAATGTTGTTAATGCACAAGCTTTTAGTTATGCACAACTTAAATTCGTCGACAATAATAAACTATCATTGACAGGATGAACTTTAAGCGTAACTTAGATATGTCAGGAAAAAAGGTTCTAGGCTTGGAGACTGGGTATCCGCCGCTAAACGTTTTAAATGAAACTCAAGAGGTAAGTTAATTAAAGTTAAAATATGTGGTTAATAACAAACTTGATAAAACTGGTGAGACAGTTACAGGTAATATTAACAGGTAGAGTAGAAAATATTACTGGGTTAGAAACTACATCCGCCAGCAAATGTTGATAACAGAGAAGCTTTAAGTTATGCGCAACTAAAATCTGTTGACCATAATAAGCTTAAAAAAGCCGGTGACACAATGTCAGGTTACCTGTCTATGTTGAATTAAAAAATAGCTAGATTGCCGACAACCTGACTACCAGGTAATGAAACTGATGCTATTATTTATGCTTAGTTAAAAGAAAAACTTACCCCATATTTTAAGAACTCCAGTGGACCGATGTCAGGTAACATGAATATGAGGGTTAACAAGATAGTAACGAATTACATTCCAATTAACGCTAATGATCTGACAAAAGAGCTCACTTTGACAGTTTGTCTAGTGGTCTGAAACGAATCAAGAAACAATGTTGGGTATATTCCAGAATTGTTTAAGGCAATTGATAACCAAGTTGTGTTTGAAGTAAGCACATCCGCATTTTATCTTGAAAATTATCCTTATGCTATCTCTGATAAACATGAATGGAAGACCAACGAAAAAGTTGAAAATTTTGGGATAAAAATTAAATGTCCTACTGCAGTTGCTATTTTTGCAATTTCGTTTGCCATGTCGATTAAACTCTAGTGTTAGTCGAATTTTTAATTGGCGGTTTGAAGGATCAAACGATGTTACTATCTGGACAACATTGTATAATACAAACAACAAGTATATTTCAACAGCACAATATTTTACAATTCCGATAGAAAAGACCGTGCTTGTATTTTCTACTTTATGTTGTCACTGCTGAGCATCCGTTTCCAGGACTAACAACATTTCAGATATATTCATTCGATGATCAAATTTAACCTAATACTGTAAATTAATATCAGGACTACTGATTATAATGGTTGCGAGAGAAATTTATAATAATTTTTAAAATCCTAATAAAGATGATGGAGATGAATCATAATCAGCACGGGCGATAAATACTACAAAAAATTACAATTCCAATGATAAATTACCTAATGTTAGAAATAGAAAACATTTTGTTCGTGCTATGTATATGCGAGGACTACAACTAACAAAAGCAATAAAAAACTTTGATATTATAAGTTAATAGCCTTATCATTATCTGGAAGAACAAAAGCAAGTTGACCAGCTGTAGAAAAAGTATTGCTTGAGCTTGATTTTAAAAGTATAAATTTGATGATGCGCTCAGGTTTATTAGAAGCACGAGTAGCACAGGCGAAAAACAAATGAACGATAACCATGATCGTCTCAACAAACTATCAGAATCTAGGATAATGGAATTAAAATAAACAGGACGTTATATAATAGCTTTTTTTAAACGAGAAATGTTTAAATATCTCAGCATGTACTATCACGAAAAAAAAAACTAATTAAAATTATTACTATGACAGTGGATGCGGAGTTAATTATTGAAGTGTACGCAAACGCAATTTGCCAAGGATTCGTAAAAATTTGATCCGATTATTGTTAAGAGATTATTAAAGAGATTACAAAATCTAAACGAAGAAATTAAAAAATTTCGATAATGTTGGGCGAGAAATGTTTTTGATAAAGTAACAAAAACAAAGTTGGAAGTAATAATTGATTATTATTACAACATAAGTGAAGAAGGAAGATGATGATAAATTCCCATCAATCCAGCGCTCTAGACAATTGTCATTACGAAATTATTACAATGTTATTGAGAAAATACTCACTAAACCATATGAAAAAAGTAATGTTAAAAGTAGCTTCTTTCATTGGTCTTTTCACTATTGAACTAAATAAGCTGAAACAAATAATGCTTGCAATTTTTATAGTCGAATACGCAATTATTAGACAACATCTTGTCCTAAATATTTTCGAGTTCGATTAGATACGTTTGGTAATAGGGTAAATTGATGAAACAAAAATCGATTACAGATTTGTCTATGCATGAAGTATCATATACGTTTGATTCATTGGTATAAAGAAAATTGAGGTATTAACAGATCATCGATGTGATGATACTTAGTCAGATGTTTATGACCATTACAGGGTTTTATAGCTGACAATGATGAGTTACTTGATTTTCTTGATTCCATTGTTGGCGCTTTAGTTTTTAATATTGTATAAAATCTGTAAACAAATATTGTCTAATGAAGAAACAGATTGTCTATTTCAATCATATTTTGAAAAAAAAATCTCCAAAACTTTACTCAACTTTTACCATCATTCATAGATTAAGAGACATCGTATAACACAATTTTCTCCCGTATCTTGCTACGATTTTCGGTTGGTCGGTTGATCGATCGATCGCGTTTAGACATTTTCATATTGAATTAATGATAATCGATTATAAGAACATACTAATTGGATTAAGAAACAACCAACAACAACAAAGCATTAAATACATTACTGCATGTTTGGGTTGCAACCAGGAAATTTCAATTATAATGTCGACAGGCTATAGCAAATAGGCTATAGAAAATTTGTATCATTGATTACATAAATATTGTAGAGAAATCCCAAGGAAATTGTACACCCCGAAACATATTCTTGTAGATTACTTGGTGTCTTGTTTAATGATGTTAAATTAATGACAACGAAAATTTCGGATATCTTGGATGAAACCGGGACAGTGTGTATGCGTGTGTGTTTGTGTGTACGTGTGTGTGTGTTTGTGTGTCTATGTGTATGTGATGTTATTGGGTTTCACGTCATTTTTCAGCACAAGATAGGCTATACATGGCGGCCAGTATTAATGGGGGAGGATGTACCCGGGAAAACTCCGGAAAAAAATACCGATCCACGAGAAGCCACAGGAAAGCGTTCTCACATACCCACATTGGCCGAGCCCGAGACTACTCGAAACCACGCATATATATATATATATATATATATATATATATATATATATATATATATATATATATATATATATATATATATATATATATATATATATATGTGTGTGTGTGTGTGTGTGTGTGTGTTCGTGTGTGAGCGCGTTCTAAAGTTAATATATTGGAATAGGTCCTATATACTGTTCCTTAGTAACCTAATTTCTATCCTCACCGTTTGAAGGCGAATGATCATAGTTGTACGTTGTTTCATGAAGCGAATAGAAGATGACATTGTCTCTCAAATCCAGGATAAAGTAACCAAGCAACCGCTGGATGATGGAATTTCAATATTCACATTTTCATAGGTAAATTAGTCTCTTCTGTATTACCGGAAATATCTGTATCTATTTTGGAAGGCTGTTCATAACTAGCATGACAGTTATTATGAATTAGTAAATAGCAACGAAAGTTGCATTATTTAAATACAACCGTAAGTACAGGATAGTAAGGATATTTATAACAGCTTGCATTTATAGTTTTAATTCATCATCATCATCATCATCATCATCATCATCATCATCATCATCATCATCGTCGTCGTAGTCGTCATCATCATCATCATCGTCGTCGTAGTCGTCATCATCGTCGTCATCATCATCATCATCATCATCATCATCATCATCATCATCATCATCATCATCATCATCATCATCATCAATGTTATGAGCTGAATTATTGTTTACTAACCTGTACAATGAAATCTCTTTCTCTTGAAGACTTTCGTTTTATATATTCAAGTTTTTGATCATTCCTATAAACCATTAACAAAGAAGAAATAGGATATACTAAAATATACAGAGAAGAAACAGAGATAAAGTTAACAAAAGCTGAACATTAATGCCATCGAAAATTACTTTTAGCCCCCGTTTACAGGTTTGAATCCATCTTAAGGCCTCGCAGTTGTGTGCCTTTGAAGTAGAAGACATTTCACGGCAATTCACTCTGCACGATATAGCATTTCGAATGTTTATACATCTTAACAATGAGTGGTCCAAAAATCTGAAGATTTATTCTGTAGTGGTCAGCGCTAGATGCAACCATTAAGATTGACGTATGGACTAGACTTGCAATAACTTGGCAATTCTAGATTATATGATGAAATTTGTTTCTCGGTATAACAGAACGGATAATTAAATTTGACATCAGTTTGGAACTCCATTTATAGAGAAAATGTATCATTTAAAATGCCATATTTAATTTCATTTGTTATGTAATTGATTAAATTGTCACATTTTACAAGGGGGGCTTGTGTTTTTGAATGCTTTATCTTTGCTCATATCTCTGCTATTCCATCTATTAAGTTCATATTTTATTTTATTTGTTACTCGATCCTGGCAATAACACAGTGGTCGATCATATCCTAGATAACTATAGCCAAAGCACCATACGGAGGGGGGGGGGAATCACACATCCCCAACCTCTGATAGATGACATCAAACTGAACCTAGCCTGAATTAATATATTCAACGCAAATTTAACCGTCATTTTATTATTATTATTATTATTATTATTATTATTATTATTATTATTATTATTATTATTATTATTATTATTATTATTATTATTATTATTATTATTATTATTATTTTATTATTATAATTATTCTATTCTTCTTCTTCTTCTTCTTCTTCTTCTTATTATTATTATTATTATTATTATTATTATTATTATTATTATTATTATTAAATTGTATATTAAACAGGGAATCCATTTTATCGTACAAAGAAATGCACGTGCTTTGGTCTGAAAAAAGAAATTCGAAGCAATTTTAAGCTCTTGATGGATTTAAATCATTTGCCCATGGATATGATTATTATTATTATTATTATTATTATTATTATTATTATTATTATTATTATTATTATTATTATTATTATTATTATTATTTTGGACCACTATTAAAAAATTCAGACTAAACTTTTACTAATGGGCTTATTGTAAACAGCTTAATATGACAATATTTTGATGTATTAGCTGTGGAAGCATTTCATGGCATATTTTGAAGGAATACAGCGTTTTGAGGACACATTTACAAGGACATTAAAGAGGACTATTATAACCGAGTTATACAATTAAAGTCTTCATCGGCATAGTGAATTTATTCTCATATCTTTAATTGATATTCTGTTTTGCTAATAAATTCAACAATTATTTTCCACTCTGTTGGACAATGCCACTTTTAAAGACAGAAGTCACGAATACAAAATTATGGACGCTTGACTGTCTTGTTTCAATTACATCAGCTTTATTGGTAGTATTTAGTGCGATGCAAACGTCAGATGGAAAATTAAAGTGTGTGTGTATGTGTGTGTGTGTGTATGTCTATGTCTTGTCCGTTATAGAAACACTAAGAGTCATGTAAATTTGACGTTTACAGTATTAAAAAAATAACATCTCACCCTCTACACCGCGCAAATATCATGCAAGGAAACTATTTATATGTATATTCTGTTTCTTGAAAGTTTAAACCAACAAACGCTTGTCAATCACTGCTGTGGACGGAGAGTAATATGGCATGCAAATTCCGGATCAACGAATCAGTGTTGAATTGAAACCCATCCAGAAATGTACTGGATTCCCCTCACAATAGGCTGGCCGGCACTTATAGATCCATGTGAATTACGGGAAAATGTGGATAACCGTAGGGTCAGCAACTCAGCTTTCCCTATTATAAACACCGAACACATTCCTGTGATGTTATTATGACGCCCCTTGCACATTATACGCCAGATGTTGTTTACCGCTTCTCGGCGAGAACACGTTTCACGCACAGTGCATATCTTACCGTTTGCATGCTCATAGAAAGATAAAAGAAAAGTTTGATCAACATCGCATAAATTCAGATTAACTCGTCAGTGTCAACTAAAATAAAAAAGAGACCATTAACATTAACTGGCGGAAAGAAATGTTGCCTTGATCATATTATCGTGAAGCACGTTTCTATTGTCGTGTTGGTAATACATTGGAAGAGAACACTTAGCATCCACTGAAACAAGTATTGCAAGAGTTCTTCGGGAGTTCCGCGATGTTATTTACAACAGCACATGTTACCATTTACATGGTTCGACTCGCTTCAGACGTTCTGAGAAATAATAGTTTACGGTTTCTTCGAGTCGTTTACTTTTTAATACTGCCAGAACACGGTAGGTGAGGTGTACACCAGAAAAATCCAGTATTTGCACGAGGTAAACAAAATACGTCGAGAGGTTGGCCGTTTTGTGTGCTAATACACGAACTTTGCAGTTTCCAATAGCGTACTAACGGGCGTGGGTGTGGGAGGGGTAAGAGTAGGGGTGGACCAGCCGGGTGCCCCGGGCACCATTTTCCCGAAGTAAGCCACTGGCAGTTCAGATTTTCAGTACATTCGATTGCTAATATTTTAACTTGCCCGTTTTGATCAGACCCGACCCTAGGTCCAAGCAGCATGCGGGGCCCAAGGCAGCAAGCGATAAGCACTGGGCCCCAAGGCGGTTTCCTCGATCGCCTTGCCCAAGGGCCAGGCATGGTTTTGATTGCTAATACATGAACGTGGCTGTTTCTACTGCTAACAGATTAACATGGCCGTTTTGATTGCTAATACATGAACGTGGCCGTGTCCACTGCTAACAGATTAACATGGCCGTTTTGATTGCTAATATATGAACGTGGCCGTTTCGATTGCTAATGCATGGTGGACGTTTTCATTGTTGGTACAGGAACTTAACTGTTTCGATTGCTAATACGCTAACTTGGCCCGTTTATGTTGATAATACATTAACTTGGCAGTTTCAATTGCTAATACATGAACATGCCCGTTTCGGTTTGGTTGTTAATATATTAACTTGGCTGTTTTATTACTAATACATGAACTTAGCCGTTTCGATTGCTAATACATTAACGTAGCCATTTTGATTGCTAATACACTAACTTGGCCGTCTTGATTGCTAGTACATTAATGTGACCATTTCTGTTGCTAATATGCTAACTCTAGATTTCATTGACAGAGACTTATGTAATAAATTAGAAACATTCTGCAATATAATTAGAGACTTTCTGTAATATAATTAGAGACTTCTGTAATATAATTAGAGACTTCTATAATATAATTGGAAACTCTGTATCATAATTAGACTTTCTGAAATATAATTAGAGATGTCTATAATATAATTAGAAAGTCTGTATTATAATTAGAGACTTCTATGATAGAATTAGCAACCGCTTTAATTCAGTTGGAACTCTCTCTCAAACACACACACACACGCGCGCGCACACACACTGTATTAGTTTGACAAAGCTCTGTTATTGGCGAATAACAATACTCCCCCATCTCATCGGAATACTTCGGGTATTTACGCACCATCACAGGTTTGTATTAAAATTATGCCATGCATTACCATCCTTCAAACGAAATTCCATTGCAGTGGAAATAATTGTGATAGAATAATTATTTCGAGCTGAAATATTGAATTTGACGTAGTTAAATAATTTATTTAAAAAATGCAAAGCATTTCACAGTGGCAAAATCGATACTGGTACTGAGCAAAATTCTGACATTCCTGACGTTGACTAGATGGCTTACTGGCCCTCTGTACTGAAACCTACTGTGAAAATTATTATAAATTAACATGTGCTAATTAGAGACTAATATGGTAGCAATTTTAAGTATTAACAGTCTATCTACGATTGACTGAGAGAAAAGAGAAAAAAATTCCTTTTTGCGGGTATTGCTCATAAACCGGTTTAGGTTTCCCAGGGTAAATGACGGACACGAATGAGTGTCACAAAAGGAACAAGGCGATCCACTTTATTGGAAATGTAAATTTTTAGAGAAATTATATGATAAAGAATTGAATTTACATAAACAATAAATACATACTAGTGAATTAAATAGTCTAGAAATAAAATAACACTACAATTGGAATAAATCCGTGGTTGAAGGTAACACTCATATGAAACCAAAGACACAGCCCCTTCTAAACGGGTGCTCTTGTGCTCGAATTGTACAGAAAATTGTGGATATACCTGTACCGCCTTTTTTTTCTTATAAAAGACAGAATAACCCGACTCTAACATCCCCTTTCGATTGCTCAGATTCAGGCAACGACCATTTGATGTAAGCAGTGCTACAGCGAGCTTGCCTGAATTAGATTCCTTTAATAAACATTTTTCTCTCGGATATTCTGTTACACTCATCTTCACTAGCCATAGTTCTGTTCTGATATGTAAACCTATCTACTGCATGGCTGATCTATTAGATATTTATATCAGCAACATCTAATGTATTCACGAGTTGCCTCCGTCAAACTGTAATGCGAACTAACCACGGTGCATTTGTACATAGGCCGAAACTTAGATAGGCAATTGACTTCAAAAGGATATTATGTAACTAACATCGAAAGTTTGACTTCGTACCAGAAATAAGTCATTGCATGTGTATTTGAAGGTAAGGATGAGACCATTTTAGTTGTGTGTTCACCTAGTCTCGACCATATTTGAATAATGCTCAAATTTGTACAACCTGGTTTGACTGATGCGGTGGCTTGCATGCAATGAAATTCACAACCATAAACACTGACATATCCAATCGGTATGCCAAGGTGTAGATAAGTTAACATATCGGAACTTTGGCTAGTGCCGATGCTGTCATACTATACCCTAAAAATGATCCATTGTTTTCTTTCCTCTCTATTTCCATCTAGCACTTCCTTAATTTTACCATTTAACGTTTTCATACTTTCGCTTTTCATATTTAACTTCGAATCGTTCTTCCCTGGCTAATGTACAAGAAGGATACATAACGATACATAATTCTTGAAAGAGTGCATAGTAATAAAACTAGATAAATGGACAATATTTTATTGAACATTTCTAATATTATTGATCTGTTTGTAAGAAAGGCTACATATAGTGGAAAATATAAAGGCTTATTTACGACTTGAAATGGGCCCTTTTGGGATTATTGAAAATATAAATGCTTATTTACGACTTAAAATGGGCCCTTTTGGGACTATTGAAAATACAAAGGCTTATTTACGACTTGAAATGGGCCCTTTTGGGACTATGGAAAAAATAAAGGCTTATTTACGGCTTGAAATGGGCCCTTTTGGGACTATGGAAAATATAAAGGCTTATTTACGACTTGAAATGGGCCCTTTTGGGACTATGGAAAATACAAAGTCTTATTTACGACATGAAATGGGCCCTTTTGGGACTATGGAAAATATAAAGGCTTATTTACGACTTGAAATGGGCCCTTTTGGGACTATGGAAAATATAAAGGCTTATTTTCGACTTGAAATGGGCCCTTTTGGGACTATAGAAAATATAAAGACTTATTTACGACTTGAAATGGGCCTTTTTGGGACTATGGAAAATATAAAGGTTTATTTACGACTTGAAATGGGTTCTTTTGGGACTATGGAAAATATAAAGGCTTATTTACGACTTGAAATGAGCCCTTTTGGGATTATGGAAAATATAAAGGCTTATTTTCGACTTGAAATGGGCCCTTTTGGGACTATGGAAAATATAAAGGTTTATTTACGACTTAAAATGGGCCCTTTTGGGACTATGGAAAATATAAGGGCTCATTTACGACTTGAAATGGGCCCTTTTGGGACTATGGAAAATATAAAGGCTCATTTATGACTTGAAATGGGCCTTTTTGGGACTATGGAAAATATAAAGGCTTATTTTCGACTTGAAATTGGCCCTTTTGGGACTATGGAAAATATAAAGGCTTATTTTCGACTTGAAATGGGCCCTTTTGGGACTATAGAAAATATAAAGGCTTATTTACGACTTGAAATGGGCCCTTTTGGGATTATTGAAAATATAAAGGCTTATTTACGACTTAAAATGGGCCCTTTTGGGACTATTGAAAATATAAAGGCTTATTTACGACTTGAAATGGGCCCTTTTGGGACTATGGAAAATATAAAGGTTTATTTACGACTTGAAATGGGTTCTTTTGGGACTATGGAAAATATAAAGGCTTATTTACGACTTGAAATGAGCCCTTTTGGGATTATGGAAAATATAAAGGCTTATTTTCGACTTGAAATGGGCCCTTTTGGGACTATGGCAAATACGAAATCTTATTTACGACTTGAAATGGGCCCTTTTGGGACTATGGAAAATATAAAGGCTTATTTACGACTTAAATGGGCCCTTTTGGGACTATGGAAAATATAAGGGCTCATTTACGACTTGAAATGGGCCCTTTTGGGACTATGGAAAATATAAAGGCTCATCTATGACTTGAAATGGGCCTTTTTGGGACTATGGAAAATATAAAGGCTTATTTTCGACTTGAAATGGGCCCTTTTGGGACTATGGAAAATATAAAGGCTTATTTTCGACTTGAAATGGGCCCTTTTGGGACTATAGAAAATATAAAGGCTTATTTACGACTTGAAATGGGCCCTTTTGGGACTATGGCAAATATAAAGGCTTATTTACGACTTGAAATGGGCCCTTTTGGGACTATGGAAAATATAAAGGCTTATTTTCGACTTGAAATGGGCCCTTTTGGGACTATGGAAAATATAAAGGCTTATTTACGATTTTAAATGGGCCCTTTTGGGACTATGGAAAATATAAAGGCTCATTTACGACTTGAAATGGGCCCTTTGGGACTATGGAAAATATAAAGGCTTATTTAAGACATAAAATGGGCCCTTTTGGGACTATGGAAAATATAAAGACTTTTTTTCGACTTGAAATGGGCCCTTTTGTGACTATGGAAAATAAAATAGGCTTATTTACGACTTGAAATGGGCCCTTTTGGGACTATGGAAAATATTAAAGTTTATTTACGACTTGAAATGGGCCCTTTTGGGACTATGGAAATGGTTGATTTATATTCAGTTAGCCCATGATGGATTCGTTTTGTTGAGAAATGGCGCACAGCCCATATATTTTGGAGGTTACAGAAATGGAGACATCGCTAATTTTTTTCCAACGGTGAAATTTTACTTTTACATTTTTTCTTTTCAAGTATGCATGTTTGCTTTTAGAATTATGACGTGATTAACACAAAACAAAGTTCGGTGCAATGTCGATAGAATCCTACAAATGCATTCTATGGCTTTAGAAATATGCTCATCAAGCATTGCAAACCAATGGGGGTTAGAAAATATAATGAGTTCTTGATGGCTATTTAATAACAAATCTTACGGAAACTACTTGTACGTACACTTGCACAGTGCAGTCCCATATCTCATGCTGCATTTTGTAAGACACAATAGTGTAAACCCTTTTATGATGGTATATTTATAATACAGCTCAGGGTCTATGCTTTTCGTATATGGTTTCAACTTAGAAACAAAGCTTTTATGGTACATATAGTCGGGGCTCTCTAAAGAATTTCAAATTGGTACCTTTCACTCCTGGAACTCAGAATCCCACTGCTATTTGTTGAGAATCCCATCCATACGACTGACTTATGATTCGTCAAGTTAGCTAATTTATCCAACAGGCAGTTAATATATACATATTTTTAAATATGTATATAAAGACTTACTTTATTTATTAATTTCTCAATTTATTAGTTATGGTACTCATTTCGTGATTTAGAGAAAACGGATACTTGGTAATAATAGAGTGATTGATTGAGAGTTATACATAAGTAGAGTATACACTATTCGGAATCACTCGGACACTAATCAAATGCATATAGTCAGGAATATATTCATGTAAACTACACTTTTTGATAACTAAATTATTAAGACTGATATAAAACGGCCGAAATAACAGAACATCTCATGTGGTTTGTAATATGTGGAAATTTATAATTTCAAATTTCATCGAAAACAACCGAACACTTGCGATTTGCAATACCATTTACAAATGATCATTCATTTCAGATAAATCATAGATACTTGCCAGCGGTCTCAATAAGCCGTCCGCTACAGTCTTAAAATCGTGACACCAGAGTCTGGCGCACAAGTTTTCTGGAGGTGGTCTCAATGATACGTTCCTTGTTTCTGTATGGTGAACACGTTAACGCTCCTTTTCGCCCCAACCCTTCCCACCCTCAACTGAAACAGCATTCGTTGCTCCGATCATTTGTCATTTTACACCAGGAGATTTATTGACGCACAATTTTGTAACTAAATGGAATTCAGTGTTTTCGCAGCCCAAATAGGCGAACAACTAATATATAGCATTCTATTTTTTCATTATCAAACGAATACTTTAGAGGTAAACAGGGAACCTGTATATGGATGAAGTATGGGACATAAACGTCTCAGGGCTAAGTCAAAGTGCGCTACGCCGAGTGGACAGGCCTGCGAAAGAGCCCCTAAATCCATATGTAGGACATGGACAAACAGTTCACGGATACGGGGAAAAAGGGTTAATTGGATAACAATGGGTATCCCATTCTAACGGATAATAGGATAGAACTAACAAAACAAGTGTGGTTTTTTTTAAATCTTTTCTTGAAGTTTAGGCCTTTTCAGACCCCCATTTTGCGCGTCGTGGAAATTACATCTGAGCTAAATATCGCCGATCTGGCCTTACTGGCGTGGATGTCTGAACATAACGTTCAAGTTGGGAGACAAGGCTGTATGTATCCTTATATTAAGAGATACATAGTGAATGAAAATAAATGATGATGATGATGCTTGGATTTAATTGGCTTTCGCAGAAAAAGGGCATGTTTCATTGGTTAATTCCTGCACTGCAGGATGCTAATTATTCAGAGCCACTTTTCCCAAACTTTGATACACTCAATTTTAGCCGTCTGTTCGCGGAGCAATAAGTTCCAAGCGGCCTGAATGGTAGGCTATTATGAGTGGGATTCGAACCAGCACACACTCATATGTTTTTATCTTTAGCGCTATGGGGTGAGTGGGAGTAGTACTGTCACTCACTCACCTATTTGGTCTGCTTGATGGTATTATTTGTGCATGCATTGCACGTTTGTTTGGATGGATGGTGTCCTGTCGATGAAAAGGAGGAAAACGACCAGGAAGGGAGCAGCCAAGTCGCAGTGCAGTGTCCCTTGTTTCCATGGTATCTGTTGGTCTAAATTTTGGCGTCTTGCTCGAGAATATTTGGCTTACACTCCGTGCTGCTTTTGTTTTTGAAACCTCAGATGGCATCTATATTCTGCAAGCAATGTTTTTATAATTGTCGCCTATTGAGACTGGCTCTGATGAGTTTGAACACCTTATATATGCTACTTGTTTTGAGGGTCTTATTTATTTATGACCTGTTGGTCTATGTTGTATTCTGGCCTGTGTAAAATTGGTACCGAATACCTGTCTAGATAGGTTTGTTTGTTTCTCCGCGTTGTGCAGCGCGGCACGATGATCATTGGGCTTTATGAAAGTAATGAAAAAAAAAGACACGCTGCTCCATAAATAGGGCGCAACCTGCTCACCCGCGAATTGATCCGAGGAGAACGAATGGGAATCATATCACAAAGACACACAGCGAAAACACGAGGAATTTATTTTTATTTTGTAACTGCAACCGTTTCCCATTCAAAAATAGAAATCCAAACAAGAAAAATTCTAAATATCAAAAAAATTCTTCTTTTTCTTTTAAAAATAGTATATAGATCATACAGTTTAGCAGAGAACCTGGGAATATTGATGAAATGAGAGCTAAATGAATTTTCCAAGCAGACACAGGCAGACGACTTAGGCTTGCCTGGCAAAACGATTTATTTTTAATGGTGTTCATAATTTGATAGAGATCCCAACACACCCCCTATTGATAGAGATGTCAAACTCCAATGCTTGTTTTGGTTACTATCCGGTTTATGTTGCTTGTACGGCAGTATCCATACTACGATACTGTGTTCGCTGGTCGATTTAAAAATGTGTCATGTTTATGATGCACCATTAAAGTTTTAAACACACACACACACACACACACACACACACACACACACATATTTTATTCCAATTTCTTTGATGTTCAGGAGTAATTTAAGATAATATCTAAATTAATATATTTCCGTTTCATTTAAGTCACAAAATATTGTCTAAAACCAAATTTAAAATGGTTGAGAGCAAGGACATTACCAGCACAATATCTGATGAAAGTTATACCTCTTGATTCAGCTCAGTGGAAAGACCAAGAACGGCACGAAATGTTTTGTTAAATGCGAAATGCGGAGACATATAGGGATTTTGTTTTCGAAGTTAAAATCGGTATGCAAGGACGTTTAGTGTATTTCTCTGTGGAAGCATGACATTTGTTTACATTCTCGTATTGTAGATAGATGAAACAAATTACTCTTGAAATGCCTAACATAATTTTATTATTATGAATACTGGGCACAGTCCATTGCGTGTTATATATATATATATATATATATATATATATATATATATATATATATATATATATATATATATATATATATATATATATATGAAAAAATATCTATATCATTTATGTTAAAAAATTATATTTTAATTTAGAGTTAGAGACTATGCAGTCTGAAATAAAGAATTTTTGTCCCTTATTTTATTTGTCTCTACCAGGGAAAGGGATGATAATCTTAAATGAAACGATGCTATCGTTTTTTGGATATTTCCCATACATAGGTAGTCATGGGTCGGGGTGCCATCCCACGGACTACATTACAATTCTATTTTTTTTGTTCTACATATCAACATGTCTTGCCTTTTGTATAAAGGTTTCAATCAACTGGACTTTGAACCATTTGCTCGTGATAAATGTACAAGAGGAATCGAAGATAGCCTGAAGATGGGAGATTGTATCTGTGTGTATGTGTGTGTGTTGTTTTTATATATCAGCAATACAAAATTAATTACATTGCTTGCATCTAAGATACCTACAATTACTACTGTAAATATACGCAGGAAATTATTGTTTTTTCTAACTCACTGAATAAAAATCATTCCAAAACTGTTTGATAGTTACACAGTTCCAAAAAGATGAATTAATGTTTCAGGTAAATACAAACAAAAAGAAAATTCATTATTATTTGCTATTTTTTCTTAGAAAAGTATTTGTTGCAAGAGCTCTATGCATTAATTTATATTGTAATCAAATTAAATTAGAATATTTTGTAATTTTTCATGTTAAGGCAAAATGCCTTGTCCAATCGAATTGGTTGGTAGATTAAGTTGCGTTTGCTATTTAGTTTGTGCTTTCAGTCATCCACCTAGTATAAATATTTATGCAACCTTTTGAACTTTCAAGGATAAGTAAGTGCTTTATTCTGTTTGTTTTTTGCAATCCAAGATTTTTACAAAATTACTAGTTGGGATTCGATAGATATTGATTCATGTATATTTTCACGGAGTTAAGGACCACTGCATATTGGTGAAAGTTAGTTCCAACATTTTGTCTCATTTAATTTTGCCATGAAAGGAATTGCCCATTACTCTATACAATATCGTTTACAAACGTGTATCTTTTTCAAAACCATTGTTCGCAGTCAATGCATTAGATAAATACACAAATCTAATAGATTCCTTGAAAAAAGTACATAGAATATAATTTAAAATTTGCTTTTGTCAAATAATATTTTCAGAACAAACATAAAAAATCAAAATACAATAGATCCCATTCTAGAAGTAGCATTTAAAAATGTTCATATATGCTTGCTGATAAAACGCAAAGTCCAAAGACTTGGTTCTAAACTGTAAAATACAAATGAGTCTAACTGACGTTTTCAGTGTACCAGTCAAATATTTTTAACTCTTGTTGTCTCTGGCATCCTTCTGTTCTGATCACACACCTAGTTCTTTTCCTCTTATTTTTGTCTAAGGTTCTCATTTCTTCGAATGGCATAAACTTCCTTAGCCAGCCTCTCTCTTTCTATTTGCAAATATCGTTGTTACGTTATATTTGCTTGCTGATACCCATGTCTTTCTCTACCTCTTCTTGACCACTTGATTGATGTTCTCACCAGGATAATCTTTTTTTTTCTTGCTTTTCCATGAGAAGAATTGTCCCTTCCGAATTTAACCGACTACTAATCTCCTAATCCAGGATCTTGAGCTCTTGTTTACTATCATTCTGCAGTTTTATCACTCTGGTCGCTAAATTTTTAGGATCTGCTCAATATCAGTGATTTTAAGTTTCATTGCTTTTGATTCCTCCTTAGCAACTTATGTTCTGACCTAAAAGTGTCTACACTACTTGTTATATCATTAAGAATCAAATCTATCCTTTTTACCTTGGCCTGATATTTTTCTTCTAAATTCTTATCTGGTTCATCGAACATTTTCTGCAGAAATATTTTATCAACGGACATTTCTGTTTCAGTTTCAGATAATAAATTCAGTACCATCATTAGCCACACCCATCAGATTTACCAATGACACTTCAGTCCAAGTTTTTGATTTCAATTTTGTCTTTAACTGTAGGTTTCTGTGATTTGTTTTCAACCGGACTAACATTCACGGGAACGAATATGGGAGTATCCCTCAAAATAGGTTTGGATGGCATTCTCTCTTGAATGCAAATAAGTTTCTTCCTAAACGTATGGTGAGTGTGGGTTGTTAAATAGACAGCACACATAAAAGTTTTATTCGTACACACTTTCATATATTTAATTGCGATAGTTTACCTATTCCATTATCGTTCCCATTCAACAGAATGCTTTTCCAAATTATAGATGAGTTACAATGTGGTCCAATACGACTTCTCTCTTATAAGATACCTTACCAGGCGCGCAAAAACAAATGACGGGTAATAAACACTGTTAACATCATCGTATACATCCAGTTGCAAACATTAATCAGCTTGCCTCCAAAATTAAACATTATTTGTGTGTTTTAGAATCACAGGAGGCTGAGATAACTGTTGGTATCCACGTAATCTTTCTTCATCATAAATAAAGAGCCAATTTTCATTAAAACACACCGTATCTGCTCCCTTACCTATATCGAGCGAGAATCATGTTTCGTTAGATTTGCTTACCGATTCCTGGTGCCAAAACACGCTAGACAAGTTGTAAATCCATGTTTTGTTTTTATTTTACAGAAATATAGGATTGGTTTTATCAAGAGAGTTTCTCCGTATACTATTTTGTATGGTCAAACAGAAATATGTCTGATATAAGTTTAAACAATCTCGACTTCAACAATGAGAAAAAGGTCATATTACCAATATATTCGGATAATTGCATATTCCCTCCATCTGTAAGGACAGGGAAAAATATTCAATGATATTGTTGTCAGCTGGGGGTGAAAAACTGCCCTTCGAGACTCGAGTGCACTTGGCAATGTATATTGGAACAGTGCTTGGCCATTTCTTTCAGGTGGTGAAAAAATATTGGATGAAATTAATCGCTATATTCTTAACTATTTTTATTTACTTATGGCGACGGAAGTAGACAAAGTAAAAAGAAAATAGAATGATCTCGGCATTTGCTGTTGAAGCATATGCGATGCATTCAGGTCATAGATGACTCACCAGTGACATCAAGTTGACATGTATTCCTACAACCACTTTCGAAGTTATTTGAAGACGAGAATGGCCAATTAATGTTCCTGTCAAAGGCAATGTCCACTTTTAATTTCTTGCGTATTAAACTTCAGTTGTTAACATGGCAACTTTATCTCAAACAATCACAATATTACCTTTATCCGGCAAAGATTCAAATCTTATTGCGTACAATTCTATACATATGTTCTTAACAGCCACACGATTATTGAGGCGATGAGAATGACACGTGTTGTGTGGCGTGTTTGACACCAAATTGAAATACTAGTATAGCGTATCTAACAATGCCATATTTCTCACATTTATTGATAGTATTGGTAGTTTATTGTTTTTCCCTTTCAAAACATACTTATGATTCTGCCAGAAACGTTTGGTTGCAAAGCGGAAAACAACTTCGAATAACCTACCAGCTAGAGATTTCCGTTTGCTTTCGTAAGTTCTCCTGTGTTCGGATGTCCTCCTTTGCACACAATCCTGTGGAGACCTACGTTTCTATCCGATCCCAGTCTAATATTTGTCGCATTGTGTGAGTGTTATGTCGGATGGATAACCCTCCACCCATCACATACTCAAATGCAAACAACAAAACAAACGCACATAGGTTTTCGACACTTATGCCTACAAGTAGATATTTCGAGGTTGATACATCATGCAGGTAGCTGAGGTTGGTATCTAACAGATGGACTTCTGACTTATTAGGATGGTAAAGATTAATAATGAACTAAGATCAAACTAAATTTTTGAGTGACGGATCTGTTGATGATTAATCATTTAACAATTAATCATTTAATGGAAAAATTTTTCTGAAGACTTTACGGAGCACATTATTATGATATTCCATCCACCGATGGAATGCATGCATAGACTATTTTTCGCATCTTCACTAGCCAATGGTAGTTTCGAATCAAGTGAGCGATGGATGACCTTTGCCTACCAAAGATGCATTTATCATAGCTTCCTCGCTATTTTGACACACATCCCGATTTAAAAAAAATACACATGACTTGGTATTCTCGTTTAAAATTTAACAAGAACGAAAGAACAATACTGTTTGGTCATCAGGCGTAAGGCAGTGATACAGTATGGTTTGGTCATCGGGCTTAAAGCAAAGTGATATAGTATGGTTTGGTTATCGGGCGCAAAGCAGTGATACAGTATGGTTTGGTCATCGGGCGTAAAGCAGTGATACAGTATGGTTTGGTCATCGGGCGTAAAGTACAGTAATACAGTATTAACCATATAGCAAACTGCGAATAAACCATATACTCCGGTCTTATTACCACTTGTAATTATGAACATTGACCAAGTATAATTTTCTGGTGAAATTAAACGAGTTTGTGACTAGCTTCATAAACAATTTAGATCAAGTAGTTTCTCACAGTTTTCTGAAAGGTTGCAGAAAGTTGTGGACTATAGGTAATTCGTTTACTCGGGGAAATCAGGTTTGAATACCAAGTACTTGAAACCAAAACTATTCGATAACAGTGCATTCGTGTCGTAATAAAGATACGACATTTTAAATACACAATAACACATAAAATATTGTTTATTTACTACAGTTTTCGAAAATGTAATGTTAATTTTTTCTGCCATTTTGGCAACATTGAGTTTCGCAGTCTTAGATGTAAACATCTAAGATTGCGAATGCCTGAAGTTATTTTTGTCCTTACCTGTGGATACACTATACAAATGCTGGCTTTAGGTAAGAACGGAGTGATCAGTTTTCACTAATTATCATCTAGGTCTGCAAAAAGTTACCTTAGTTTATTTGCAAGATAGCGAGATGAAAGCACTCTGCTCTGTAGTCGGATAGTTACGACCATGTCTAAGCACAATAACAGAACTTTAGTCGGATAGTTACGACCATGTCTAAGCACGATAAACGAACTTCAGTTGGATAGTTACGACCATGTCTAAGCACAATAACAGAACTTTAGTTGGATAGTTACGACCATGTCTAAGCACGATAAACGAACTTCAGTCGGATAGTTACGACCATTTCTAAGCGCAAAAACAGAACTTTAGTCGGATAGTTACGTCTATGTCTACGTACGATAAACGAACTTCAGTCAGATAGCTGCGACCATGTCTAAGCACAATAACTGGAATTTAGTCGGATAGTTACGACCATGTCTAAGCACGATAAACGAACTTCAGTTGGATAGTTACGACCATGTCTAAGCACAATAACAGAACTTTAGTTGGATAGTTACGACCATGTCTAAGCACGATAAACGAACTTCAGTCGGATAGTTACGACCATTTCTAAGCGCAAAAACAGAACTTTAGTCGGATAGTTACGTCTATGTCTACGTACGATAAACGAACTTCAGTCAGATAGCTGCGACCATGTCTAAGCACAATAACTGGAATTTAGTCGGATAGTTACAATAACTATACATTTTATTCATATTGATAACATTCATGACATATCTCAATGTTATTCAGAGATTTTCAACATAACGTTTTGGAGTTTTGAGTCTGGGAGCCGTATATTTGCTAAGACAGTTTCATGATTCTAGTTCTACGAGTTGAATGCATAATTTGCTTATATGAGATCAGAGATAAAGACATTCTTCAGGTTTGAAAAGAGTAGAGACATTTCGTACCATTAACATTAATAAAAGAAGGCTATCCCTTTAAATTTCAACACAGTCCCATTTATATTTTTGTTCAGCTATGGCATCCCATAATATTTGAACTCACGAGGAATACATAAAATAATGGGATATACTTTACACAAATGCCAGAACGATGAATGGTGTTTGTTTGACATAATAAACTTTGTAAACTGTCTTTATATATTTTTCTTAAAATATCGAAAATATCAAATAAAATGACCGGAATATATGGATCTCCCAATCAATCTCAAAATGTGGCACTTTGCCAGCAACGGATCAATGTCAGTAATGTGATTCATGCATCGGTTTAAACAGTGTACAGATAGATGGTCTATACCATCTTCAATAGCCAAGGTTTTTATATGATAACCGTATCTACACCTTGACGGATGGAACATCACATATATTGGTGCTTTGTCCTCGCAACATCTATTGTATTTCATGAATTCCATCCATTAGTATGTAATGCCAAATAACTAATAGCGTGTTGCATTGTTCATCGGCCGAAAATAGTAGGGGCAATTGACCTAAAATGGATACTTTGGAAGTTGAACATTTGAAGTATGACTATGTAGCAGAGGAAAGCCATTACAGGTGTTATTAATTCAATTAAAATAAGCAATCGTATCTGATACTAATTTACAAAAAACCTTCGATTATAATATCTTATTCACCCACGTAAAATAATATACACAATTTTCTAAATTATGTTGAGCTTGATTAACTTCTTTTTTTTTGTTATCATTCAGGCATAATACAAAACTCATTATCTCTTTAGAAACCATGGTTACGGTTGCTAATTTAATTGCCTTAAGAAAGACATTTGTTTCCAAGCAACACTGAGATTCTTCCAGATTAAATGTTTATACGGACACAAGCAATATGACCCTACACGTCAAGCAACAGTGTAGTCTAAATGAGTAACTTTTTACATTTAAATTGCAGTGCACAATTTAACCACCTCCCCACCCCCATAACTTTTGGCATTTGATGTTCATGTCGAGGTTTGCATCAGTATTTGCTTCTAGATATATGGAAATGTAATGGATATGTAGGCCGTGATGTACTGAAACGAATAGATAAGCTGGCAAGTTGCATGGAGTTATATCACAACCATCATTTTCAGCTGACTCATTTCACGATATCAAAACGAAGCGCGTATACATTCTTTTATATTAACTTTGATAAGTCTCTCTCTCTCTCTCTCTCTCTCTCTCTCTCTCTCTCTCTCTCTCTCTCTCTCTCTCTCTCTCTCTCTCTCTCTCTCTCTCACACACACACACACAAAACATAAATATGATGTTCACAATAGAAAAATGCAAATGATATTTCGTTCAAAATACATACATACATACATACATACATACATACATACATACATACATACATACATACATACATACATACATACATACATACATACATACATACATACATACATACATACATACATACGCACTCACGCACGCACACACACACATACATACATACATACATACATACATACATACATACATACATACATACATACATACATACATACATACATACATACATACATACATACATACATACATACATACATACATACGCACTCACGCACGCACACACACACACATACATACATACATACATACATACATACATACATACATACATACATACATACATACATACATACATACATACATACATACATACATACATACATACATACCAGCCTGGAAAAGGGTGAACATTTAAAAGAGTATATTTGGGTTTGGCTAGCCTGGATTGGTTAATAATGTAAGTTATGTTTTAAGAAAAAGAATCTTTTGAGTGTTTATCCTTGTTGTAAGTGATTTTTTTTAAAGAGACATTGTTTTATTGATCGAATTCCAGTCTTTCAACAGTCTTGAGTTTGGAACACTCACAACTAAAAACAGCACCTGACTCTTTGGTGCGGAATTAAAAGCACATGTTTCAAACGCTTGCAGGTCCAGAAATTATCGCGTCTCGTATCATTTCCTCTACATAGAAGCTGACATCCAGGTTAAGTTTTTGAATTTTTAATATCATGGTGTTTGCATTGATTTACTATGAGAACTGAATTAGTACCTTATTTATACATACATATAAAGAACACACGGTACTAATTGTGTAGAAGATTGGGAACCAGCCTGGAAAAGGGTGAACATACCATGAATTAGTACAGTGAGTCCTAAAAGGAATTCAGTTGGAATGTGGAAGTTACGGTCACAGTAGAGAGCTTGATGTTCCTGTTCGCATGGCTTAAGGGAAGTAACTCTTTGTCACTAACCAGAAAACCTGCGCAGGTTGAAGCGGAGGTTATGGCCCATACCATTAATCTCATTTTTCCTGCTTCAGTTCCTAAAATTTTTACTTGATGGCACAATACAGGAAAATAAAAACTGTTATAATTCCATATTTGTACCTGGAACAGAAAACTTAACCTCGGAGTAGTACATAAAAGTTACCATGGACTCTCTTGCTTCGTAATTTTTTTTTCTAGACCTGTGATAAGGTTAGTTATCTACTTTCCCACTATTATATAAAATAAGACAGAAATATAAGGTAATTAATGCTTGTTTTTTCTTCTTCATTTCATTATTGTGTACTATGATTAAACTTTATTTTCAGTATATTCGACAAAAGTCGAAGTTTATAATTTTTAGTGTAAGGTAAGTTATTTTGCTTCATTTTATCGTAGACGATCTACACAGTATTATGAACATTTATGTACACTTAGTAATAAAGAAGAAACCAGAATCAGTCCTAGGACGCTTAATAATAATAATAATAATAATAATAATAATAATAATAATAATAATAATAATAATAATAATAATAATAATAATAATAATTCTGCTGACTTATTAGACAGGTTAAATTTTTGAAGCTCTAAACGCTTTGCGATATTATATAACACATAAAAATATCTAGAACGACAAGATTACAAAACAAACCCCATTAAATTGTAAAACAAACACGCTGACAATAATGAAGGAAGTTGACATTATAAGGTTTTTGAGTATATCCTTGTAGTCGAAGTAGCTAAGTTCTTAAGACGACTCTTGAATGAGGACACAGTGTCCTAGGGTCTAAGACATTTCGTGGTAAGTAGCCGGGCCCTGATGGCAAAAGAACGTTTCGTACGACTTCGTTTTGGTAACAATGAGAATATGTGTCAGACAAGGAGCGTCAAGTAACTCGATGGTGTATAAACTTGGCGTGGTCAGATTGGTGCCAGTCAACGAAATGTTGTATAGTGAACATATTTTGAGCTTGATTCTGGATCAAACAGTAAGCCAGTGAAGGTTACAAAGCTGGGGGGGGGAATGTAATCAATTACTTGTACTCTAAGGGTGATCCTTTTGAAGTTTCTGTAGTAGAAAGTCACACGAACCAGATAGAATTGAATCGCAATAGTATAGTCTTATAAGTACTAAGACACAGGATTGAAAAGGCATCATTATGAGAGTTCTGGGTCATATTTCTTTTTAACCAAAGAAATAGGCCTACTCTTTCGGTGCTATATAAAACTTATATTATCTTGGTTGTGCATTAAATAGCGAGGTAAAGTTGCATTGTTATAAATTTAGCAGACTCCATTGAAGTGATATAAATATTTAATGAGTCTAACAAAAATGAGCAGTCTGAGTGAGATGTATTTGTTTACAAGTTTGGAGGGAACAAATTTGCCAGCAATGATAAATTATGTTGCAAAACTTGCAAGAGAATGAAAATTCTTGTTTGTCAATCCCTAATAGAAAAATGCATCCTGGAATGGTTTAGAAAGGATGATGACCGAAGATTATATTCAATGATCATAACTTTCAGATAAGCATTATTAGTCCTGATAGATAGATTGTGAAAATAGTATGGTATGAAGAAGCAGCAAAACACCAATTTACACATTTCATAGTTTACAGTACAACTTGAAGATCTTGTAAACTTCACAAGGTTAGTCTACAGCAATTCTAGATTTATGTAGAATTTATGGAAAACAAAGTTTGGTTTAAAATATCACATGCTCATTCAATATATTCAGTATCAATTTATTAATTAGCTATATTAATGGCAAAATATGACATAGATCTGTAATCATTCACACGGGTGACAAGATTCAAGAGACATTGTAAACTGCTGCAAATAAACTTTGCGTTGTTGACGGATATTGCGTTTCTTTTCTATATCTAGGTCTTTCATTGAAACTTTCACGAACACCACTAATAGTAGGCATGTTTCCTTAATCCTTACCACATAATTCGTCATTAAATTACATTATCAGCTTGTTTTTTTTTTTTCCACCCAGGTAACTGGCATTAGATACACGAAAATCTGACGGTGAAATGTACAAAACAAACTCCCTGGAGGACATATGGTATAGGTTGAAAAGATATTTGGATAGCACCCCTCCTACCGCAACAACAACTTTTTGATTAATGCGGTGCTTTTATGCTTTCAATCACACTCATGAAACTTTCACGACGGGGTTGGGGGAAGGTTTATAACTGAACACCACCTAGGTATCACAAATATACTTAATTCATTTTGTCGCCGTTATTTAAGTGAGATTCAAAGTTTTTCGTTTGGGATAAATTTGTTATATAGCTTGTTAGCGAATGTATACGATTTATGGAGTATGTGCGCGTGTCCAATACGCACACACAATCTATATATCTAACAATATCTTCCTCTGAATACACTGTACAAATCACCCTTATTACCTCGATAACTAAAATTCTCGTCTACATTATGACCAAAATTTATCAATAAAATTCCTTCAATATAATTTTGTTGTCATCGTACTCCGTTGGTCTTGTATCGTCATCATCATCAAAACCACATCATCATCAGCCTTAATTGGATCTTATGCTAGTCAGTTATTGTTATTACCATGATAATTTTCAGATTCTTTTATTTCATAAACTTCACCCTCTAAAACAATGCTCCAGTGGCTAAGTGGATAGAGAGTCCGCCTTGGATGCTAGAGGTCGCTGGTTCAAATCCCGGCCGAGTCATACTTATAAAAATAGTACTAGCAGTTGCCTTGCTTGGCGCTCAGCATTAAGATGTTAATGTCAGGACAGGTCGCCCTGACCTGATGATAGGATAATGTGACTAGGTGGGACATGATGCTACATGTCTGCGGCATGATGCCTCAGTACATGACATCCCTATAAACTGCCACATGACTGAATTTTTTTTATAAAAAAGCTACGTTAATTACAAATAAACACACACACATCATATATTGTGTTTTAAATCACAACGAATAATAAAACTTTTCACACACCATTTTGTTCAGTTATTTCAATAATAGAGAAATGGGAATATGACATTTTGTGAAAATAATTTGGATATAAAGAAGGCGAAAGTAACAATTACCCAATACCACCAAGGTGAATAATAGCTCTTTTTTTAAAAAAAGGAAATGGACGAGTACAAAAGGAATTTAGCAAAAGAGGAATTTGCAAAGAATATAATTAATTAATAGTTTTTATGAAAACGAGGGCATGGGGAATGAACAAGAAATAAATCAAAAGACTGCATGTAATCTTTTAAAGTTTCCAAATGTGTCAGATGTTATAACTTAAAAAGAAAGTGACGTTATTAATTATAGATTTCTTGCAATCAACAACTTGGATTCATTTTAACTTGGAGAAATAACCGCGTAACACCGGATTGTCATAATTTAAAATAAATTTGTTTCTATTTGCTCTGAGTGCTAATTTGATAACTTTCAAGCATATCTATTTTAAAGTCCAAGTCAAAATAGCAAAAAATCTAATAAATCTTAAAACAATGCTTTAAATATGTTCTGGTTGCTTTAGTATTATATGTAGCTGTATAATCAGAAACACTTGTTAAAACACCTATCATTACAGTTGTCTCTCTTTAATATGTATTAAAGCCTAAAGGAGGAAATATATCAGACAATATTGTTCTAGATTTTTCATTGCTGAGCTCTTGTTGGCTTTTATTTCTTTCCTCAATAGGGTTTTCTTTTCATATTTGCAAATTTGTTTTTATAGACTCACATGCATCAGGTATTTGTCCACTAAACACGTGTTTCTCCGCTGTTTAGGATCAGATGGATCAATTCAGGAACTAGTATGACGTGATCTATGTCTAAATCATCTTAACTCACACCTTCGGACACAATTAAGCTTAGCGATCAACAATACAATTTACTTGATGGAACATCTAACATGTTTAAAGTCATGTCTGGACACTGATTGTAAAATTTTATTTATTATGTTGCTAATCATCCAGTGGTTTGTGACTGATAATTTGTCTTTGTTATTCGTTATTGTAATATCAATGTATTCTCCTGATTTATAAAAATAAATTTTATACTTTAGTATATATTTTGACAAATTTGCAATATGTACCTATTCTCTAAAATCAGTATATGTTTCAGACTTCTCCAAAAATACTACTTGCATTAAATTCCATCTTTGTTGTTTGCATAATTACGTTTCAAATAATTTTAACAAATTGTAAGGAACAACTGAAGTAATCTTTCCGTTCATCTTAGTTCAAATTCAGATTTGATTATGAGCTATCATAAGTTTTTCTTGTAAATTACATGAATGGCAAAGAGAACAAAGAAGAAGATGAAAACAATGTTTACAAAGCATCCAACAAGTAGTTTCACGAGAACCAACGGGTGTACTTAGAACATAAGCTGGAAAAAATTCTTATTAATCTAAACTATCAACGTGGAATATTTAAAGATAAATTAAAAAGAGTCCTAGAAACGAACAAGGCCAAACAGCGCGATAATTTCTTATTGGTAGTTTGTTTCTGCTTATTGTTTTTTGTACTGCTTGAGGTACCTTGTTGAATTGTTCAAAAATAACAATGTCGCTTTACAAGGGATGCAGAATCCACTGGTAAAGTATGTTGAAATCAACAATGAACAACCAGCTGAAATATAGAAACATGTTGTCCCTACGAAACGACTCCCCGCAGGAGACGAAAAGACAATAAATCTTTAAACCTGCGTTCACGATGCATAACATGATTAGGTGAAAAGAAATGAGATGTTAACTGAGTAACAAAACATTAGCTGTTGTTACCATGTAGCATCCACATTTTGTTTTATCCCAGTTATATCAACCATGCTTAAAAAAGCTATCAATATTCACAATTGTTCGAACGGCAAAAATGAGTATTAAAGACATTGAAGCTTTAATTGTTCAAGTTTTTCTTGTACTTCCCAATCGGCTACCTGATGGAAAATGGTCTTTTGTAAGACAAAACTCTTATTGAATACAATGCTAAATACGTTAGGAAAACTTTTAGTTTGCTCTTTGGATTGCTAACTGTTTAGAAAATGAATAATAAGATTCATTTATTACAAAAACAACACTATCATCATAATTTAACAAGCAATAGTAAGCCTCGTAGTTTTCAAATGCCTCTAACGTGTGTATAGAAAGCTCCTGACGTTTACAATTGGTCCAACGTCAAAAATCGATATTAAAGAAGTTGTAAAGCTGATCACTTAGGATTCTTTTAGTCAGTTTATAATCGATTATCTGATTGAAAATATACTTTATCTGACAAATTTTGTACCTAATAAATTAGAGTAATATCTATTTTCAGAGAAATATATACAAATACATCGTTCATGTATATTTAATTTACATTGTGTACCTGACGTTTGTCATAAACGTAATCGAGGGTTATAAAAGAATGTAACGCCTCCCTGACTTTTGTTTTGATTTTTAAGTTAGTAAACAACATATTTACTAGAATTTTATTTGTAAAAATATTGTAATTTTCCATGGAAATCATTAGTTTTACAGAACATTCTATTGTGACTAGGTTAAGTGGGGATCTGTATACTGGCGATTTGGTAAATAATTATTCATTCATGTGTTATGATCACTCTGTGCAATCATTTGCTGTTATGTTTAGAGATAATTTAAGGGGAATTCTTCATTTAAATTATTAATTGAAATTACAATGTGCTCTTTGATGTTTGGACTCAATCACTTCGTTAGGATTATTGAGAACTCATTCAAATATATCATGGTACATCAAGACATTCAAGAGTATTGAAATTCATTTGTAATATTTTATATTATTGGACAGGTGACATGACATTTAGGATTTTTTGGGATTTACTTCACAATACCGTGTCTCTTAAATTTTCACCTTTTAACTTAAATAAATTATTTGTTGATTTTACTGAAATTGGTGGTTTCCCTACTTAAATTAACGTAGTTTAAGACATAAAGCCCTAACAATATGAATCCACTCATTTATCCATAAGGTTGCGACTTCATTAATAAAATGATTGCCTTACACTTGTTGTATCTATTATATAGAATGTTGTCTGACATTTCATTATTTGAGACTTGAACGAGGCATTCACTAAAAAATTGCTACAAAGTTAACTTTGTCATACGTAACTTTATCCCAATAAATATAGTGGCATATGTTTTCTGGCAAGTTAAAAAATCACTGTGTGGATAAACAAGCTGTTTAGCTGACTTTTGTAGAAGGCTAAAATGAAATACCGTTTTTTTAAACGTAACGTTAAAAATTATGATCTTTGAAAAGTTTACAGGCAAATAACCTTAATGTAATATTGCTTTAAACCAACTAACATGATTCAAATGCTTATCATTAAACCCTGCTGATGGTGAATGTATTAAGAATATTCATAACGATGACACTAGAGAGGTAATTAATTATTTGAGTTTTCTTCATAATACCCATTTAATGGTACGTCAAAATATCATCTGATATGCCATTTTCTCCGGAGCGTGAGCTTAACGCGGGTTATTTTCGCGGTGTCAAAAATATTACCCTTCACAACCGTACGATATTTTTGTGCTCAAATAAATGAAAAGTTTTGATAAAATGTTTCTAGGATTTACTTGTTGCAGAAGATTTATTGGTTGCAAATAAAGCAAAAAATAAAAAACTCCATTCGAAGATAACAATCTATCTAGTGAATGACTACTAGTCATTGAAGTCCTCTTTGCGAAGAATTCGTCCTTCATCTCGGACGCAAATTAACACATCTGCAAACGACTGCATGCCAATAGCTTTAAGTGCATTAATTAGAGTGGACTCGGTTATGATACTTAAGTTATTCCGCCCGTCTGTTATTATATTTATCCACTTTTCCAGGATCTTATAATTGGCATCACCAATGCTGGAATTATCTAGCCAAATTCTGCTTATAGTTTTGGGGTCAAGTCCCAACTGAATGCCAAGTTGCTTCCCTTTGGTTTTTGTTAATGCCATGCCGAGTACTCCCAAACTTTCAGGTTTTAGAATCATGAAATTGGGCTCTGAAAAAAATGAAATTAATAAATAGCACACATAATATACGATTAATCACTTAATATAAAACATTTTTACTATAATTACTGAAGAACAGATATATGAACAGAAGAAGGAGCATGTTATTTGAAAAAAACCCCACATCAATACTTTACATAGTGATGTCAATGGCACTATTTGTTTTAGAATATATTTTATGTGCTAATTGGAGATTGTGAAAACAACTTCGTATGACTGCTCGAAATAAATGTAAGCTTATTTCTAGGTCCAATAAACGATGTAAAGAAGAAAGTGTGCTTCATTTTTTCAATCATTTTATATTGTACCGAAATAATAATTGTATCTCTGGCGCCACAATCTTTAGCTTTGCTGGCCTTCAACCAGAGAAGCCTATGTAAAATCCTTTTTACAGTGGTTCCTTTATTTGTTTATTATCGCTACTTCTCCTAAAGCGCATTGAGGATTGTGATAAAACGGTGCACCAGAAGGGCTAAATGGAACTCAATGAAAAATATACCGATGTGGATTCCAACATGACCGCTATGGTGACCATTTTGAAAATTTTATAATCGCAATTTATTCTGGAAATAAATGTCATATATAGATTTTTTCTCAGGAAGGCTTCATGTGATATATAGTTGGCCCTAAATGAAAATGGTGCCAATCTGGATAACATAATGACCATCAAGAAAAATCATTCAAAATTGATGGTTGTATTGATATGAGGTCTTTATTATCAGAGATGTAACAATGTTTGGGTAATTCCAAATGAAAATGTTTTCAATGTGACCACTGGAGCGGCAAATGTGAACTTTTGTTTTCGCTAAAAATTTTCAAATATGGTTTTAACAACCAGAATTTAAAAACAACGAACGGTCTCATCATCGATTTGCGGATATTCAGTAGAGCATCAATTCCGTCAGGGGAGTCTTGTTACTTATTGGATTTAATAACTTGTGAAAATTCAAATGGCGCCATATATATGGTGATATTTTCACTAGAATTTTCCTTGTTGTACATTAAATACAGAAAATATGTTGCTTAGTGAAACAGTGTAGAGGAACCATTACATTTGTAAGTTGTATTTATAAGTCTGTGCATTATTCATCATGTATGTTCTTACTGCTGTGCATTATTCATCATGTATGCTCTTACAGTTGTGCATTATTTATCATGTATGCTCTTACTGCTGTGCATTATTCATCACGTATGCTCTTACTGATGTGCATTATTTATCATGTATGCTCTTACAGCTGTGCATTATTCATCATGTATGCTCTTACTGCTGTGCATTATTCATCACGTATGCTCTTACTGCTGTGCATTATTCATCATGTATGCTCTTACAGCTGTGCATTATTCATCATGTATGCTCTTACTGCTGTGCATTATTTATCATGTATGCTCTTACAGCTGTGCATTATTCATCACGTATGCTCTTACTGCTGTGCATTATTCATCATGTATGCTCTTACAGTTGTGCATTATTTATCATGTATGCTCTTACTGCTGTGCATTATTCATCATGTATGCTCTTACTGCTGTGCATTATTCATCATGTATGCTCTTACAGCTGTGCATTATTTATCATGTATGCTCTTACAGCTGTGCATTATTCATCATGTATGCTCTTACAGCTGTGCATTATTTATCATGTATGCTCTTACAGCTGTGCATTATTCATCACGTATGCTCTTACTGCTGTGCATTATTCATCATGTATGCTCTTACAGTTGTGCATTATTCATCATGTATGCTCTTACAGTTGTGCATTATTCATCACGTATGCTCTTACTGTTGTGCATTATTCATCATGTATGCTCTTACAGTTGTGCATTATTTATCATGTATGCTCTTACTGCTGTGCATTATTTATCATGTATGCTCTTACAGCTGTGCATTATTTATCATGTATGCTCTTACTGCTGTGCATTATTCATCACGTATGCTCTTACTGCTGTGCATTATTCATCATGTATGCTCTTACAGCTGTGCATTATTTATCATGTATGCTCTTACAGTTGTGCATTATTTATCATGTATGCTCTTACAGCTGTGCATTATTTATCATGTATGCTCTTACAGCTGTGCATTATTTATCATGTATGCTCTTACTGCTGTGCATTATTCATCACGTATGCTCTTACTGCTGTGCATTATTCATCATGTATGCTCTTACAGCTGTGCATTATTTATCATGTATGCTCTTACAGTTGTGCATTATTTATCATGTATGCTCTTACTGCTGTGCATTATTTATCATGTATGCTCTTACAGCTGTGCATTATTTATCATGTATGCTCTTACAGCTGTGCATTATTCATCACGTATGCTCTTACTGCTGTGCATTATTCATCACGTATGCTCTTACTGTTGTGCATTATTCATCATGTATGCTCTTACAGTTGTGCATTATTCATCACGTATGCTCTTACTGTTGTGCATTATTCATCATGTATGCTCTTACAGTTGTGCATTATTCATCACGTATGCTCTTACAGTTGTGCATTATTTATCATGTATGCTCTTACTGCTGTGCATTATTTATCATGTATGCTCTTACAGCTGTGCATTATTCATCACGTATGCTCTTACTGCTGTGCATTATTCATCACGTATGCTCTTACTGCTGTGCATTATTCATCATGTATGCTCTTACAGTTGTGCATTATTTATCATGTATGCTCTTACAGCTGTGCATTATTCATCACGTATGCTCTTACTGCTGTGCATTATTCATCACGTATGCTCTTACTGCTGTGCATTATTCATCACGTATGCTCTTACTGCTGTGCATTATTCATCATGTATGCTCTTACAGTTGTGCATTATTCATCATGTATGCTCTTACAGTTGTGCATTATTCATCACGTATGCTCTTATTCATCCGTGCACTTACTGCTGTGCATTATTCATCACGTATGCTCTTACTGCTGTGCATTATTCATCATGTATGCTCTTACAGTTGTGCATTATTCATCATGTATGCTCTTACAGTTGTGCATTATTCATCACGTATGCTCTTATTGCTGTGCATTATTTATCATGTATGCTCTTACAGCTGTGCATTATTTATCATGTATGCTCTTACAGCTGTGCATTATTCATCATGTATGCTCTTACAGTTGTGCATTATTCATCATGTATGCTCTTACTGCTGTGCTTTATTCATTATGTATGCTCTTACTGCTGTGCATTATTTATCATGTATGCTCTTACTGCTGTGCATTATTCATCATGTATGCTCTTACTGCTGTGCATTATTCATCATGTATGCTCTTACTGCTGTGCATTATTTATCATGTATGCTCTTATTGCTGTGCATTATTCATCATGTATGCTCTTACTGCTGTGCATTATTCATCATGTATGCTCTTACTGCATCAATGTGAACCGTTCTGTATTTAAATTTGTATATCCGCGAGAATTATGTCTTTGGGAAAGGGACTGAATCGATACTACAGAACTGTAATATTTTTCTGTGTAAATGCATCCGTGATGGCTTTGAAATAATGCCCATCACACAGATTAAATTTAAGTATTATGGAAGGTCCATAATGATGCTACTATTTTATTATTATAGTTGAATATCGGCATATATTCATATCGGTACGACCTAAGCATGTATGATGGTGATACAGTCCTAGTTTGACCAAAACAAAGATCTTGTGGGAGCAATTTTAGCTTGATGGTCTATTAGTATTATTTTACAAGGTCAGCATTTTGTTAGAAACATATATTGAGTTTCAAATATGCACATTAACTACTAATCTTTACATTTGTAGCTTGAAATAGCATTGAGTACAATACTTGATTGAATGCGTTTAAATTGTCATCACTCAAGAGACATAATCTGTTGTTATTTTTTTTAAAAAACTATACTGTTAATGAAGAGTGTATGGGATGGGATTTACAGCATATTTCAAGAGACAATTTCAATGCGTTGTTAGAGGTATGATTGCAAAGTACGGTACGCAGAAATTACGTCGAGCCAAGCCAATATTTCAGGGTCATTTGTACTTTCTTACGAAAAACATATTTGAAAAACTATATCCTGTATTGTTTCCTACCAGGAATAGTCTTTGGTGGGGTGACTATTATTTGTAGCTCAACTGGTAGGCTTGTCACGTGCTCATGTGGGTTCTTGCCATCTTCTTCTCCTCTTTGAATTCGAAGCACATTTACCACCCCTACTGCAGTTTTTCCGTACTCTTTAAGACCGATGCGATAGGGTTGGTAACTTGTTCTTTTGGGAAGAAAATTAAGTCTTCTCTGTCCAGTATCGTCAAATACTTTGATGTTCCCGCTGAAGCTTACCTAAAATGTATTGAGCGTTCACAATATTACAAATCTTACAGTATGTTCCTGTATACTGAAACATTATGTAACTTCTCTAAACAAGAAGAGAATTATGGAAGTGCAGACAGACTAAAATAACAGCCATTGCTGCTCGGAAGCTTGATTCCATCATTATAAATCCTGACATTGAAGAGTGAGATCGAACATTTTATATTTCTCTCAGTTCAAACCGAATATTTAATTATTCCTTATATAGAATCACTTCCCACCATGTCCGTAAATCATTGATTCCTTTTGGATCAAATTTAACACTCATGATCAGTGGTACGAAAAAACCGTATGTTGATCAAGGCAAGTTTTACACAGACTGATCGAACGGATGCTGACTATAGCAAAAACATTTGGGGCAGAAAAGAAAACAATTAATGTAAAGTTTACTGCTTTTTACCTATATAATTACCTTTTATATCCTTTTCTGGTTGCAGAAATTGCCTTGTTTTTTCTTTACAAATTTTCATAATAAACCATTTACAGAACACACACACACACACACACACACACACACACACACACACACACACACACACACACACACATATATATATATATATATATATATATATATATATATATATATATATATATATATATATATATATATATAATACAAATCAAATAGCGAATAACAGTCCTTTCAAGAGCACTGGATCAAGCAAGGGATCATGTGTGCAACGTATTGATTAAGATAAATGCAAGAAACTGATAACGAACAGTGCAAAAATAGTATCTATCTAAAGTCTGAGCGCTTTCCACTCTTAATGACTCTTTTTCAAAGGCAAATACGAAACATTAATAATACAAACAAATAAGACACAAGAATAATTGTGTTTGGAAATCTTTACATGGCTGTTTCTAAGGAATGAAACCTTTACATTTAATATATATCAAATAGTTTATTTCAACTTGTTGCGGAAGCTGGAAAATATTTTGACAAACCTGGAACTCCTGGCTAGGTTCCATCATGAAGGTTCCAGACTGAGCCATGTTTTGTTCCTCATATCCCTTATTACCCCAGAATTTTCGTCTTTTTTTACCGTTTTCCGTCGTGGTACACTCCACTACAGCCAGATGCTGGTTGTTATCAATCCTCTGAATCACGCAAAAGAAAACGCACGGCCTTTTCCTGTTTCTTGATTCAGCGATCCTGTCGAAGACATCATTGCAACCTGCTGTTGATTTCATACTGGAGTACGAGACTGCAACATGGCTGTCAGAAAGAATATAACAGATTTATATGTATGCCTGAGAATCACATAGTGTTGCCTAAAATATCATTTTATGTTTTTTTTAAAAATTTTGTTTCTAACTTTATGTTTCTAAACTTAAATTGTTAGACAAAGTCCCAACACAAATATCTAACATGCTAGGAAGAACATATTTTAACTGGAACAAATAAAAAGAGTGCCACGTTTATAATACTGTGTCGCTTATGGACGTAGTATTTAATAACACAAAAGCATTTGATCCCAACTCATGTTAGTTGTGCGGTATTGTGCTGGGTGTTGGTGTCATTATTCGGAGAAATGTTGTTAGAAGCAACTGATCATTCTCTTTTTGGGACTATCACTTGCTGTTTCTATTTGACAGAGACATATTTATTATAGAATACAGAGAAAACGAAAGTGCTTACATGCTGAAATGCTTGACTTCGAAAATAATTTTTCCATTTTGACATTTCGGTTTTGTTGGGATGATTTCGATAGAATTTTCGTCTACGAGGTTATTCTCATCTGCTGCCACTATGACAATGTCGTCATTTTTGTCATTGACCTTTGAAATATGACTAATATTTAAATAGGGATTGAATCGAATATATATATAAAATATAGGGATTGAATCGAATATATATATATATATATATATATATATATATATATATATATATATATATATATATATATATATATATATATATATACCTGCATAACTAAACGAAAGACAGTAATCTAATGTGAAGCAATTATGATGTTGAAAAATGTAGTAACTGAATAATTACTTAGTTTATACATGCTAATAACAATATATTTTGAAATTAATCTTTGCTATATGTTAGGACATACTATTATTTGAAGTGTTTTAGTTATTTCTGCCGCTGGTTAATATGAAATCAATCAGACGTATCACAAGAGAAACAATTATTAAGTAAGTAACTTAAATGATCTTCTCATATGGCCAGGCTAACAGTAGATTGTTGTTAGTGTCTTTCATAACATTTCTTCAAAACAAATATCAACTAAGTGGATATGGCAATAAAAATAAGTTTGAAACTATCTGCAGCGTAGACCTTACGATACAATCTTGAAAATTTAACGGATCGATAAACTGTGGGCCATAGGAAGGTAGCAAAATTTCCCCAGTGCGTTTACCATTAACTTGTTTTAGCAAACGGGCTTGGTATGGTAGTAGGAGATGCGCATGATATACGGCCCTGTTATGAGAAGCCCAAAGCTACCATTCCGTAACTATATTCACGAAGTTGGTAGGCATGTGAGTCACTGAACCAATCATTCTGCACAACACTATATGATTAGAGGATGCAACAGCTGTTTGAACTGATGAACAGATAAGGACAATAAGAAATGCATCTCACGATTTGGAAATAAAGGGACAGAATCCAAATATTGACCAACAGAAAAAAACTTACCATATGATGAGAAACGAAAAGACATACACAGAAAAGATCTCATGTTCAAGACGTTGAGAATATTTAAAATGTTTTATCTTTGAACGGATATCTGTTGAAATGTGAATATATTTAATTAGATCCGTATATGCAGACTCCAATCAGAGCGACAGACACATAACGATCGTGTTGGATGTGTCCAGTTCTACGGATGCATTACTAATTTTTTTCGCTTCTACTGTCACAATACGCCCACATTAGATCCTCCAAGATCTCTTTGCTTGTGAGTATGATATCAACGTATAAAAGAAGACTAAATATTGATAGACATCATATCCCAAGTCTCTATCTGAAAGATGATGTGGATGTAACTTCAAAATGTAAAACTAACTTTCTTTGTATAGAAAACATTTCACATTGAGAAATTTATAAAACACAACAGATTGCAGTCAATCGTTGAGACTGATATTTGGATTAAGTGAATTGATAATGAAAACAAAGATAAAAAGCAAACACATAGATTAAAATCAACAAGTATATCATGTAATGTTTTACGAAAAGCAGTTATTTTCATTGCTCTTACCCCATGAGACGGTATCTGTAGTTTAACGTTTAGTTTGGGCTGTTTTCCATCGATGGAGACTTGAAATATGTCCGTTAAAAGAACTGCATTTGCAGATCCGCACTTGTCGGTATTCCTTCCGGATATGTTTGTGCCCTCATTCACCAAGTGTTCACTTTCATGTGTTTCGTATACCTACACAATAAATAAATGCAGTTTATAATCTCCCCAAGCAGCGTCTTTTTAAACCTGGATTCCCATCTAGACAGGCCACATATTTTGTTCATAATGAGGCAGTTAAAATGTTAAAATACTGATCAGAAATCTTTATGTTGGGTAATTGCAATACACTGTCGACCTTTTTAGTCCATCAGTGTATACATTCTGCCTCTCTCCATATATATATATATATATATATATATATATATATATATATATATATATATATATATATATATATATATATATATATATATATATATATTGTATGTCTATAATAAACAAAGAACATAATCTATATTCTGATTTTATACTCTGTCATGCATTTAGCTATTAACAAACTGCATTTATCTATATAAACAGGCACGTAAAGTCTGATTTGATAAAGGTAAACAGAATTGGTCCAGAAATTTTGTAATGTAGGTTACCATAGCCGGCCAGAAAGAGGATGAAGTTTCGAAAGCTTTTGCAATACATCAGAGTGAAGCAAAGCAAGAAACGAAACTGACTAACCGCATATTACCAGAGGTAGATGCATCTACAGAAGAATGACAACTCGTTATTTTCGGGGAAACAATCATATCTTTTGCAAATTGGCTGTACGGGATTTATTAATGAAATAGTCAATGAAAATGTAATCATATAATTAAAGAATTGACATACATTCCAATTTCACACAGGTATATGCAACCGATGCGAATTTCAATCCTGAATAATTTAAAATAAAAATACCCTTCTAAGAAAGAAAATAACGAAACAGCCACCTACCCCCCACCCCAATAAAGCATAACAAATAGTTCGGCAGTCTTGTAAATATAACCAATTTTGTTTTGTACTCTCCCAATATTAATATAGAAGAAAAGAATTGATAACTTTTTACACATTGCTTGATACAGGTAGAAAAATAAAATTTCATTCACTAACTTCCACATGCTTGGCCAGTCATTAGCAATTGTGTAACATATCCTACCCAGCCTTTTCTAGCTCAACAGAACGGTATGAAACTAGCCAAACAACCTTCATCCATTGAATGTGACTTTTAACGTTCATCAACAGTTTACATCCAATGACATGCTTTCTTTCTTTTTTCCTCGAGATGTGTCTTTACTTTTGTGGCTTAAAGTTTATTTTTTGCATTGTTTCTTATGTATTTTAATGTAATATGTGTCCTTAAGACTGGTGGTACTTATGCTTCTGGTTTCTTTTCAACGAGACAATGCGCAGTACTGGTCATAAACTTAAATATATATTGTGCCAAGTCCCATGATTATTTCAGTGAGTAAGGCTTTCTGATCTGGCTTTAATATTCACGCCACGGACAATCGTGACTTAAAAATGCATATACCTTTTTATTGTCGCCACACTGCATACAGAGAAAATTGATAAAACAGAAAATGTGAAAGAATGAGACAATAATGTCTATGATGAAAAATGATACGAGGAAAGAACTGAAATAAAATAAAAATAAAATCACAATCCTCTTTGTTATCGTCTCCATATTCATCACAACCAGCATCACCACTGCCATCATCAATGTCGTCAGACCATTACGTCGTTACTTAATCATAATCATCTTACCTTCATTGAGATTTTTGTGTCATCTTCAAAAGCACCAGGGGGTATGTCAATGATGAAATCTTCATCGATTTTGGAATGAATACTGATCCCCTCAGTGCCAACAGTAAATTCTTCCTCTCTGGCACGCGACAGGACCACAAGTACCACGCTGGAACCTGGATTCATGTCTAGTTCTAGAGGACAATATGCATTCTAGAAATGGTCAATAATAATAATAATAATAATAATAATAATAATAATAATAATAATAATAATAATAATAATAATAATAATAATATAATAAAAATGATATAATAATAATAATAATAATAATAATAATAATAATAATAATAATTATTATTATTATAATAATGGATGCGATAATTTCAACATGAAGGTGAAGAGGCAAGGGAACTAATATCACGTTCCGCTCTTGCATTGTCATTTCACTTCAGAAGTGAAAGAATTACGTTTAATGCCCAAGTAAAAATGTGATACCATTTTCATTTGTAATGCAATTAGTTATGAGAACTTCAAAAACGACCCCCTACCCAGCATATTCGGCTTGTTTAAACTTATTTGAAGTTGATTGAGCAGTTATTTGCTATAAAACCAAAACGACTGCTTTCGACACCACAAGAGAGATATTCTTAGTTATCCTATCATTTTGAGATAGCGACTGAACGAGATCAAATATATCAAGAACAAGTAGAAAACACATAAAATTTGATATACCGAAGAGGTCAAAATTAAGATCATTTCTATCAGGTTGACGAAGTTCACAATATTGGATCAATGATGATCGTCAGTGCTTCTTGTTGCTTTGATCATGACATACACGTGTACTATTTCATTTTGTTCTTTTACTCATCTGTTTGGTCTCCTTTTTCGGTTACACGACAAATTTTCTTATATATGCAAATTTGGTGGATTAATTAAACTCGATAAAAGTTGTCGACTTTTGGCGTAAAGAACACTTTGGCGAAAAAAAAAAAACAATATAAAATGAAATTGGTTTTACTGTTTGGCTTAAGAACAAGGACACTTAGGTAAATTATAGCCTTTGTCTTGCAGGAGCATTGACTAAAAGTGGTTGCATCATTTGCGGACAATAAAAACAGAAGAATTTATCTTGAATAATAAATGAAGTAACAATTGACAATGCATTGGGGTGAAACAATATTTCATGAAGTTTCATTGATGCTATAATTTAATTTCCATAAAATGTTGTGTGAATACTTTGTTTTCTATCTATGGACCGTAATTTTTCGTCCTTTTATTTACACCATAATTCAAAATGTTGAATTATTTAACCATTTTTATCAAAATGTCTATAAATTTTTTTCTTAGTTAACCTTGTCAATTACGCCAGTTAGAATGGGTCCTAATTCTCGTATCTTCACTTTCATTTGCTATTTTTTATTAGCTTAATGAAAAGAAAAATGTTATTTCTTCCCCCAAACTACTTAAATGGAGAAATATTCAAAATAAAATGATATTTCAAAGATTTTTTTTAGCAAACATTTCATTGTAATAAGCAAGTTTTCTAGTGTTTAGGATAAGTTTGCTCGTAATACTCATAAATAAAGACACGTATTTTGTCTTTTTTGTGACGATATATCAAAGGGCTGAAAAATAAAACCAAGCATTGCATCGAACAGGCTATTTTTACCTTCCTTAGCTATCTTTATCTCGTTAACCAGACGATTTGTCAAATTTCAGAATTCATTCTTTATGTTTAAATCTAAAAGTTTTTTGAAGCAAATTTTATTTGATTTAAATTAAGGGAAAGTAGATTCATTATTAATTTTCTGCGCGATGAATCTCAAACAATAATTACATAAATTTTGTGAACAAAAGTGCTATGATTAAAGTTTAATTGTTTGTATAATTATATCCTGATGTTAACTCAAGAGTGTAAAATGATAAATTCGAAGATTTCTGCAGAAATAATATTGATTCAGGCTAATAAAGACAAGACGGGAATGTGTTAGTAGGAAAACGACGTGGTCATGTTAAGGTAAATAAGGACGAATATTCCATCGGAAAGGTCTGTACGCATGCTTGGAATTAGGAATTGACCACAAATACTTATTAATTTGCTAGCACTTTTATTTCTCATTTGTGAAGTCTTGACCTACCGTTTGTTTCAGGGTTTGGTCTAACTCGAAATTATTTATACCTAAACATAAAAATCAAACCTTCATTGGCAAATATTGACAAAAACATAAGAATCACATATCCAAAGCAGACAACAAAACACAAACACTTACATCACCCTGTTCATCTGTTTGTTCGCATTGTTTTGTAGGGTTTGTTTCAGGATTTGGTCTAACTCGAAATTATTTATGCCTAAACATAAAAATCAAACCTTCATTGGCAAATATTGACAATAGCATAAGAAGCACATATCCAAAGCAGACAACAAAACACAAACACTTACATCACCCTGTTCATCTGTTTGTTCGCATTGTTTTGTAGCTCCGTCTAAAAACTTAATAATTAGCTTCTCTTTGTGAGAAATCTTGTCATACAATGGAATCTTTACTTGGAGTTTCACGTTGTAAAAATTATTTCTCACACTGATCCGAAAGATGTCGCTGACGATCTCGTCACCCTTTTCCAAAGGTAATTTAATGGAACTGTGCTCTGTCTTTTCCCTCCGACAGTACAACAAGAAAGGTAGGTCAACCTTAGTGTCCAGTTTACAAATAGCGACCCCAACTCGTGACATGAGAAGAGGGATCTTCACTAGCTTGGGGGAAATCTGGATCTCTTCGGCAAGTATGTACCTGCAAGTACAAAGACCTCAGGGTCTAAATGAAAGAAGCGCCGAAGATCGACATATCATAAGGTATGATTTAGAGACTCACACAAAAATTATATGGAATATCGTGTATGCCTAATACTCTATACGTATTTATATAAAATCCTTTTAAGGATCAGATGGCTTGGTACGAACTGACCCTATCATTAAGAATAGGGTGTGGGGGTTTATGCATATAAGTCTTCTCCGATCCTTCATTTATTCAATTTACGATTTTAACCGTAACCCTTGAGACTACTTGTAAATATTAATAACGGCGTGAATAACGATGCCTAACTTTCCATTGTAGCAATATTTTCTTTCAAATAAAAGAACACCCTTTATGTCAAATATATTCTTCCTTGCATGTTAAAAATTGTACCGTCATAAAATGCGTGCATTGCATGCATGTATCTATGCACGTATTTTGTTTAAATGTACGTATGTTTTTCTAATTATAGAACAAATGTTAGCCCATCTATTCAGACATTTATCTTTCTATCGATCTTTAATGTTTTTGAAAGTTTGGCGACTTTCCTCTTCAAAGGGAAATTTCGTTTCAGAAAACCTTATGACATAAGTTTAGAGCATTTTGACTGTTTTATATACATTTATGTGGATGCTTAAGCCCACAATTCTGATCTCTTTTACAAGTCAGTAATTTTCGTGAAAGTAATTTGCCATAGAAACCGGACACACAAAGGTCAGGATAGCTTTGAATTGATTTAAAGTTCTATACACTAAAGAGTCACTTGAGAACGTACGTTTGTTTAAGGTTTAAAAAGAATAAATATTCTTTGAAGAAAAAAGTTTCTATTTCATTCTGACAGTCATATAAATCTTAACATGATTTCAAGAATGGATTCATTATATATATTCCTTATTATAAAATATGTAAGTCACATAGAAGACGAATTTATCAAAGCAATTTCACTTTTGTTTTGCTAAACTTGGTACCACATCTCTAAAAGAATGCAACAAATAAATGAGTATATAGAGTGCAGACAAACTAGGTATACACCTTTCTCAGTCATAGAAGAAGTTAAATTGTGTATCTGAACTTATATAACAAGATCTCAATGAGCTTAGGGACTGGGCAGGTTGAATTATATGTAGAAATTTATTCATCCCCTTATAATCCACTCATTGACAAATTATTATTTCTAGCAGTTAAAAGCATACTGACATTCAGTATAAAGTTTTTTATGCTTCTTCAGGAACGTGTTTTATTGTAATGTGACCTTAACACTCGTTTTGGGTGAAATGTGACAAAATTCTTGGATTAACAGTCTATTCTTTCTTGAAAATGATCAGTTATATTTCCAAAGAAAATAAAGCAAACAAGGATGAATACGTAGAGAACATGTATCACGCATGCGCAAAGAAAAAGCAATATCTTATGCGGTTCAACATAAGACAATTTTTTTTAATAGTAAATAATAATTTAAAAAAAATCTGTAAAGCAAAATATATTGCTTCTGCATCAAGATTCATGAATCTAAAAATTGCAAAAATCTAATAACATCGATCTTCCTTAGCTACAGTAATTGAAAAGTTAATATTCATTGCTCAAGGGTCATGTATTGCTGTCTTGGAACATGTAAGCGGCCTGCGTGGATGGAAAAAGGTACAACCTGCCGTGAAATATAAGCTGGTTTGCTTGAGAAGAGATATGAATTACGTATACGAGATCTCACTTTTTAATTCTAGAAAGAGGGAAACCATGAAATTGTTTCATTTCATCTGTTGTGGCTACGTGAGGAACAATGTAGCATAAATAGACAAAAACATGTGATTAGATTAATTCATTTATCACTAGAGGACAAAAATTTCGGAGGACCTCTTATTTGTATAGTTATCTTGAAATAACATTTTATTATATACCCATTTAACATTAACTGCTTGATATGGAGTTTTTGATACAGCTGTTCAATCATGTATTCCATAACACATACCTAGATTAGAAATATTAAGGTTTCTATTTTAACGTCTATGAGTATATATTTTTGATGCAGTGAATCTAACTTTAATTAATCCCTATTCGTTTTGAATTGCATTCGTTCAGTAAAGGTAATAATATTTAGAAAGCGTAAAAGAGCGGTATAAAATAAATATAAAACCGTATTTGTGTTTTGTTCTAAGTCGGAAAAATGACTCAATTGATATGACTTATGACTAAGTCTTAACCGGACGGCCTTGGCATAGCCTTACGCCATATCAAGCTGGTACGTTCACCAACTCAGAACAAAACGCACTTGCAGTTTTGTGGGTATCTTTGGATACATTGTATACATATTATTACCGGATATACGGACAACAACAACAACAACAGCAGCAGCAGCAACAACAACAACAACAATACTACTACGACTACTACTACTACTAAATACGACGACGACGTAGTGTAGTAGTAGCAGTAGTAGTAGTAGTAGTTGTAGCAGTGGTAGTAGTAGTAAAAATTTTCAATAATAAAATTATAGTTTCAACGTTACACAACGCTAAAAAAATTTAAGTAATAAATTCTAAAAGCTCTTTTTTTAACTACTCTCTTTTAAGAAATCCTAAAAGGATAGTCAAGACAACATAGACAACATTTCACTCAAAAGACATGCAAATGTCGACGACTTTTGTTTTATAATGAAGTGGACTATTGCGAAAGTATCTATGTATTAGGAATCCAAAATAATTTCTTTTCTACTTTCTAACAACAGGTTTAGCATTTTAGTATTTGACATTATCACTATTATATGAGATGACTAGTAAAATAACTGTAATTTTGCAGTTAAAACCATGCCCATCTAAGAATTCATCCCAGGACATGGAAATATATTTCGAAACTGTCGCAATTTTAGACTATTTGGTGTCTGATTAGAATTTAAGGAGAATATTTTTTTTAGTATTAACATAGAGTTTCTTTCAGTCTTCGTGTCGTTTTCGCAACAACCCCTCATCGAAAAATCTTCTAGATTCAAAGCGTCTATTGAATTTTTTAAGATTTTACGCGATGCACAATATTTCATTTCTTGTGAATTCTGAGCTAAAAGACCCCGATGATAACATCCAAGACTTAGTTTTGTATTCTTCGAATAATTTTCTATTACCTTTTCAGCATATGTCACCTAATTATTCATATCTATCTTACTACTGACATAAATATTTGTTCATATGATGTTCAGCAGAGTATGAAGCAGTGTTTGATATAAGATTTTCAAACTGGTCATCACATAGTTGCAAATAATAAGGTATAATGAGGTATAAGTAAATAATAATAAGTTTATATTGAGCTCATAATTGTTCAACTACAAAGTACAACTCCTGTGTATTCTACATGCACCCACCCTGACTGGTTGGCCTTTGTCCAAACGCTGTACATTCTAATTAGATCTGCCAGGTCAGGATCGTTGGCATATGTCTCTGGCTCCCTGCCCTCCTAGTCTCAGAGAAAAAGAAATTATTGTCCGTTTTATAAAATTTTTTTTAAGACACTCTTTTTGGTGATTTTCAGTTTCATCTGTTACAGTATATGGATACAAAAAATAACTTTATTTATTTTATTCTGCCTTGATCTTACTCACACTGCCACTCTAATAATGTGAAACGTTTTATAAGTCATCTGTAAAAGGAAATAATGCTTTTCTTGAGTGCAGTTTGATGCTCTCAAATTGATTTATCTACCTTTAATAGGATTAAAAACCACAGCCACACCATTATAAAGTTGATATTAACATGCCACCTGGAGAAAATAATACGCACTGATTACTGCATTACACTCACTTTTCAGTTATCTGTTTTTCCTGCAATGGTTTTAAAATAGAATCAGAAGATTTCGTCAAATAAATAGCAGTCAGGAGTTCTTGAATTGCGGTGAAGGAGAAAAGAGAACACATAAGTAAGGAGAATGTAGTCAACGTGCTCATGTACTGATGAACGCAGACAATACTAAAGTTTAGAAGACTCAAGTGAGAAAACAACTTTACAATAGCGATGTTTTCCAGAAAGAGTGAGGAACGCGGCGCGAGGAATTCAAGAGATTTAATTTCGGAATTCTGAATTACCAGAAAATAACAATTATTACAGCTATGTGCTGTGCTTCTAAAATTCACATTTAGCGAATCAAATATTTGATTCAGTGCCAATGAAACACATAACTATCTAATTTGCCCATGATAAATTATTTTTATGTACGAAATTCAAACATTCTTCATATGTAGAAATCTTTCACATACATTATCTTTCACGGCCGCATTGGCTCCGTTCATTAGGAGTGCCTCGACAGCTTCCTGCTTGTTATTCATAACAGCTATGTGTAATGCCGTCTCCCCTTTCTGAGAAAGAAATTTGCTTTAGATGCTTCTTCAGAATTTTAGATAAAAAAGAACTAGTTATACTAGAAATGATATATATGTGAACTCATCTCTCGATATTTTACAAGAATATGGATTTTCAAGCAGTTTTCTGGACACAAACTTCTAAAAACTCAGGAAGACCTGGACCAGTTTAATTTTTGGCTTCCAGCTGGTGCATTGCATGGTTGATTAGTTATTTTTAGCATCACTTAAAACATTAATTGGGACCTTAAAAATTAATTGGGCATATCATACTAAGGAAATAATACCTAAGTGTCCTACCCCAGGGGAAACGACCTGAACTGGCCTTGGCGAGTATCGAACCCACTAGTATTTTATTACAAGTCTCTTTATCAACGAACTGTTAGTGTTCCCTGATGCAATTACAGAATATGATGCCGTAGTTACTATACTATCTGAGCACAAATATTAACTAGTGCTCAAAGTTAGAAATTAACATCTGTATTAACAGGCACATCACAAAAAGTTGAAAAAATATCCATACTTCTAGCGGTATTTAAGAGAGAAAACTGTCATTTCAATGAAATTAACCAATAGTTTGTAGAAGAAGCATTACATTTGGAGATACCAACATATAATTTCCATAGCAATTTCCTTTAAATCAACCCCTAGCTTAGAATAATATCAATGATTAGATATGTTTTGTTAATCAGCATTACAGAACATACGTAATTTGCATTTGCCATTTCAAACTATGCGACAGTTGTTTACAAATTTGTACAAAATCTGTGTTCGAAATTAATATTGCATCTGCGTTTTATCTATATTGAAATTACAAGAAACTACTTTTTAAATAAAAGAAACAGCACATTTTATGCAGCAAATTGAATTGACTTCTCGCATACATGGTTTAGTAAGAGGGATGTGATATTTTTGTCATCAATTATACTTACGCGATTTCTATGATTGACGCTCAGTCCAAGGGCTTTAAGCCTATCAATTACATTCATAGCCTGAGACTTCACTGCAGTCTGCATTGCCGTGTTCCCGTCCTACAAAAGGAAAACATGTAAAAACAGGTCACTGATGTGTAGTGGTTTGAAATATAGTTTACAATGATGAAAAATGCATACCTCACTTTTTAATTTAAATGTATTTCTTTAAATTTAATCTCTAACAGTATTCACTGACCAGGCGATCTTGAGTTTCATTGGTTTACAAGTGTATACACCAAAGAGCAATTAATTTATTTAATTCCTTTTAATGGGACTTTTCGGATATTCGCATTAAGTGATCATTAAATCTAAAGCCCGCCCACACATAATCATTGATTGGCTATAAAAGCATTTCGCGTTTTTGTTGTTTATACCAAAATAAAAAACCAAGGAAGGACTGAAAATCTGAATGACTTTGAAAGAAAATTTAATTCCAGTCTACTTATAAAAGATGTCAAAATGTTTATTCACCCTATCACCGAACGACCAGATTAATAGTGCGCTGAGCTTAGCTACGGGCTTGCTGGAACATACGTCTGACATGCCAATTAGCCGTGAACATGCAGGAATTAAAGCATCATTCCGATTTTATTGAATATAGTGATGGATAGAGATAACTATTTGAAGAATCGATCGATGTAATGCATGCCTTACCTAGCGTATTATATTATGGTACGTACGTACGCTCGAAGACGATAGGTGCACAGAACACCGTCAAGACAAGTTTCTGCCCGTCTCATTTTTGTAACACATACGGAACCTTACTCTATTTTCTATTACAAATTTTTCCCTATATGATCCAGTACACTGTGCAATAGATCATGGTAATTCAGAACAGTAAAACGTGATCTTGCTTATACATAAATAGTTACTCTTCAGTTTCTGAAGACACCTTTAGTCTGTTTAGGTTTTAGAAGGTAAGACTGCAAAAGTTGTGTCGTATTACACAGAAATTAATCTTATAGTCTGACATTCATTGGTAAAGTGAAAAAGTACCTAAATGGTAGAGTTTATAAATTTTTGAATTGCAGTTTTATTAGAAGAAATTTCTTTTAGGGTGTTATCCTTTGAATTATTCTTAAGAAAGAAAAGCATCGAAAAAGATGAGTCTTTAAATGCATTCTGACAACTGAGCATAGAGGTATTAAATACGGAAAACAGTAAAGTCACATATTTCATGCAAGAGTGTGTTTCCTATTTAAAATTTTTACCTAGGGGGAAAAACAGATAAAAACAAGCAAATGTAAATCGTGTCTCTGTCCTACCCAACGTGCTGGATTGCTCCTCTGTCTTACACGAGTGATAAAAAACGTCCAGACTAAGTAATATTATTTTAAACGTTTATTAAATGCGACAAAACAAGACTTTCAGCCTGATATTCTACAAATAATCCTTTATCTTCTTCTAATATATCAAGTTCCATTGACGGCATGAGAAGCAGTTGAGAGAATATTCAATACATATAAGCTGCGATTGATGAGAGTGACGATGAGTTTCAGTAGCGTCGGCTTGTACACTACCAGCAGCAAACTTCAATCCACTATAATCAGTGACAAGAGCTCAAGGTCACTAAGGTTAGGCAGGTGATGATGTTGAAAGATAGTGCAGATGAGAAGGTGGGAAAAGCGTTAGTGGAGGTACAAACAGGTAGGAAGTGGATGGTAGCAAAGGCAGTTGAAGAGGCAAAATCCAGGTCGAGGCACAACGACATGGTAGGCACAATAGCCACGGGAAGGTTGAGGCCTGGAAGTCTGAAAAGAGATATAAGGCAGGCAGCTAAACCAAATGTCTAAAGGAAGTGCGTCTTGAAAATGAGGAAGAATGGCGAGACAAAGTTGTGGGCATGATGAAACAAGAGCATGGGCTCCGCTTGAAAGCTAGGGATTAACTGAGACTGTGGGAAACTTGCAAAGTTTGAACTCCCTCAGTCATTTTGCGATGTGGCTCGGACATATGGACATATGGTCGTTATCGTTGGCTTCCATGGAGAGTGACTAGGAGATGAAATTGACCAGGTATCAGCCACTCATTCATGAGTCCCAGCAAAATGGATGGAAACCGGTAAAAGGACATATTGGCCTGCCTTTTGAGCCATCGGTTTTAGAAGACCTTGCCTCAGAAATTTACTCAACTAGGTTGGCAAGAGTGAAGCAATTGAAAAGATAATCGATTCCGGGCTGAGTATGATCAACTCAGGTTATGGCTTGTGTACCTTGTTGGTGATATTAGCGTCAGCTCCATTTTTGATGAGAAGCTCAACTACTTCAATGTGCCCCTCACGTGCAGCGTAGTGCATGGCGGTGTTTCCGTTCTGAAAAAAATATATACAGGAATGAAATTCTCAGTTTTTAACATTCTTCAGAGTTTTAATACGTTTCTATTTTACTTTCTTCGAACTTACTTCATCACTAGTGAAAAAATGTGATTAAACACATCTTGTTGCTCGTATCATAGTGTTTTATATTTTACATTGACCTTAAAGACGTTTAAAATGGATAGAAAAACATGTAACATATGAAACAAATATTATTTGCATAGTAAGCAAACATGCCATTATTATAACATAACCGAGTAACGATAACAATAACGTTGCAAAGGTTAACGTCACCCTACCTCATTAGATGAATTTACCGACATCCCTTTTCTGATAAGCTTTTCAACGACATCTTTCATCCCTTTCCTAGAGGCAAGGTGAATCAAGTTATATCCATGCTGGACATGAAAGATAGAAAATATTATTTTTATTTATAATATAAATTATAACTTTCAGAATACATTAGTTAAACGTTTAAACAATCTGGATTGTAGGATATGTTCTTGCAACTTGTTCAAGAAGTGTTACGGATTGTTCAACCGTAATGCATGCGAAACATTGTATTTGCAACAAACGAGTTTGATAGATAAATGAGACCGGCAATGTGAAACGAAAGCTATGAATCATTTTACATTATATAAAACAAATTATGCTATAAATAAGTAAAGCTTTATGGATCTATCGTCAGTATAAAACTTCATCCTGTTTCGCGAACCCACACCGAATTGTTATCTCATGTGTGCCAAGATATATGAATTTTACATTGACTCATAGAAAATAACGCAAAAATAATTAGTGACATTATTCTAATTTTGGAAATTGTACACTAAACTTTTCCAAATTTTTTAAATTTTGTATTGTCATATAATTTTTATTATACTTTTACAAAGAGTTGATAGACTCTCTTATATGGCCTGTTATGCAATTTATCACATTCCGACTAAGCATGATAGGATTTTCAATAATTGAACCAATGGTAAATATCTATATTGTTCATCACATTATTGCTCTTATACACCACATCACCTTCAACTGAGATTACAAAAGGCATAACCTGCAACCATCACCAGAGCATTCTTTCAAAATAATCAAGAGAAATATACTTTGCTATATAATTGCGTTCATAAACGTATATCGTGTAAAGTTAGTACCTCGCTGACTGGACGTATTGAATTCACCATCTCGCAACAGATACAGATTATGAAGTCCCTATTCGAGTTAGAAAAGCCATTGTTATGACTTAAAAATACACTTTGTCATTATTAGAAATGAAACGAAAATCTCCTATAGATAATAACTGATTCTGTTTCGTCTGTCTCGTTTAATCTTAGGGGTAATAGTGGACATCTATCTTTATACAAGTTATCTTTAGCAAACAGTATCAGACGCAGCTTACTGCCATTTCCGTCTGTCTGTCCCACCACTGTTATTCGAACTCTGATATGTGTATTAACTCCATTTAAAGTTGACACTGAAACTTCAGTGTACAATTAGTATACACGAACCATTTTATGCTCCCTCTAAATGTGTGACCATCTTGCATAAGTCTTTGTCTTTTAAAGTTTTTATTTGCATTATTATTTGCATTATTATTTGAAGTTCGTCGTTGTAATTTTGACCATAATTTTTTTATTTATTTAGAAATATGCAAAGAAGAATCCTTGAATACACATCAGTGTTATATAGGAAAAATCCACCTTCAGGATCTGAATTTCGTCAGACACGCTAAAAATCCTCGGGACTATCGCATAATTCTGGGCTTGGCGTTGAATTTTCCCACCCATCATTACAGGTCATAAAGGATTCTATTAGTCTTTACCTCATTGCAGATCTGTACATTTTTAGTGTTTTCTTTTTTGGTGCATAGTTCTCTATGTGCTGATCCACCGTCTTTGTCTACACTTACCCTACTAAGATTGGCGAAGTTTTCAATATGCAGTTTTATAACGCACCATCATATTATGATTCAAACTATACGCTTAGAATCACATGCATGCAGAACGAACAAGCAGATCATGATTTATCATGGTATCTTGTAAAGACATATCAATATATACAATGTTGCATATGAAGGAAAGGTATACATGGATATCGACCGTCCCATTATGTACAAAATACTCTCTGTAGTGTATTACATGAAACTGATGTACTCATAGGGAAAGACATGGTCAAATGTGTTGAAGGCAGAGCGCAACATTGGCTTGTTGAGAAAACAACAGTGGAACCCTGTAAGTATTTTTGCATCGTCGTAAATTGTTAGATTCCGGCAAAACCTTGGGACTATTGACATGGTATTTGTTGCAAAGCTGCTACAAGAGAAATGTCAAGAGCAAAACGCTGACCTTTTCTCCATCTACATCGACTTGACAAAAGCTTTTGATACTGTCAGCAATGAAAGATTATGGAAGATAAAGGCCAAGTTTGGATGTCCAAAAAATTTATATCCATGGTCCAGCAATTCCACGACGGCATGCAGGAGAGTCATCTGAACCATTCCCAGTAACCAATGGCGTCAAACAGGGATGTATTCTGGCACCAAGATTGTTCAGTCTTTTTTTCTCCGCTATGCTGACTAATGCTTTCAGAGACGGAGATGTTGGAGTTGGCATCAGGTACCGTACAGATGGAAAACTGTTCAACCCAAGGAGGCTACAAGCGAAAACCAAGGTTATGACAGACAACATTAGGGATTTCTTATTTGCCGATGATTGTACCCTCAATGCTGGCTCAAAAGCAGACCTGCAATGCAGCGTTGACAAGTTCTCCAGATCCTGCACAAGCTTTGGTCTCACCATCAATACTAAGAAGACTGAAGTACTGCATCAGCCATACCCGGGAAACCCCTATGCTAAGCACAACATCACCGCCAACTGCCAAAAACTAAATGTAGCGAACCACTTCACGTACCGTGGCAGCACACTTTCACAGAGTGTCACAATTTACGACGAGGTGAACCTCCACATTGCTAGAGCCAGCGCAACTTTTGGCAGATTGTATGCGAATGTCTGGAATACAAGAGGCATTAGCATCACGACCAAACTAAAGGTCTACCGGGCAGTTGTTCTCCCACATTACCTATGCGAAACGTGAACGGTGTATCAGCGCCATGCCAGGAAGCTGAACCACTTTCACACCACAAGCCTCAGAAAATAATCAACATCAAATGGCAGGACAAAGTCCCAGACACCGAGGTACTCGCCCAAGCAGAGGGCGGGACATGTTGCCAGACCACCGGCTGCCTAAGAAACTATTCTATGGCGAGCTCCAGCAAGGAAAGTGATCTCACGGAGGTCAGAAGAAACGCTTCAAAGACAATTTGAAAGCTGCATTGAAAGCGTTCAACGTAAACCCTGACTCGTGGGAGAAAACAACTATCGATCGAGTCATTTGGTGTTCCTATCTGCACAAAGGCCCCAAGCTGTGCGAATCTAGCAGGATAGCAGCTGCAGAGATGAAGAGGCAAGTCAGAAAAGCATGTGCTAGCAACCCTCCTGGACATGTCCCACTCATCCTGTGTCCCTTTTGCAACCGAATCTTCCGTGCAAGGATTGGCCTTATCAGCCACCTGCGCACACACAAAACAGAGGCAGCACCTGCACTTCACGGATGACTAGAGTGGTCTTCGTCGACTCGACGGACGAACAACAATAACTTTCCTTTCTTTTCTAGCATAACTCTTCGACGACGTATAAGATAATTTTTTCAATGTATAATATAGAAGTAACTACTAAACATGTTTGGAGTGTATGGTTTCAACGAGAGAGAGAGAGAGAGAGAGAGAGAGAGAGAGAGAGAGAGAGAGAGAGAGAGAGAGAGAGAGAGAGAGAGAGAGAGAGAGAGAGAGAGAGAGAGAGAGAGTGAGAGAGAGAGAGAGAAGAGAGAGAGAGAGAAGAGAGAGAATTGGATAGGTTAGTAATCAATATTTGAGCTCAAAATCAAATTCAAACCAATAAATACAGTATCAAATAAATAACCTAGTATATTTCAAGCAAGAGAGAGAGAGAGAGAGAGAGAGAGAGAGAGAGAGAGAGAGAGAGAGAGAGAGAGAGAGAGAGAGAGAGAGAGAGAGAGAGAGAGAGAGAGAGAGAGAGAGAGAGAGAGAAAGAGAGAGAGAGAGAACCATTACACCAATATAAAAGGAATTCGTTCAAGTTTTCCCATCAGAGACAGACTTACAGACTGAGCCTTGTAAAGCTATATGCCAAAAAATGCGGGACACTTTAATGAAAAATCAACATTTTCCCATCAAACATGTAAGTATGAAAGAAAGACAAACAGAAAAGGTAAGAATCGTTTACATTGGTAATGGAGAAATCCACCTCCTCTTCCAGAAGAGCAGTAGCTTTCTCTGATGCGTCAGTGTTAATGAAGCTGAAGAGTTGATTGGCTCTCTCCTATAAATATACAATGTTATGTGAAGGTTTTGAACAAATACAGTAATATAGTCACATGACATTCATTTCACACCACGAGAAACCATAATATGAAAGAAGTCACTGTCGTTTTCTGTCCTTCAACATTTTGACAAAGTGGGCTCATCATAACCTTGTACCGAATATTGAATTTCACGTCTGACTGTGCAATATGTGCATAGACATTGACAAATACAACTCAGTAGATTGACTTGCAGTGGAAGTTAATTTTTATCAGCGTACTTTAAACAAAGACAAGGCATCATCTAATTATTGGCTACAAATTCTGACACCTCGGTTGGATGCCCCTATCCCACATTAACGAGTGAATCTAATATTTTTATGCTCTGATTATACTGAAAACGGTGAGAAAAAAATTCAACATGAATTGAAACGACAAAATTTCAAAAGATGTATCATTCCAGCATAACTGTTTTTTCCGAACCTAGTAAGGTCACCCTGTTTGCGTTTATAGTCATTTTATACTAAATCTTATTATGAATATCATTTATCCTGATAGATAATTGTGTCTTTCTGAGGAAAGATCGATTTTAATGAACATAGTCTATTAATAAAGTTACTGCAACTGTCCGTCAGATTATTTGTTTCTCTGAGACAGGATAGATTCTGATAAACAGACAATTAGTACAGTTTCTGTTTGTTTAAAACTTATGTAGGATGAATCGCTCGTTTGCTTTCCATACAGACTAATTAATGTTCAAAGATTAAAATGTTCTTACAGTGATCTTTCTTGAAAAAGGGTCCATAAAGATGTGCCTTTAAATGAAATGACCGCCACAGTAAACTTTTTTTGGATCGATGCATACGCCAGTACACACTAAATTCAAGTCTAGTAAGTCTAGTAGATTTTTTTTGAGAATATGACAACTTAGAAAAAGGGAATCGCCCCTTATTATGAATCCTTTCTGTAGAACAAATTTAAATAGATAGATACGATTCTGATTGATCCCTTATAAAATTGTGACAGGGATGTAACTCATTAATATAAATATCTGCCACTCAAGATGATAGGACAATATTTAACTTAAATAATGATAAGGATAGATACCTGATAGTGCATCATTTCATTCTTTTTTTTTTTAAAAAAGAAAAAGTAACGAATACCAGTCAAGGTAGTGCCCTGATTACCAATTGTTGTTTACTTTGAAATGCATGGGGCTCAAACAATTAGTACCAGTGCAGTCACGTGTGCTACAGCAACAATCAACCTAGCTACTGTAGTTACGATAAAAATAACATTTTCTTTGAGGATACGACAACTTACCTTCGTAATGGCCATACTTGAGTGTTGAGTGTATATTTGCTGAGTTTATTTGGTCGTTGACATTAAATCAAACTCTGAAAATAAACCAAAATACAAATTCTCAAAAATAAATAATCTAACAAGAAAAGAGCTTATATGAAAGAATGCTAATTTGCAGAGCCCTACTTATCAATTTGTTTTAATTAAAAAATACTTAGTTTACTTTTATCGCATAATCTAATCAATATAATGTGAATATTTGCAAAGGTGTATTGAAGACCTTTTTTCCTTAAAGATTGGCTAAAATTTACAATCTTTAACTTTAAAATTTGTCAATAACTTTGGTATATTAGCATGAAGTCACATTCCGGAACGAAAATCTTTGCTATAATTTCCTCAGAGTGTTTTCAAAACGTTTCCAAAGTCGAAGGACGAACATTTTCTTTTAAAAATAGAATCTACGATATGATCTTATCAGAATGCACGAGTTAAAATTCATTAGATGTTGCCAAGTCTCTTTCTCATGTGTGTGTGTGTGTGTGTGTGTGTGTGTGTGTGTTCGCAGGCATATAATTATCGGCGTAATCCTGAGATATATTGCAATCTTTTACTTGTTTGGTATCACCCTTTAATTTAAATGTCCTTGTAACCAAAAATTGTAGGAAGAGGAAAGGGCTTTTTTTTTAAATAAAAAAATTAACCTAAACTAACAGCATTTGTGTTAACCCCTGTTGTTTCTGATATTTGTTTTCACAAAAGGAATTATCATCAATATAAATCATCCTAATAAATGAAACTAATAAAGATGGTTTAACATTTTCACTGTAGACTGTTTCCAGATCCCACGAACGTAATTCCTTGATTATAGCTTTTAAATTTTTGAGATCCCCATCCTATAACCTTATCCATAGTTACCATATATCGGCCCCTTGGTCCATCCTTCCGGTCAGAGACTGACCTAGGGGGGCTCAAGCTTGCGATTGGGGTCAAGACTTTGAAGCATGAAAATACGTTTTACAAAACAGAATATCATTTTAAAATTAATTGAATTTTTCATTAAAAAGTACTAAAGAAATATGATCGAATAATTTTTTTTTAACTGAGATTCCCATCATGGTAGAATCAAAGAATAAATCGAAATTGATTTAAGGGAGTTGAGAGCTGGAGGAAGGGGACACTTGTGGCAAAACGGGAAGACTCTGTCAGTCTTCAGTTTCGTATGTGTGTGCCTTTTGTGTATATATATATATATATATATATATATATATATATATATATATATATATATATATATATATATATATATATATATATATCCTCCTATACTTATGATGCTGATTAAGAGAGATATTTCGTACCTTTGGAATTCGCGAGAATTATGTGTGCAGTAGGGATCTATGTCAACAATGGTTCGGGATACTTCTCGTACTCGACGTAATAGGGTAAAGGACTAATTTACTGAGAAAAGTGCAAGCATATGCCGCTAGATTTATATTTTCCTAAAGTTTATGTCACGTTTGAGAGTCAGGTATTAACAATGTTGTCAAAATGGGGAAATACTACTTAAGACAAAGCCACATTCGGATATATATATTTATAGGTTACTGCATTTGAGTGGGAGGAACGAGGTTTTTGGGGATGGGTTTAGCACGACCTTGTGGAGTATAGTATCCTCTCCGAAAAAACGAGTTTATATTTTCTGACACAAATGCAGTAACATGTTTATTATATACTCATTTTCTTATTCTACGAAAGGCTTAATTTTATAAAAAAAATACACTAAAAGGAACAAATTAATTAAATTCCTGATGTATTCCAAAATAAATATACAACCGCAGATTCATCGATACACAACTACAATATTAAGGCGCATATTAACCCAGCCCAAAAATTTGAAGTCGCGCGCTCGACTTCACTTTCAAAAGGAATGCTATTTTGGTCTACTTAAAATTGAAATTTAAGAGCCATACTACGAATGAATGCGCATTATAACCTCTTTACCATTTAGTATGGAATAAATGGATTTTGGTACTTTTGTAGATTTTCTTCTACATTTTTTGTGATTATCTGTGTCATGTCTAGATTAAGTACATCTGATTGGAACACAGAGGGAGACGTCTTGACTTATACGTGAGTGTTTCTGTTCTTTCATTGAATGTTAGAAATCATAATGTTGAAAAGCATGAACTGTTTCAATTGTAATTATCAAAATACGCTATGGAATATAATGTTCATTTCATTTTGAGTGCAGTATGGAGGACGCCATTCACTTGGAATGTAGTCTAAATTACAGTACAATTTCGAAATGAGTAATCAAGCTTTAGAACCCATGTCATACATAGCTCGTCTAATTCGGATTTTCAGAACTAAGAAACTACATTCTGAAGCAATTTAAGGTGCAAAAATGTTAGTATATTTTTTGCCATTATTATTAGCATCTAAAGAAGTCATGTTGATGATCGGTTGCTTGCATGCTCCCCTAGCTAGGTTATGACCAGTATAATGTATTGCCTCTATTGCAAGCCTAAATCCGAAACATTGTATCTACAAAGTTACCGCGCACACTTCCACAACAGCTTGTGTGTGACAATCCATTCAGCGGGGGTAACTAAGAATTCTTCTTCGTCTTCGCTTATTAGCTCCCAGGCTCTTACTTTTCTACGAAAATTTTTAATTGCTTCCCCACCCGAATTTAGTACTTTCACTTATAAAATGGTACGTATCTAAATATTTACAACAATTCTTGCCCTCCGTATCTTTTTCTATACTAATTGTATACACCCAAGAGAGTACTTGTCATAATCTGAACCATTCCATTAACGAAACGTTACAAACATTTCTCCTAAATAACTTATCAGAATAGTATTTTCAATACTGCGTGTCTCATGTTTGTTGTGGGGATTGAGCATATCACGTTCATTTCTGTACTCGTTTGAAAGTTTCATTTGTGACTCACTAAACTCTTCCACATTATACACTTTATCATCTCTACTTTCAAACATACAATACCCAACCTTTTCATACCTAACACAGCTGGACCCGACCGAATACAACTTAACATAACATGACGTAGCAAGATGGCGTACATGGAATTAGCTTATGACGCGACATTAACAATAATCATAATCTAACTTAGAATAGTATTGCATGATGTAATATAACATGGCATAATGGTATGAAACATAAATATCACATGGCAGAGTGGAATAACACATCATGATCTATGTTAAGAGAGCATAATAAGGAACAACAAGATCATAAAAAGAAATATGAGATAATATAAAACAATACTGCAAATGTCCAAACACAAAACAACCATGAAGTGAATAAGGCGTCAAAATGGTGTATGACCAAAAAGTGAAAAATGCATACAACTGTCAGTATTATAGGTTTTCAACACATACTGAGAGAACAAACTTTGCAAATCATGGTGTATTTATGACAAAACTGTTCAGGATGATTTTGTTCAAATTAATGCCCACCCGTCTACCAGCCTACATATCACTTACCGAACTGTGTACCTGCCATGCAATATGTCATTTACCAAACTAGAAAGTTTTCATCCTAACTACTGTCAAATCACCCACCTACCTACTACTTTAGCAAAATAAACGGACTAAAAATGCATGACCAAAGGAATAAAGGTTAAGACGAGATAATTCACTTACTAGTCAGTGTGTCAGCAAACTGCTCACCGGCCATCTTATATTTACCAAACCTTGGTACAAGAGGATTATACCCTTGACAAACAGTTTATTTATTCACTGGTTGAACGAGGAAGTTTGAAAAAAAATTCATATGACAAATCAATGAGATGGTATTTACAGAATTAGCTTTGTTCTGATACTTCCAAGTATTCTTTTGTAAACTAATAATTCAGTTGAATGTGATTTGATCACAAATGTACAGGTAAAGACAAATGAATGCCGAGTCATAGCTTTGATAAATATTTCCTCAAATGCATTCGTATAGCCAATTCTTAGTCAGGCACGCATTTTCGGGCCACTGATTTTTTTAATGTACCTAGAGTAAATCATTATTTCTTGATTCAATTTTGCCTGTACGAATAATGTTTAATCTAATAATATTTACATGTGATGTACAAAATGACAATTTGCATAAATAAAACCTTTCTAACTCCTCATATATCTAGCTTTTTATGAGACATATAAGTATAATTCACGCTTTGTTAAATCTTGCTAGTTATATAAAAACCAAAGTAATTTTAAGATCGTAATTATATCCACAAATGGCAATGCATGATCATCATTTTGTATAAATCATGTAAATGAAATATCGCTTTATTGGACATGGTCCCAATGTGCATTGTTTCACACACTTAGCTCCTATTTCCTCGGCATGATATAACCAAAAAAAGCAGGATGCACGTGCATTAAATGAATACCAACAACTACAACAGATGTATATCTCGAGTTGGTGCGCTGAAGAGTGGTTAGGTAGTGTTCCACACTTTAGCAACGCTTTGGAAGCATAAACAAATCTAGTGACATTAAACACAGATACTTGAACCACCCGTCCTTTTGTGCTGAAAAATAATGCGTATACAAATTGAAATCTCTTGACCGTGACTTCGTCGAGCGATTTGCAGTCTCTGTCTGCTTTCTCAGATCCAAAATTTACCTTGAATATCTCATTCAAATGACTCTGGTCTTTCTTTTCATAGTTGGCGAGTAACTCTTTGCTCATTTCTTCTAGAGTTCTTTTTGTCTGCTGTTAACAAATGTGGGTCTGGCACAAACGTTTCTGAACTTCATAATGATTCTTGAACGTATTAACAACAGCTGAATAATCATTGCCCCATGACAATAAAACTATCTTCCATTGTGTTGTTTGTTAATCATATTTTATTGTCAAAAATATAAAGTATGTATACAGGTCAGAAACACTAGAAACAAAGTTTTCAACTTGTTTATCGCCATTGTAAACATAAATATATAATAAGTGAGCATGCACACAAAAGTTGTTGAAAAATGGCAAGACAGGTGATGTACATACATTTAATGACATGAGAGGGATCAAGGAAAAATAAGAGCGGAGCTTGGTGTAGTACGGTACGTAAACAAATTGTATATCAAAATCAACTTTGAGATTCATTACCTATAGATGCTTCACGATGACGTCACTAGCAGACGATATTTTGCTCATTTGACTTGGACAATGTGCAAACTGGCAGTTTATCCTATATGCGATTACCTAAATGTTCCATTTTAACAAGGCACACTTGTTAACAAAGCTTGAATTGCGTTCGATTTATGTAAGTAACTTTCGTAAAAGTATCTTATGAATCAATGAATTTATTTCAGCTTCCAAACAGCATATAACATCAACGGTAAATCTGCTAGCTGACAACAAATATGGTGGCTGATGTTGTCATTCGGGAACTCTGTAATCTGTGAAAAGGCCCATTTCTTGCACTATTAAACGGTCTGCATTCAAAACGACAATGATGGTCGTTTCTTTTGGAAATAAACAAGAACAGTAAGGATTGGCAATCAGATTGGATGTAAATAAATCATAATTCAGCGAATAGTATTTGTGTCTTAACCGAACAGCACCGAAGCTTGCACATTTGCAAATGTTAAATAACTTGGAGCAGAATTTTGCATTCGGTAATTTCTTGTGGAGAGTGGCAGATCGTTCCATTAGTTGATAAGTTTTGGTATATACGATGTTTTGAATAAAGATGTTCTACATTGATGCTGAATGATATTGTATGAGTTTCTTACATTATAAGGCACTGTGGTCTCGCAAACAATACGGGAGTAAATCAATTGTACAATTCAGAGACTGGTTGTTGACCAGTTTATAAAAAGTATAGAGTTTATAACTTTTCACGTTTCTGCAAAGCTGGCCATCCATACTCAAGATAAAGAGCTTCTCTGCTATCAAATTCTGGAAATCCATAATTTATTTTGGCTGCTTCAAGCGGTAATTTTGCAATTTCTTTTTTAAAAATCTGAGTTAGTAAAGAGAGATCTTATTTTAGATATTCACATTTCAGAACTGGATGAAATAAGGTTGAACATACTTACTCAGGTTTTAATTTGGCCATACAGTTGTAAATTTGCTTAGTCATTCAATATGTATAATTAAAGAATTAATTATACATTTAATAATGGCGTCCTAAGGTACATCGGGTAATGATCTGAGCTGTTTGACAGATAATTCGATTGCATTCGTTGACAATTTGATCACAGGTGTCTCCAGCAGTTCAGGGAAGGAACAGATGACAAAAGGATTCAAGTTTTACAACGAGGGATACGTCCATTAACTTAAACTTAATTTGATTTACGTCCTATGTTGAGAGTCCTTTAATTCTACAGCACAGAAAATACAAGTTAATGACAGAGTAAATAAACTGTTTAAAGCACGAAGTTTGCTTCTGATTATATATCATTTAAATATACATATATGATAAATCAATACTGTGGTCAAAACATTTACCAAATGTGCATAGTAACACAAACTAGCCTTTTAAGCAACCACGCCACCACCACCCTCAACCAGTACAGACTTTGTGTTGTTTTGGGTACATGTCGGAATGCTTGCATTTTAATTTGTATCAGAAGTGTACACAACCCGGTGGTTGTTTATGGTGCTTGTTGCTTTTAGTGCCTGGGGGTGGGAGGGACTGGGATTTTCCCTTTAAATTACATTTTTTTCTTAATCCTTTGTCAACTGACAATATGGACATACGATTTTATTCATACAAACACATTTTTTGTTTCAATAACAGACTGGTAGTTATATATTTACCCACAAAACAGCAGGATTAATTGTTCAAAGCAGTTTGAAAGCCATTCACATTCACACACAAATTAGCCCCTTTTGATGTGAACTTTATCTATTATAATTTATATCATTTTTGTGGTGTTGGTAGATGGATCAATTTTAACAAATAATGTAAATGCAAACATTATATAAACTAAAAATAATAGCTAAGAATCCTGTCTAAAGAACATAACATTTTGTCATTTTATGTATGGGATATTCTAATAATCTGTTTATTAAAATTATTTTCTCTTCCATTTTAGCAAAACCTTTATTTGCCATAATTTTGTCCCCTGGTTCTTTCAAATTTATAAGCTTGTGCCAAGCCTAGCTTCGATTTGGATTCGTTGACCCAGGGTCACGTGAATACATGAATACATTCTGAAAATTGTCAACAACATCAATTGGTACAAATAAGAAAGGGACATAATGCTAATAGCACATTAACTTCCGCAACGAATAGCCCAAAGTTGGAGAATTCATTTGCAACCATGACTTTCTGAGCTCTTTTAGCTAAGTAATGATCTATCCAAAATAAAGATTTCCAAACATTCGATAGGTTTAAATTTAAGTATTAATCCCATCAAGCACGCTCTATCAAAGGCTTTATATATGTCACTGGACATAATGAACGAAAGTGGGCTTTGGTCAGTTGCATTGCAGACGTTATGACAGATATCGATGAGATGACATTTAAATAAAAATGCATGATATCCAGACTGATATTTTTGAAGAAAATAAATTTCATAGAGATAATTATAGATATATTTTACACAACATCTTACTGGATATGGGTGTCAGATTTGAGGGAATAGAATTGTTATCGCTCGTTAATACTGACACCAGTTTGGCCACTTCCCATTGATTTAAAGCTTTTCGTAAATCTAATGACTTATTAAAAAGAAAAGATAGTGTTTTGCAAATTGAAACCTTTTTTATTAAGTAAGAATAGGCTAATATCACATGAATCAAAAGCTTCTGTTGTTTTCTTGTGTGGTAATTATGTTTTTCATTTCGCGTTGTTTGCTAGATTTGATTTAGTGTGTATTTGGATCTCATATTCAAGAAAGACAACTCTTTCTTGATCGTCAGTAGGGAAGATGGACGAAATATATTATAATAGACTAGTTCTGAATTATTAATACAGAGGAGATGAATTGTTGACGATGCAGTATGATCGTACGCAATATATTTCATTATATTCTAATAATATTTTTAATTAGTTTTATTCTTTTCTGACAAGGTTTCGATAAAGGTTTTCTTGCTTCTTTTTTGAAGTTATTTTTTTTTGTTTTTTTATGCTTTCTATGTCTTGTTATCTGAAGAAAAACCGTTAGATGTGGATGAATCTTTCTCAGTCTGTTAATCTTAGTTCTAGAGTAAAAATGAGTTAAACATATTTTATCCCCTAGTGTTATTGTAACTATAGTACAAGTCAAACGGGTCATGTAGGCAATCAACATCGACTATTTCAGTAGTGGGTGTCATTTTTAGAATTTGATTTTACGTACCTCTAATGTCATGTATTAACTTCATTTAGATTAGTATACACCCATATTCCTCTCGAAGGTCATTATTTAGTCACCCCGAAAGATGCGTATGGCAAAATCAATGTAAGTTGACATTTTTTGAGTAAATGAACCTAAAGGTGATATACAGTACAATCTGGATCGAATGTCGCACGTTGTAATGTCACAATGAAAGCTACGCATATTGATAAGCACATTCATACTACCCTCAATTGTGAAGATTCAACTCGACTCGCTTTTTTTTTGACCCAAGTTTAGTACATGGTCACCATTGTATATAGGACTCACGGTGCTAATTTACTTCCCATAGTAAAATTATGCAAACACCACCATGATATTAAAAATTCAATGACTTTAAATTTCTGAGTGCTCATGATCAAACTTATATTTATCAGTATAAATGAAACCTAGATGTCAGCTTCGGTGTAAAGAAAAGGATATGAGCCAAGGCATTTTCTAGACCTAAATGTGTTGGAAGCATATGCTTGCCGTTCCGCACCAAAGAGTCAGGTGCTAATTTCAGTAATGAGTGTTCCAAATTCAAGACTGTTAATGGATTGCAATTACATCAATAAAGCAATGTGTCTTTTTTCAGTTAATACTAGGATAAATTCTCCAAAGATTACAGACTAGTTCCTTTTTTTCCATATAATTAGTACCGTTCGTACTAGACGACAATAACTATACATGTAGATACTTTTTTTTCTGGAAGTTTCCTGGTGACAGTTAAGGTGCAGAGTATTCGATAATCAGGATTGAATATACTTAGTTAAAGACAATCAGCATTAAATTAAAAGAACAATTTATATTTAATTTAATATTATTAAATGTGCATAAATGACATATGTCTCTTGTACTATTACAAAGAGGGAATGAACAGTTGTTATAACAGTTTTATAACATTATATACAATTCACTAATTTCTTCAACGTCTCTCCATGAATTAAAGGATTAATTCCATTTGAAATAAACTATTAATCCATTCAATAGTTCTCAATTGCCTTTTCTGTACAGTCATAGGTGTACACATCATCTTAATCAATTGCCCACTTCACAGCTACCACATCCCATTCATAAAAGGCAGAAAACGGTCTTGCAGACCGTTGGTCATCTTCTATAAATTCGCGACCACATTTAAAACGTTTAAATCTCCTAAAATTTTTAGGATATGACAGAGAATTAGAAGCTTAAACTTTATTAATGTCGGCCTTGATATCAGTCAGAGAGTATTGTACGAGCGTTCGGATTTTACAGTATGCACTTTGCTCACAAGCAGAATTATTCCCATTCTCCAACTCCTTAGAACACCGTCATTTACTAATGTCATGTTACATGCACATATCTGCAGATCTCCTTCGTGCTACACATGTAACTGAAAGATTCTGCTATAAAATGTTATTTTGTCTATCGATCAGCGATAAATATTTTGTTAACGAAAACGAGAATGATTATAAAAAAATATTTATAATTTTTGCAAAATGACCCTCGTAAAGTATTTTGGTTGTTTCCGGGCTGCTCTTACTAATTGCTATCGTCTTTTATGCTCTATTTGAAAATATTGAATATTTTCACAGCAATATACTTGATATATAGTTTGATTCTGGGTCTCTTTCACATGTGTGAAAGATAAAATCTGATCTGGACTCTATACAACTTATAAATTAAAATACTTAAACTATTCGTGTCCAGCAAAACCAAATATTTCCAATGTCGACTATTGGAGCAAAGTAGCCGAAGCTGAAAATCTTTTGCAAATGTCTTCTGTATCTTCACATATATTTGATTCGTAATATTGACATAATTATAAAATTGTGCAAAATTTAAATCCAATTTTGAATGACAATTTGAAATCTTTGAAAGATCTGGGTGCGCATTTTCTCAAAAATATACTGGCTGATGCAGTTTAGTTATAAAACCTGATATGTCATTTTGGTGATATAACATGTTATATTTATAGTTTTGTAACTCCTGGTACATGATTTGTATCTATTTTTAAAATTTTTACTCATGGATGCGAATTGTACAGTATCTCTTGAGTTATATTTTGACCTGTGTGTGTTGAGAGCGTAAAATTACAAAGGATCTATAATTATATGCTTGCGTATGTTTCGGCAATTACTAATAATAATCTTAATAATAAATCTTAACGACAACTTTGGGTTTATTTATCATTGAATGGTGGAAAGAAATATTGATACCAAAGGTAGGAATAGCTAATGTTGTGTATTGGTTGACCTAACAATATATATATATATATATATATATATATATATATATATATATATATATATATATATATATATATATATATATATAGAGAGAGAGAGAGAGAGAGAGAGAGAGAGAGAGAGAGAGAGAGAGAGAGAGAGAGAGAGAGAGAGAGAGAGAGAGAGAGAGAGAGAGAGAGAGAGAGAGAGAATACAATTTTGTGTGAGCAACACAAATTCTTGCATACTTTAGAGGTGTATTACTAAAGCATATATGCATCAAAAAGCAAATGATATGAACAGAGTATATCCCAATGTGCCAGAGTATGGTGTTTTTACATTCGCTATTTTGGCGTACTTTATTTACAAACGCATTTGGCACAATTAGGGAATTGTTGTAAGATGGTTAAGTTCGATCTTAGCTTTCTGAGTATGTTCTCTCATAGCTATCATGGGATAGGGATGAAATAGTTCATTCCAGAGTCTCTTGCATTGGGATCAAATGCAAACCACTTGATCACATATGAAGAGAATATTTACACAACAAAAGTTGTTCATCCTTGTACGATTGTCAGCCAGAGCTGTTGCCCTTTTGCACCGGAAAAAACCGGCAGCTCCGGCTAGTGTCGCCATCTGCTTTTCCAAATACATTCTATAAAAACGCTGTAAAGTCCGCAAAATGCCCCTACCCTCGCGGTTTATAACCTAGGGTAGTCAGCTGTTTCGCCAGCCTCATTACGACGGCCCTATCATCAGGTTAGGGACACTTAAAATAACTACACCTTCATTGATATAGGTCTCTTTTAGTTAGCAGTATCTTTATTCAAGTCCTGAAAATTCCCTTGCTGAATGCTTTCCTTAGCATACAATGAATAACCTATTCAGAGACTGTACAAAATCAACACAAAACTGAGGATTAAATGTTTCAACTGCATAACTTCCAGAAGTGATATACAGTTCTCTTTCACAATTTACTTTTATCGATTTTGATATAACATTCGATAATCAGTCTTTTTGTCTTGTTCAGTCCAATTTTTAATTCGTGTGGATTTATTTATTCAGGTTTTTATTCACAAGAATAACAATGTGTTTAATATTAGTCTTTGGCTTAAACATTCACTTAAAATTTAGTTAATTCTGTTAGGGCCATTTTGGATTATATTTTTGTGATACATAAAAAGACTGTTAACATATAGACACATTCCAGGTCATTGGAACATTAGCACTATATAAACATCAACACATTTAATATTGGAATTCATTTGGAATACCACTGGAATTCAATTGGAACCTCATACATTTGGACTTGTGATAGTCTCTCTCTCTCTCTCTCTCTCTCTCTCTCTCTCTCTCTCTCTCTCTCTATATATATATATATATATATATATATATATATATATATATATAAGTTTTAGATGTCAATAAGAATGTAATGTATATTACAATCGTTTATTTACATCACTGTAAAATGTCTCTTTATAAGTGTGCTTGCATCAACTGCTAAATCAATAGAAAGTTCAGATTGACGAGATGAATACAATAATAGACTCAAAGGAAATATAAACAGAAATACATAATTTTTTTTATTGATTCTGGAAAGATGAATTTAAACGTGTTACCGTTCAATATACATGCAGGTTTGATATTTTTCTCTTAGTAGCGTAACAATTAATCTCCTCACCATCCCGCTAAGCTTATGTCTCACAGAACAGTTGTTTTGGCAAATTTTCATCCGACGATGACCTATTGCAGAAAAACGATCATAATTTTACAATAATGATACAAATAAAAACTAACTAATGATTTTTGTTGAAAGGATGCTTGTAAGATTCTGACTAAGGTATTAAGGTTAATTCCTTATACAACAGCTGATTTTGATACTGAACCTATACTACCACCAACCTATCTTTTTTACATTCATTTTTAACAGAAAAGAGGTATTTTCAACCTCTTCCTGTCAGAAGAAGCAGGCTTACAGAGCCAGTACGTACCTTTTTCATCTTGAAAGTTCACTAGTACTATAACAAATTAACATACTTTTTATCACAACTCAAACATGTAGATTTTTCGATAGCAGACACATGTAAATACGTAAGCCAAGTCGGCTGCTCATTTGCAGCCCAAGTTACGCAATTATTCTCCAATGCTAGTCTATCTGTGACAGGCAGCCACCAACAAGGCAACCCATTTACAAACCTAACTCAAAGTAAATATAAACCACATTACAGATTTAGATTGAGTGTGAATTTATAAATGCTAGGGTTGTGATAATTAGGCTCATGCCTTCTACTTTAAAAATTAAGGGTGTCAAAATACGAAACTATCCAGTGAGACCTTAACACTGGGAAACCTTCCAATAATAAACCTGTTGAATGGTATTAGGTCTCACTGGAAAGTATTTTGGGCAAATTTTCATCCAACGATGACCTATTACATTAAAGATACAAATAAAAACTAACTAATGATTTTTGTTGAAAGAATGCTTATAAGATTCCAAATGAAGTATTATGGTTAATTCCTTATGCAACTGGTGGCTTTTATATTGAACCTTAACACGATTATGTTAATGAGGGCAATGTGCGCCCATTTTACTCAAATTACAAGTACACAAATTCTACGCATGAGAAAACAGAAACATAAAATCATATTATATTACTGTATTTAATCGATAAATGGCACATAAAATAAAAAGTAATTTATATATTTTACACGAATAATTTTTGACTATATTCAGTTCTATTCTGGAAAAAGATTTATGGTAGGCAATGGTATAATAAAGTACACAGCGCTAGCGAAGTTTGGAATGATTGTTACGAGATATCTAATTCATGGTATTCTTTGAAACATATTTCCTGTCCTGGAAATATGGTCATATTTGCTATTACTGGTACAATGATAAGCTACATGAAAACCGTGTTTTGGAATATCGTGTGAACTGATGAGTGAACTACTCTGATTGGTCAGTGAAGGAATTTTCGTTTGTTTACAAAAGTTTGATTCAAATGGGGCTGTTTGGGTGGGGTGGGGTGGGGTGGGGTGGGGTGGGGTGGGGTGTGTTTAACAAAGATTGAAGAACACAGGTCAGAGATAACACACTTCTGATTGTTGCCGGTTTTGCAGATGCATTTGAGAGAGTTTAGCTTTCTTCAACCAGTGATTTATATTGCCTGTGTGTCTGCAACAGTGTTTGCTATAGTTCGTTTAACACAGCATCGCGAATTTTATCCTTTCTATAACTTAGAGAATTTTTAGGTCAGCGTCATTAAATATAGCTAAAAGTACCTAATTCGTTTCACATGTTATATATAAAACTAATTAGATGCTGATAGCTACATTTAATGACGTTGACTTACAAATTTACGAAATTACAGATAGGAAAAAATTCGCTATGTTGTGTATAGTTTCTAGCAAAATACCCAATAGCTAAAATTTGTGTATGTTTGTGCGTGTGTCTGTCTGTCTGTATGTCTATCTCAAAATGTTTAGTACTGTTCGTTATCAATGATTTTTATGAGTTAGTTTCTTTTTCTTATGTCTCCTTTGTTCTTGTTGTTTGATTTTATAACTACTCAATCAGGCAGAGCAGAAAACAGGAGTTTGTTTTTAAATGTAGTTCCCAGTTCATGGACACCAGGACTGAGACGACCGGATTGCGACAACCAGACTGAGATAAGAAAAGTAAGGTTAGCAAAACAGCTAGATTTGCCTGTCGCATTTGTGAAAATAAAATATAGTATAGCCTGCATATGTGAAAGAATAAAATATAGTATAGCCTGCACATGTGAAAGAATAACATATAGTATAGCCTGCATATGTGAAAGAATAAAATATAGTATAGCTTGCATATGTGTGAGAATAAAAAAGTATAGCCTGCATATGTGAGCGTAAAATATAGTATAGCCTGCATATGTGTGAGAATATAGTACAGCTTGCATATGTGTGAGAATAAAAAAGTATAGCCTGCATATGTGAGCGTAAAATATAGTATAGCCTGCACATGTGTGAGAATAAAATATAGTACAGCTTGCATATGTGTGAGCATAAAATATAGTACAGTATATAAATCTTTAGCTGAGACGTAGTCGAATAGAATTGTTATTCCAGTACTACATTTCTCCAAAAATATTTGAATCCTCATTTATTCCATATTTCAATATGTTGCGACTTTATTAGTAGAACGAATCTCTTTCACACACACACACACACACACACACACACACACACACACACACACACACATTTTTTCACCCAAAATATTTGAATCCTCATTTATTCCATATTTCAATATGTTGAGACTTCATTAGTAGAACGAATTTCTTTCACACACATACACACAAACACTCTATCTATCTATCTATCTATCTATCTATCTATCTATCTATCTATCTATCTATCTATCTATCTATCTATCTATCTATCTATCTATCTATCTATCTATCTATCTATCTATCTATCTATCTATCTATCTATCTATCTATCTATCTATCTATATATATATATATATATATATATATATATATATATATATATATATATATATATATATATATATATATATATATATATATATATATATATATAAAGTACGATTTTATCCGACCATTTGAAATATCTACTTTGTTTTCTTTTTGTAGTCCTTTCATTGAAAGTAAATACCATATTTTGTTCAGATGCATTTATATGCACTATATTTATACAGCTCGGGACTGTCAGAACGTCAGGAAAATATCATAAGAACTGAAAATAAGGAGATAAAGGAAGAAAGGGAGAAAGAAAAGCCAAAGCTTTCAATTTAAAATATAAAAGAAGAAATAAACAAAAATTAAATAAAACCGATCCATCTTAATTCATATCATGACAAATTTAAAGCGCAAATGGTAGGTGAACGCAAATATTTTAATTGACAATGTCTATTTCATTAAACAAGCACCCGCCCACCCAACAAAGAATAGAGAAGGAAAACAACATCACGGTGTAATAACCCTGTATATAAATACCGATCACGTGTTTATAAGCTAAATAACCACACAAAATGTTTCTAATGTGTATGTGTGTGTTCGTGTTTGTGTGTACACAAACATGAATATATATATATATATATATATATATATATATATATATATACATATATATATATATATATATATATATATATATATATATATATATATATATATATATATATATGCTAATAGAGGACAACACGAAAGCATGCATATATTATAACGTACCAGTGAGAAACCTAGCTGCATTTCATATCGAGGAAGAAAAACACATAAATTAAAAGAGAATAAATCAACTGTAAATTCAATACAGATTTTTGAGCACAACATGGACGATAACAATACATATCCTTATTCTATAGACATGTACCTACTACTTTATTTTACACACAAAGTATTTTCCAGTTTGAATGAATTTATTTTAATTAAGAATTATAAAAAAGGAAAGTATGTGCATCTTAGTTTAATTCCAAACATTCTAACTTAGAAAGTTTGCATTCTGAAACACAAGTTTTAAAAAGATACCTAACTAAATTCGTGAATAACTACATGGTTGATAAAATTTCTACTTAAGAAATGTCTCGTGAGGAAGGAATTCATACTTTTGAGATGAATACACTAAATCCTACTTGCTATGCATACTAAGAGGTATATTAAATGTGCAACTGTTTAATGTTACCCTGTTATAAAAGGTTCTTTTACAAAATCTATTGATTGTTTCTGCCCGTACTAATAGTTTTTGATTGCTTATTGTCCTGACTAGGTGTCAGTGACTCGACAGTTTGCATGCATGAATGGAGTCATTGTACCGTCTTAGTGTTTGTCTTCAATGATTAGTCTTTCCTGTCAGTACACTAGCCGCTTATGCTATTATTTTAATTATTTCTCTGCGAGGATGTACTACCAGGGACGGACCGTTATGCCGAATGATGTATGTTGCATCTGGAGGTAGAACAGGTAGTCGGGACAACACATTGCAGAGGGTGTTTCTTTGGTATAAAGCGAAAGTAGGTTTACAGGACAATGGCACGTATGTATGTATGTATGTATGTATGTATGTATGTATGTATGTATGTATGTATGTATGTATGTGTGTATGTGTGTGTATGTGTGTGTATGTGTGTGTATGTATGTGTATGTATGTATGTATGTATGTATGTATGTATGTATGTATGTATGTATGTATGTATGTATGTATGTATGTATGTATGTATGTATGTATGTATGTATGTATGTATGTATGTATGTATGTATGTATGTATGTATTCGGCTGCTAGTCCTAGCTATAGCAGGATTATACAGTATGTACTGGCACTTCTTAAAAAGTATACTGACAATCTGAGTAAGCGATATTATTGGAATAAAATAAAACATCAGTAACAGTGTATTAAAAAATAAAAATTTTTAAGATGCGTATTTATTATAAGATATGATATCTATATATCAAAGGTTAAAAATCATTTTTTGAAAAATAAAAAAAACAACAAAACAAAACAAAAAAAAAACAATCCCACAAACAAACAAACAAGCATACAAATAGATGAGAAATCAAAATGCCGTGAATAGATATCCAATAAACCCATAGGACATTGGGCACTTCATCTTACATAATAGATATTGAAAATAAACAGAAAAATGATTACGGTAGCATGCAGGTTCAAATCAAGAAAAACAAAAAATACGCACGTGCATAAGTCATGTGATATAAATCTAAAATAACAAACAGGACCGGTTGAGTCTATTGTCAATGCACATAAAAGACATCATAACGCAAACAAAACGAGCGACTTTAATGTATCGCAAACTTCATCTTTGCTGTAGAATGATAAGAATCTACTGATGGAGTTAACATGTTATTTTTTGTATACTTCGTATAATTTATGATTCAGATTTTAAGTTGGATGCCACCAACAACGTTTGCAATAATATCTATATCCAGTGCAAATTTATCTATTTCTTTTTCATTCTTTGTCTTAAGCACAAAAAATAACGTGACAGAAACAGAATACTCTTAAGTTTCAGGTCTGACAAAATTCGGTAATAATTGTTACAAAAGGTCTCGTCAATATCAAATTAAAATGACATATTGGAATGCAAAGCTAGATACATTTGGAGATAAAGCGTGTTTGACATATTTAGCAAATATATGGATGTGAAATAAGATAACATGCTATAGCAAACACCTTATCTAAGTCAAATAGAATTTGTGACTTTGACAGGGTCATATGACAATGAGGCCCTTTGTTACAAAACTACTTCAGTGCCCACTCACCCACCTCGTAAGATTTTTTTTGTTCTTTTCTTCCCACATAAAGATAGGTCCAAAATTCCACTCTTCAGCTTTCGTTTCAATGTGATAAAAATGATATAAATGACTTAAATAGACTTATGTATTAATAAATGGTTTTTGATGAATAAATTAGCACCTTAAATTTCACCATCAGATGTCAGATGTATTTGAAAACTTGCAATCGTTGGCCAATAGAACTAATCTAGATTTAATAAGTTTTACAGTTTGTTTTACAACGATTGCGTTCAGAATAATTGTGTAGTGAAGTAGAATTAATTACATCTCATAATTTTTTCTGTCTACTCGATAGGATTGAATCTGAATTCTCATTTGATGATATTGACCCTTGGCATTCGAGCAAGTTGCTCGAATGTTTACTCGATCATAAGTATTTTTATCCATGAAAGATGTAGTTGCAAATATTTGCTACCAAGTTCATGATTATTTATTGAAGGCAAGACAAATTGCTTAGTTAACTTTTGAGGCAGGGACTTAATGAAATGCATATTGATTTTGTTTTTTTTTATTTTAAAATAAAGCTTTAAAGATGATCCTTGACAAGTTTACAGACAGATAATCCTCTTTAAACTTTTCTTTCTACCAGTATGGATACTTTAAAAGTTTGTTATTATACCCTGCAGACGGTTAATATATCAACAATATTAAACAAGATGGTAGTAAAATGACCAGTTATTGTCTGTGTCGTCTTCGTAATGTCCAATCAATTATGAGTCAAAATGTCATTTGATCACATCATGTTCGTGAGAAAATGACACTATTTTGCCTGGAGTCTCAGCTAGATCCCGTTTATTTGCCTAATGCGATTTGTTTTGTGGTGCCAACTAGCTTTATGATCTTGTGAAGTTTATGTTTTGTTATCGTCGAGGATAATTTCCTGACTTGACAACTATTTTATGGCATTTTTCAATGATTTTTTTCTTTTTGCAGGACTTCGGTTGACAATATAGTTTTTTTTTTTTAAAAAAAATGAAACTCCCCGTGAAGATAAACAGCATCATAGTAAATGACATTTTAGTCTGAATCTGAGTCCTTGAAGTCCTCTTCCCGAAGAATCCTTCCCTCTTCTCGAGCGCGGATTAATTCGTCTGCAAACGACTGCCTTCCAATTGCCTTAAGTGCATTGATTAGAGTGGACTCGGTTGCGTTACTTAATTTCTTCCGCCCATCCGTTACTATGTGTATCCACCTTTCTATAATTTTAGAATTGGCATCACCAGTGCTGGAACTTTCTCGACGAATCCTGCTGATAGTTTCGGGGTCAAGTCCCAACTGAGTGCCGAGTTGCTTCCCTTGGGTCCTTGTGAGTGCCCGACCGAGAATTTCCAAACTTACAGGTTTTAGGATCATGAAGGGGGGCACTGAAAAATAAAATTAATAAAGAACGCTCATTACGCTGATCATATAAGCTAAATTGTGATTGATCACTTGATTTAAAACTTTGTTAACGTAATTTCGAAATAATTAAAATATGCACAGAGATGAGACTGTCTAATATAGAAACGACACAAATATCTTCCTTAAGTTCCTAATATAATTGTCACAATGGAGCTATTTGTTCTAGAATAGGATATATGGATTAACTGAATCTTTCGAAAATAAAATATAGAGTAACTTCGGGTGAACGCTTGATAATATGCTTTTATTATATTATTTAGAAGCATTAATGATGTACAGAAGACAGCGTGCTTAATTTTCAGAAACCATATATTATAGTACATTACTTATATTTCTGAAGCAACAATGTTTAATACTGCTGGTTATAGACTTGAAAGGCTTATATGATGTTCTAAGGTCTATCATCCGTATGTTGGACTACTAAAACTCTCGGAAGATTGCGTTAAAACTTGCGTAAAATAAAAATAACGGTAATCTTATATCCATCATGGAAGCCATAACGGCCATTGTGAATATCGTGTCATCGCCTTTCTTTCTGAATGGATAGTTATATTGACATGAGATTGTCAGCAAAAGATTTACACAAACATCTGGTTTGTTATAAATAAAAATGTTTTAAGACTTAAATCAATATGACTGTCACAGCGGCCAAAGTTGAATTATTGTTTTTGTTCATGAAGGGTATCAGCACGCAGCATTTAAAAAGAAAATAGGGCCTTGTCATGGATTCATGAAAATTAATCCGAGTCCATTGAACGAACTCGTATTTATTGGGTCGATTATCTTTTGAAAGTTCGTATATTGCCGTATAGTGGGCGATGTTTTCAGTAGCATTCACATTGTGATACATTAAATAAACAAAAATGTTGCTTTGAATAACAATGTGAAGGAAATCATTAACCTTATAGGTTGTTTTCTATTGTATGTAAAAATAAATATTGCATTACCTAGTATTATGCCTATACGCAATTTTTATTACTCCAAGAGATCGTATACTAATATTTGAACATACTAACACTATACGGAATTCGGTTACCAGTGTCAGGTTTATGTGAACCACGAGACAATTTTGGGATGGATTTTTGAAGGTATGGTTACAAAGGAAACATCTAGGGAAGCTGATATTTCAACTTCAGTTTTTGCTTTTTTTTTAGGAATAACATGTCTGAGAAACGCTTTTCAATGCGGGTTCCTACCATTAAAACTAAGGGATGCAGTAGATCCTCTTTTCTGAAAATTTTGTTGTTTGGCTACAATTATTTGTAGTTTCACTGGTAGGCTTGTCACTTGTTCTTCTGTCTTGGCGCCATCTTCTCCTCGTTGAACGCGAACCACATTTATCACCCCTACTGCCGGTTTTCCAACCTCTTTCAGACCGGCACGATAGGGTTGGAAGCTTGTTCTTTTGGGCAGAAAAGTAAGTCTTCTCTCTCCACCATCACCTAATACTTTAATGTTCCCACTGAAGTTTACCTAAAATGTATTGAGCGTTCATAATATTACGAAAGCTTTTGGTATTTTATGTATTCTGAAACATTACGGATCTTCTCCAAACGAGAAGAGAATTAAGGAAGTGTAGACTAAAATAACAGCGATTGATGCTAGGAAGCTTGATTCCATTATTGTCAACCATGAGATTGAAATGTGTAGGTAGCAGATAAATGCATTTCGATTTCTGTTTGGTTTAAACAGATATTTCATTATTCCTAACACATAATCTTTCCATGAATCTCTGCTTCGTTTTGGATCACATTTAAAACGCAAACAAGACGAGAATCACGGAAATGAACCCAAAAGAACAGTTATTTTTGCACGAAGGATTGGCTGTATGGTTGTAAAGTCATTTACGTTGTTGACATTTATCTGCATTAGTGCGAGTCCAAGCTTTTTCTATTTATAATTTTAAACAGAATATTTAATTATTTCACATCTAGAATCTCCTCTTCCCTCCCACTCTATTAATTAGTGCAAGTGCATCGATTTGGATGACATTATCACGCATGATTGCAGGCTAAAATTTAATGTATTTAGACATTTGTTAAAACTTTGATTTCCTTTAAAGTTACGAGAAAGATTCCTAATCTATGTTGATGCTCGACATAGAAAGTCTCTCTCTCTCTCTCTCTCTCTCTCTCTCTCTCTCTCTCTCTCTCTCTCTCTCTCTCTCTCTCTCTCTCTCTCTCTCTCTCTCTCTCTTATTTAAACTAACCTGAAATTCCTGACTAGGTTCCATCATGAAGGTTCCTGACTCAGCCATGTCTTGTTCCACATATCCCTTGTTTGACCAGTATTCTCTTCTTTGTGGCCCATTTTCCGTTGTGGTACACTCTACTACCGCCAGATGCTCATCGTTATCAATCCTTTGTATCATAGAGAAGAAAACACACGGCTTTTTCCTGTCTTTAGATCCAGCAATTCGGTCAAAAACCTCTTTGCGACCTTTCTTTGTTTTCATACTGGAGAACATGACTGCAACATGGCTAACAGAAGGAACATAAAAGATGCATATATATATATACATACACACACACACACACACACACACACACATACATACATACATACATACATACATACATACATACATACATACATACATACATACATACATACATACATACATACATACATACATACATACATACATACATACATACATACATACATACATACATACATACATACATACATACATACATACATACATACATACATACATACATACATACATACATACACAATCATTTTTTCAACATAGCTCTTCAAAAGACAAACTCTACGAAGACAAAACTAATTAGAAATAGATGCTCTGCCAATTAGGTTCAGATGTTTGTATGTATGTATGTATGTATGTATGTATGTATGTATGTATGTATGTATGTATGTATGTATGTATGTATGTATGTATGTATGTATGTATGTATGTATGTATGTATGTATGTATGTATGTATGTATGTATGTATGTATGTATGTATGTATGTATGTATGTATGTATGTATGTATGTATGTATGTATGTATGTATGTATGTAGGTATGTATGTAGGTATGTATGTAGGTATGTATGTAGGTATGTATGTATGTTTCTGATATACCGCGGATCTTGTTGTTGTGGGATGAAATATCCCTTGTTTGTTTGTCGCATAAATATTAACTGTAGAATGAAGAGAAAATTACAGTACTTACATGCTGAAATGTTCGACCTCAAAAACAATGTTTCCTTTGTGACGCTTAGGCTTTGTTGGGATGATTTCGAGGGATTTTTCGTCCACAAGGTTATTTTCATCTGCCGCCACTATCACAATATCGTCACCCATGACATTGTCCTTTAGAATTTAAGTCGATTATTGACAATGTTTTAAAACGAATATATTTACTAATTGGACTCAAAGAAAGAACACAATCTAGTGTGGAAATTAAAATTTTGAAAACTCTAACATATGTTATCTGACTTGAAGGTGTATAATAATAATAATAATAATAATAATAATAATAATAATAATAATAATAATAATAATAATAATAATAATAATAATAATAATAATAATAATAATAATAATAATGCTTGCTTTCTGTTGGAACAAAGCAGTTATGTTATTCGAGTTTGTGTGGTAGATTATGCATTTTTTCATGGAAAAGTACGTTCGCTTCCTTGAACATCATCAGACATTTTGGATGAGTTCAAACAATGTTCTGCATCTAACTCTTGCTTTATGCACTCTTATGTGGTCAACTCGTATAAAGCTTGCTTTATACACTCTTATGTGCTTAACTCGTATAAAACTTGCTTTATACACTCTTATGTGCTTAACTCGTATTAAACTTGCTTTATACACTCTTATGTGGTTAACTCGTATTAAACTTGGTTTATACACTCTTATGTGCTTAACTCGTATAAAACTTGCTTTATACACTCTTATGTGCTTAACTCGTATTAAACTTGCTTTATACACTCTTATGTGGTTAACTCGTATTAAACTTGGTTTATACACTCTTATGTGCTTAACTCGTATCAAACTTGCTTTATACACTCTTATGTAGTTAACTCGTATTAAACTTGGTTTATACACTCTTATGCGGTTAACTGGTAGTAAACTTGCGAACATTGACTTTGAAATTTATGAACTAAAATACTATTTATGATTCAAAAAAGGTAGTACTAATATCCATGATCTTGCTCGATAACGAGGCAAATTCTAGATTGGTAATAGTGTATTTCGTGACATTTCTTTATATCATAGATTCGTAATTGAACACTGAATCAGGCAATCTGCACAACGCTATACAAAGAAAAGATGTATCGGATATATGAACATATACAAAGATGGGAGTATTACAAATGTCTCTGACGCTTGAAAATATAAGGGCACAATCAAACTGTCCTGCATAAGAGAACAAAAAAAATGAAGTGATGCTAAGCGATCGCAGTGGCAAAGAAAATGTAAAGACCTTTGCGAATATTACACATGTTTGGGCTCTGCACGTGCTATTGTTTGTTAACTTTAATATAAATATCTTAATAAGGCAGTGGGATGACGTGTCAATCGTTAGTACGCATGTTCGACGCATTGTACAAACATTTGATATTGTTACAAGCCAGGGGTCTATGCTTGACTGAGCGGTGTTAAAACCCAGGCGCGATTCCCGCTAGAAGACATAAGTTTACCTCAAATTTCCAAAGACTTCTATTCAACTTCATTTGTAAGTTAGAAAGTCCGACGTGTCCATTATATACATAGATTTTACTATAATCAATGTAAAACCAATTTATTCACAACTTGCCAAGTATCTATTAACCGCACATCTGCATAGTTTCTCTTCATCAACTTTCCGTACCGTCAGCAGTTCACGCCATATAAATTCTACAACTATCCCCTAACATAGGGAACTATTTTAACTACGCCACCTTAGGCCAGTCAATCTATGGTTTCAAGGAACATTACGCCAGTACCACTGCATCACATTAGCCACGATGGCGATATAAATGTTATCTGCAGAGTCCTTTCTTCTTTATTCCATTGTGTAATTTACCGGTTTCATACCGTAAATACTGCCACTGAAGTCACAAAACCAATGTACACCGCTAGAGTTTAATAGGGACTACATGTTGACAGGGACAGTCATGCGGTTTGGGCTTAAATTCATTATTCATTGACCATGGCATCATGGAAACTAACACTTTGTCTCCGTGACGTTTTCTTCTAGTAATTGGCTAATTATTTCGGGCTAGGAAATATTTCCATTGCACTGAATTCCAATAATAAAACAAATAATCACACAAATATAAGAATTGCTTAAACGGGGTGGTATAATTAAATGTGCATCTCCTAAATTTTATTACAATATTATTGCTGAATTTGGACATGTAATGGCGAAAATAATAAGTAAATAATATTTTATCTTTATAATGATAATCTTCTTGTAGTATAGTCCATTATGTATAAATCACTGATTGTTAAGTGCTGGAGTTTCATTATTATGTTAAATTCAAAAGGGGCGGATATTAGAAGAAAGTAGGGTTGACAATACATGTTTGATTGTTGCCAAATTTATGATTGGCCTAGTTGTTGAGGGAGTTAGAATTTTTGTGGCCAGCGATATGCATAGCTTGTATGCCTGGAGCAGAGTTTCTGTTAGTTTCTGACATCAATATTTTCTCAAGCTTTAGTTTTTGTAAGATATATGTAAGTCATCATAGGCATGATTGATTTTACAGATATTCATTTACGTCAAGGTGCTCAGCCTTTTTGTCCCAAATGATATCCGTAAAAATCCATTTCTCAAATGGCCCATGCAATCACGTTGGTTATATGGGGATGGTCAGGTTCACAAACATCACTTGGACGTTTTTTTTCTTATGACATTTGTAGATACAAAACACCTTTCTGCAAATATGGGGTGAGCATACATTTTTGTCTTTTCATTGCTTGTG